>JAOVVA010000010.1:20050142-20072317 GCA_028565275.1 Leiocassis micropogon | reverse complement strand
CTAATCTAACAGGACTGAAAGTGAAATCTGATGTGTGCAGATGTCCTGGACCTGGTGTCTAATCTAACAGGACTGAAAGTGAAATCTGATGTGTGCAGATGTCCTGGACCTGGTGTCTAATCTAACAGGACTGAAAGTGAAATCTGATGTGTGCAGATGTCCTGGACCTGGTGTCTAATATAACAGGACTGAAAGTGAAATCTGATGTGTGCAGATGTCCTGGACCTGGTGTCTAATCTAACAGGACTGAATGTGAAATCTGATGTGTGCAGATGTCCTGGACCTGGTGTCTAATCTAACAGCATTGATTTAAAATCTGATGCGTGTGGATTTCTGTATACTCATGACTCTCTCTCTCTCTGCCAATCCTCACCACACAGCTAATCTCATTTACTTCACCACACAATGAAGTTGGATCAGTGTATATGCGTGTGTGTGTGGTGGGTGTTCAGGCAAGTGACAAAGAGAGAGAAAGAGAGAGGCAAATTATGACCCCCTCCAGGAAATTACATCATCAGCACCTGCTGCGCTTTACCATTACACGATGCATGAGCAGCAGCAACACACACACACACACATATACACACACACTGTGTGTGCCAAAAGAGCAAGTGTTTGGACAAGCAACAAAAAGAGTGCAGAGAGCCAAGTGCTCCAAGATAAGCTGAGTCACTGAGAGGAAGAGACGGGGGAAGAGGAAAAGGGAGGCAAGAAGAGGAAGATGATGAAGAAAGAAGGAAAGAAAGAAAGAAAGAAAGAATGTTGAGTAAGAGGAAACATTAAGAAAGGACGACAAAAAGAAGAGAGAAAAAAGAGAAGAGAAAAGGAAACAAGCAGACATAGAAAAAAGTTAAACAAATGAACATTCAAGAATAAAATAATAATAAGATGATGATGATGATGATGATGTAACAGTCAGAGGACTATAAAGAACTCCTGAAAAATGCAAAAGAATAAAGAAAAGAGGAAGAGGACAGAAATAAAAAAAACAATAGAGAAAATAAGAAATGAGTAAAGATGGAGGAGAAACGAAAGATGACAAGAAGAAGAAAGTGGAACGCTACTAACCCTAACTCAAAGCAACCACCAAACAAACAAATAAATAAATACATTAATTAATAATAATAATAATAATAATAATAATAATAATAATAATAAAACAGAAAAAAAAGGGAAAGCAACAAAAGAACTGAAAGATGAATGAAAGAATAGAATAAAAGTAATGTTAATGGAAAAAAGAAATAAACCCAAGAGACAAAAATATTACTACAGATTAATTTCATAGAAAGCTCTACAGTAATTACGAAAATTATAGAAAATGGACACAACTTAACCATCCAAAGTACTCCTGAGAGCCGTCTGGAGAAAAGTGTGTAGCGGTGTGCAACACAGGAAGAGTGTTTTACAAAATAGAATATGTATCATAGTGCTGAGGAAAGCTTACACACACACACACACACAAAAAAAGTTTTCTTGTGTTTTTTTTATATCAGCAAATAAATCTAAGAGGAATTGAAAGGTTTGCTAGAGGATGCAGGCAGGTCCTTGTGACTGTGAGGAACAGCCGAGCTGCTCAGTGCCCTAAAGGTGTTTTAAATCACTAGCTGCTTCGCTCTGGTCCCTCATCAGTGGACAGGTGTGTAAACTTGTTCCATCACTCATAGGGTTTTCTAAAGAGCGGTTTTGAAGCTCAACTGCATGATCTCTGGTCTTCACCATGCTGGCAGGAGCTGACTCCGCCTAAACCACAGTTAATCCATAAATGGGCAAATGGGTGGAGCAAATGGAGACTGGATCTATGGGGATTGAGTCACTTTTGGAGCCAAGGGTTAGAAAAAGGTCCCTGTTCTGTACTAGTAAATATTCATGTGAAAGAAATTTCCACTGCAACATGGAGAAACATGGAACAGTTAGCATTTGCTCATCATAGTGGTCGATATCTGGGCAATAAACCAAACAAGAATATGTCAACCAAATGCTGAACGGACTCCAAGAGAACATCTCAGGCTTTGGGAGAATCCTGGCTCGAACTTTCAAAGTACCCCTATTAGTGTATATATGGTACTTCTATTAGTTGGTCCGGATTAAGACCACAAATTAACCGCTTCAGACCGTTTCGGACCGAGACCACTCAGAAAGGGTCTTAGTATGGTTATTTTGGTCCACGCCCAAATGCTACCGCCCTGTTCAGTAGGCACCAGAGTTGAATTCAACTGATCTAAACAAGTCAGTGTAAAAACACCCTTCAAGGTCCCATACTGTATGTTACTATTTCTTCAACGAGTTAGCGCAGGTCTCAGATCTGTTAAGGCTCAAGCTGAAATACCCCTTAGATTGCATTTTTTTCATACCTACCCCTGTTTCACTTTTCACCGAAACGCACCATTTCAGTGTCAGAGTCGAGTAAGAAACTATTGAAACTACTTCTCATATGAGGTCACCTTAGAGGGAAAATCTAAGTGGCTTGCTTAAACCGCAGGCGATACACAAATGGAAAACAGACAAAAAAAAACCCTAATGTTTTTCCTCTCACGTTTCTTGTTTGTACCCATCCGTTTTGAAAATGACTAATCAGGGAAATTTAATAATAGGTCCACTTCAAAGTAGTGACAGTAATCATGGTCATTTTTAGGTGGGTTACTGGCTGCAAGACGCAAGCTTTTTTCATAAATATTTTGCAGAGTTTGTTTTCATTTAGCATGACTTACAACATCAAAAAGGTCTACAAACTGCTGGAATTCAGATTTTCACACTGGTGCCCGAGCTTTTGGTGATACCCCCTGAAAAACTGTAACGTCATGTTCTTCATTAGGATGTTGTTATTATAAACTACTGTACATCTCTCTAACCCTTGCGGTATATTTCAGCACCAGCAGGCATGGGACAATGTTTAACGAGAAGTAAATGTTTCATTTTTTATGTATTATTAATAAAATATCAGCTTGTGGTAAGTGAAGCACTGCAGAGCTCTTTAATGTGTCAGAGTAAAGCAGAAGCATCTTCAGCGAGGTCACTTAAAGAAAACGACTGTTTGATATGCTAATAAACATAGGGCAGCATGCTAACTGGTCTCAGAGCAGCATCAAAAGTACATCACAGCTGTGTGCTGCTAATGGTGTGTAAGTTTCAATGGAGTGTAAAGTTTGGGAATGATGTGTAAAGTTCTGAATAAAATGTAAAGTTCCTAGTAAAGTGTAAAGTTCTAACTGATAAGTTCTAATTGTAAGTTTTGTGATTGGTGTGTAAAGTGTGTCACGTTTGAAAATGGTATGTACATTTCTGAATGGTGCGTAAAGTTCTAAATAAAATGTAGATTTTTCTAAAGTGTAAATGTTGACTATGGTGTGTAAGGGTCAAGGGCCAACCTTCAGTTTGGAAAAATGATGCTAACCCGGAAGTTCCAAAACATGCAGTTCCTTGGATGTCCACAGGGGGCTGGCTCCAAAAGTGAGTCAATCCCCATAGATCCTTATGCTAAAATGGCCAATTAAAAAAATTTAAAACAACAGAAATAAACATGTTTACAGACGGGTACAGTTTTGGTCTCAAAAGCTTGATTTTGCATTCATGACAACTGTACAGGGGTGAAATTTCAATAACCCATCAATTAAAATTATATTAAATTATAAATAATTAGAGGCGTGGTTGATTGCAGGTGTCAAACTGCTAGCTGTCTGCTATGCATCACTTTAGCTAACCAGCTAACTGGAATCATGAAGCGGTTTATCCTACCACAAGAAATGTAGGTGTTGCCACGGGCCGATGTGTAGGGTATGGATGAAAGAGTGAAATCAAATGCATTAGCATATAAATTAAGATTAGCCACCAGGGCATTTTAGGTAAGCTAAAGCTAAGCTCGCTAGTGTGTGGGTGGTAATTGAGGTAAGTAGTGTTCCAAACAACAGTCAGACTCTATCCGCTATACCCAGTTATATTTATTGATTAACCAGGGTTTAGATGGAGTCAGCTCCTGCCAAGTTGGTGGTGACCAGAGCTCCCACAATTGGAATGGTGTGTAGACTTTGGGAATGCCCTCCTGGAAGTGGTACAAAACAGAGTGGTACACTAGACAATAAACATCCAGCAAGAGGCGGTTCTGTGGGTAGAAATGCCTTGCTAATGAAAGAGATCAAAAGAGAATGGAATGGCAGAAAGGTTCTATATACCGAACGTCAAATACAGTAACTAACAGTATGTGATGAGGCACAACATGGTGAGTAGACGGGCTTCTCAGAACGCACTACTTGGGGCAGATCTGCTACAACAGGAAATGACTAACATGTACAAACTCTAGTTTCATAAAGAAACATTCCTCATTGCTGTCACTCAAAGAATTAAGAACCAATAACACCATAAACGACAACATGGAAATTTGTCCTGTTGAGTGAAACGCTCGTTCTCTCCTCCCTCACCCCCAACAGCTCTGTAACGTAACAGTCTGACCTTTGCCCACAAGATTAATCTCATAATTAGTTTATCTAATTAATGTATCTCATTTCAAAGGTTATCATCACAGTGTGTGTATATATATGTGTGTGTGTGTGTGTGTGTGTGTCCATTTTCATCTTATACTCACACTGAGGGCTTTTAATTAACAACATTCACCAGCAGCACACACCTTCCACCCATGCAAGACGAGTCAAATACATCTCAGCTGGAACTGATAGAGTAACTTATATGACGTAACAATATAATGTGTTTACAATAGAGCATAGTAAAACCATACTGAATTGAAAAAAAAAAAACAGTAAAGGAAAAAGTAAATGTTTTTTTTTTTAACTAAATATTTTGAAGCAAATAAGGAGGAAAAAGTTTCATGGTAACACGTTAGAGGCATTACTATTAGATTGCCCCGTCATCAGCACCAGCACGCCACATACAGTACAGTACGCCTGATCAGGTTTACCTGAGTGTGGTTATTTTCCATCTACCTAAGCTCCAGACAGAAAACTCTCAGTGTTGCACTTTAGTTGTTGCTTGTTGTGCACACTGCATGCTGTCAAAGCCCAGCTCCCTGCAGTGGTCAACTTGATGGACTCCCCTGCCAGGAATGCCCTACTCTGCCTAAATCATGCCCCGCTATGCCCTGAATCATGCCCTGTAGTCATGTCCTGCTCTGTCTCAGTCATACATTGTTCTGTCTAAATCAGGCTCTGGTCTGTCCGAGTCATGGCCTTCTCCACCCAAGTTATGCCTCGCTCTACCCAATTCATGCCCTTTTCTGTCCAAGTCATTCCCTGCTCTGTCAGAGTCTTGCTGGATTTGGAAATGTTGTGCTGGTGTCACCACCTGGCTTCAAGAGCACTATGCTTGCACCACACCCCAGCTTTGATAACATTGTGCTGGCACCAATGCTTAAATGAAAATGGCCTCACAGAGTTGTCCTACAAGTCCTGACCCATTGCCGATGACATGTTCCTGCCCAGTACCGATGCCAAATGTGCCAAGTGCCAATCTAGTGCAGACACCAAGTTCCAGGACATGAAGGATCCACAGTGCTCATGCCATGCTCAGTTTCAGTTTCCACAATAAGTCATGTCCCAGTTCTTATGCCAAGCTGGGCCCTACAGTATACCCAAGCCAAGTTTAGTCCAAGCTCCACCCGAATATGCATGGCATGATTAGGAAAATGACAAAGATTATTAAGACAAAGTAAACTGTTTTCGTATAATAATAATCATGTTTATCTCTCAAAGCAGCTGAAATGTATATGCATGCTATGATTCTATCACGTATGTCTTACTGTGTGATTGTCTGGGGCCAGGCCTCCCAATCAGTTATCAAGCCTGTAACGTTCTCATACAAACAAACTTTAAAAGTAATGGATCAGAAACAAGTGAGACGGCATCACTGTCATATTCTTCAAACGTATAATTTGCAAAATTTTAATACTTTTTTCAAGTTTTCATTCATAAAAAGTATGTTTAAGTGTATAAATGGGCTTGCGCCTAATGTTATTTGTCAGCTGATACAAAAATATAATAGTGATGGGGTGAGGATCAGAGGTGCAGTAAGTGGAAATTGTAGAGTTCGAAGATATAGAACTACTATGGGTCAGTCATCTTTTTCAGCAAAAGGTTCACAATTATGGAACACGATACCATTAGAAATGAAATCACAAACAGCACTCGGTGAGTTCTCCACAAAGCTGAAACAATGGCTAAAACACCAACAACAATGTGAGCATTGAGCAGCTTGGGTTGGATCGCTGGATTCAAGTGGTAAAGTTTGTACTTCTCACTGTGTCCTGGATGTCATACACTTTGTATTTGTGCCTTGGTATGGAGTTGTACGTGTCCATGATTGTGTCAATGTTTATTTTGTTTTGTTTTTTAATATATATTCTTT
Organism: Leiocassis micropogon; assembly: GCA_028565275.1. Classification (NCBI taxonomy): domain Eukaryota; kingdom Metazoa; phylum Chordata; class Actinopteri; order Siluriformes; family Bagridae; genus Leiocassis; species Leiocassis micropogon. The sequence continues at coordinate 20,065,969 of JAOVVA010000010.1, read as the reverse complement.
TCTCTGATGTTTGTTTGTTTCGATATAAAAGCCTAACTTGGGACGGGGGCTGCAAATTAGCCTTGTGCTATACGCCCCATGTAAAAATGTGTCACCACTCGCATTCTAAGCTTTGGCCCAGCTCTCTTGCCAAGGTTTTTACAACCCTCCACACTAAGCCCCACCCACCATGCCACCAGCCTTTCCATCAAATGAACTGACCAAAGATGGTGGCATGGCTCGGCCAATAGTTGGTGCACCAGGAGCCACATCTTGTGTGGTCCTGTCACATCTTGTGTGGTTCTGTCACAGGATCCTCCAGGCTGCACCAGGTCTTTGAGTCTAGGAATCTTTTTTTGACATCATCCTCTGTTCCCATCATTCTCCCTTATTTGTATTTCCTTCTGGTCACTGTAACTTGTTTATTGTATGATCAGTTGCCTAATTTAAGAACAACGTATTTCTGTGTTCTCTTGCTGGTTTCAATGCCATTATTCCTATGCATTGTAGATGTTATAAGATGTTAGGTCTCTGCTTTTCATTCTGGGTTTTGTATATGCTAATGTTAATACAGTAGCTCTAAGTTAAATTACTACCTAACTATAATACCTATTTTTATGCGTATAATCCCACCCCCCCCCATTATTAAATATCTTCAAAAAGTAATGCCTGTGACTACATCCTGCCTCCATCTCCATGTTGAGAGAGAGAAGGAAGGGCTTAAGAGAAAAGAAAGAGACAGAGAAACGAGGGATGCAGAAAGGCAATAGAAAGAGACACTGAAAGTAACAAAAAAAGCACAAAAGACAGGAAGGGAAAGTGAGCGAGGGACAGAGTGAAAGAAAGTAGTTAACGGAAATAATGAAGATGGAATAAACGGAGACAGAAAGAGAAAGCGAATGAGAGCGAGACAGACAGAAAGAGAAAGTGAGAGAGAACAAGACAGATAGGAGAAAAAAAAAACTGTCAATCTTGAGCTGCACTTTCAAACTCCAGTCGTGACACATACATGATATCTCTGCTCTCACTTTGACAAAGTGCATAGAGCTTTCAGAGGTGTGATTCTGCTCATCAGCACACACACACACACACACACACACACACACAAAAGCCTCCCCGTCTGCTCGGGCCCAGACCAACTGTGGCGTGCTCACCTCATTACCAACTCAATGAATATCATTATTCTGAATCCTGCATAACACACACACACACACACACACACATGTTGGGATTTTCTTTCTCAAATCCACTGATTATGTGCATTTGTAAAGCATTATGTCTGATTTTAACAATTCTATTCAATACAAATATAACATCTTCTGAAGTGACATTTCGCGGATCATGGATGTTACATTTTAGTGTTACAAATGTTACATTTCCGGGTCATGGACATTTACTGTATATTGCTGACATGACATCACTGAATCACTGATGTGACATCTCAGTATCAATGAAGTGACATTTCAGCATTACAGATGTAATATTTCGGCATCAATGATGAAACATTTTTGCGTTACGGATGTGACATCTTGTAGTCCCAAATGTGACATTTCGGCGTTACGGATGTGTTATATCGGCATCACTGATGTGACATGGATGTGGCATTACAAAAACAACATTCAGGCATTAAGGATGTGCTATTTCACCATTATGGGTGTCAAATTCCTACATTACGGAGGTGCCATTTCGGCATTACAGATGTGACATTTCGGCATTACAGATGTGACATTTAGGTGTTACGGATGTGACATTTCGGCGTTACGGATGTGACATTTCGGCGTTACGGATGTGACATTACGGCGTTACGGATGTGACATCTTGGCATCACTGATGTGACATTTCAGTTTATGAATGTGACACCTCAGACTCATGAATGTAACATTACAGAAATGACACTCCAGCACTACGGATGTGCCATTTTGCCATTACGGCTGTTACATTTAGGCATTATGCATGTGACATTTTGGTGTTCTGGATGTAACATTTTGTTATCACAGATGTGCCATTTCAGCATTACGGATGTGACAATTATGCATTACGGATGTGTCATTTCACCATTATGGATGTGACATTTTGGTGTTATGGATGTGGCACCTTGGCATCATGAATGTGATATTTCAGCATTTCAGATGTGGCATTTTCACGTCACTGATGTGGCACCTTGGCATCAGGCGTATGATATTCCGGCATCATGGATGTAATATTACAGCATTACAGATATGACATTTAGGCGTCACTAAAAGCAAATGACCAAGTAATCAGTGAGTTATTTGCATGTTTTTTATTTTTTTTTTATTTTGTAACAAAATAAAATCTACAGGATGGTTGGACATTTTTAATTATGAAAAAGCTGTTTTTTATATTTTCTTTTAGCATTTTATCCTAATGTTAAATATTCCCATTACTATCTAGTGAAAGACACAACTAAACTGACAAAATAAGAAATGGTGTCAAAATGAGTAAACATATAAAAGCTAACCGCAGTGACCTTGGGAATTCATTCTGGAAACTAGACAGCGCAATATTGTGCTAAGAAACGCCAAAATCTACAACATACACTAATGACAGTTAATGTTTATGCTAATGACACTGGGAGCTGTAATTGTGAGCAGGTGTCCTGAAAACAAAAACACATTTGTATATAATCAGACATTTCTCTTGTTTAATACCCACAACTGTGCTTCCTTTTATGAAAAGCCATTAAAGTAAATAAATCAAAAGTAAATACAGAAACAAAACAGGGATCGGTCTGTTAATTCCCTGTTAAAAATTAATTTCAAGCATATATTCCGTTTAGTTCCGGTGATGTTTTGATCTTATTAAGACTGAGGCAGTGAACAAAATACAGCTAGGATTTTTTTTAATGTATTTTTTTAATCATTGTCAGTCAGTAGCATTACTTCTACCGTCATGTCAACATGTCATAATCTCCCAGGATGCATTGCTGCAGGACCTAACTTATCGCTAAGCAGTGATTTCTATGCCTGGGCCTGAAGCCTAAGCCCTGCCTTGATAGCCGTGAGTAAAAATAGCTTGAGAGAATTGAACACTGTGACCTGGAAGGAGATTGTTCTGGAACTTATTTTGCGCGTTGAGCTTGATGTGAACCGACAGCGCAGAAAATGGGTGCGTGGAGGAAAATGCGCGCCGATAGAACCCTCGCTAAGCCTGATTTTTTTTTTTTCTCCTTTTTTTTTTTAAATGAATTTTAAACAATGAAAGAAATCTTCGGCTAAAATTGAGGGTAAGACCTGAGATTCATTCTAATCTTTACTTTAGAAGGGGCGACTCAAGAGCTCTTAATGAGACTGTAGAACGCTCATAGGGCAAATTAAAGCAGCGGTATCAGTAACGTTGGTATTTGGTGACCTCTCTGACATACATTTGTTACTGCAAGCATTTTCCGGTGGTGCGGAGGTTTAGGTTGTAGTTTTAATCTCTAATTCCATTTAATCCTAAACTCTTTAAAATATATTACTGTTATTAATTAAAAACATTTTGCTTTAGCATTCGGGTAAAAGTATAAAGTGCAACAACTAATGTTTATCAGTGTTTCTACATCACACGTTTTATAACTATCATATAACTGCAAAGGTACCACCTACTAGGGGTGTTCGAGTCAAACCGGGACTTGTGCTGAAATTTCTGGTGAATGGAGGAGTAAAAGCAGTTGCCGTTTTCAGAAGACTTCAAGCACGGTACGGTAACGAGACTCTTAGCCGCAGTAAAACATTTGAACGTTTTAAAGAATGCCGTACAGTACGTCCGTGTATGGCGATCCTGGTTGAGGTGGCTCTGAGCAGCCACCTCAACCAGTCGTTCCCGCGAACATTCAGCGAGTGGAACGCCTGATCCTCGATAATCGTGGACAAGACACATCTGTCTGTGTGAACTGTACACGCAATCGTTCACCAACACCACTTACACGTTACAGGAACTCGGCTGGGAGTTATCGCCACATCCCTCGTACAGTCCTGACCTCACTCCAAGCCATTTCCACATGTTTGGGCCATTAAGGAGTTCCTGGGAGGCCGGGGAGGGCTCAGACATGAATCAGACAGATCATGACTCTGGCGCACTGAGTAAAACTTCCTATCTTGATGATTTCAGAGCACTAGTGAAACACTGGGATAAGTGCATTAATTAGGATAACGTGATTGGGCTTCCTTTTTGCTGATAATAATAATAATAATAATAATAATGCACAATGATTCTGATCAGGGTTGAAAAAGGGTTGTAACAAGCATAAAATTGTTAGTACATGTTTAAAACCAACACTATTACAATACACTCTTAATATCAGGTTGTTCAATTTGTTTCCTGAACAAACGACTTGACGACTGGCCACAAAGAGCTAGCGATGTCCGCGCTGTATCCTGTGTCAGCGTGCTACGATTACAGCAGGTGTACAGAATACGGGTGAACGCACGGGGTACACATGAGGCCAACGTCACACTGCACAAAGGGAAAGATCGGCAGTCAATGGATGAATGAAGGAGAGAGACAGGGGTGGCTTCGTCTCGCAGTTTAGCATTCACGCTACACGCGGCAGACGGCATCAAAGGCTTTTCCTGGCTCTCGTCCTCGGTGAATAGCGTTCGGAGGCTGACACCTGCACTCAGGTGCTCTCGCTTGTACTCAGCTATTCACCCAGGAGATGTCCTTTTATTTCCATCACGCATATGCATCTCAAAAGCAGCATGCATACATTTTGTTCGTGCTGATGTCCATAAACACACACACACACACGCACGCACACACGAACAAAGAAGCATTTTTTTTCCCATCAGCTAATCCAAAAATATAGCGAATACTAAACTCTTGTATACGGTGATGATGCTAATTTTGTGCTGAAAGGCCCCGTAGGTTTTTTGCGGCAGGCCGGGATGAGTGGCAGGATGTTAATGAGAATCTACAGTGTGTCGTTTCCATGTGACGACGGAGGCATTGCTATTCCGCAGAAAGCAGCGCTCTCGGATTCGCACTTACTCACTCACTCCAGTGCCTGTGTGTGTGTGTGTGTGTGTGTGTGTGTGGCTCGGGCTAAAAATAGAAAGCTGGGGAGAAATGCGGTTCATCAGCAGGGCACGCGCCCGGCAAACCTGGGAGCGATCGGCCTCGTTCGAATTAGCGCGTGTTTAAGGTGTGTTCTGGGGGGGATTATGTCTTTCAGGACATTTTTTTTCTTTTATTCGGAATTTTTTCTGCAGTGTGAGACAGAGAGACCGTTATTAACTCGGATTTCTGCGAGCTAACACATCGTGCTCCTAAACCGAGCAGCACGCTGCAGTGTCTGAACTTGCTGACTTGTTTCAGGGGGAAAATGGTTCAATACAGCCTGGATTGAGGCGGCGCGGTGGATCAGTGGTCAGCACTGTCACAGGGTCCGGGTTCGATTCGCGTGTTCTTGGTGGGTTTTCCTCCCACAGTCCAAAGACATACAGATTAGTATAACTGGTGTTCCTATAATGTCCAGGGTGTACCACCCCTACGTCTCCTGGGATCAGCTCCAGTCCCCCAGCGACCCTGTACACAGGATTAATCCCTATAGACGATGAGTGAGTGAGTGAGTGAGTGAGTTCCTGGAGTCACGTGATGCTACAGAGCGAAAGATTAAAGTCCTTTCCTTACATTAAGAAAGGGAAGCTTTGAAAAAAGTGTGCAAATTCTGCGAAAGAACGAGGAAGAGATTTCCTAAACCGCCAAAACTTCACCACCTCGTCTGAAGCTCATCCCACCTCATCACCGCGTTCATCTCCAGGTGGTATTATCGGCCGTAAATGGAGGCCAACGTCGGAGAGAGCTGGGGATCGTGGGTAACAGACACGGGTCAGCGGGGCAGCGGAAAAATTTGGAGTAATTAATCAGGAGCGAGCGCGAGAGCGGCGTTGGTCCCTCGCTGCAATCTGCTCCGCCACAACTTAGTGCCGCACACATGACCAAATTACACAGAGTCTCCACGGAAACCGAGGCTCAGGGCTCCTATCTCACCCCCCTACCCCCCACCCAAACACACACACACACACACACACATCACACATCATGCAGGAGGGAGAAAACACACATAAATAGACTCACACTTTGTCCTGATGTCATGTTTTATGTCTCTTTTTGATTTATATTTCATGATGAGGACTAAATTAGGAGAAAGTTATGAAAGTGTGTGTGTGTGTGTGTGTGTGTGTGTGCAGAAGGCATGAATTTCACAAGACATCTGACTGTGTGAGATTATAAAAGGGTCTTTTGCGGCTCTGAGTCACTGTCAGGTGTGAAGGATGCACAGATGCTCCCTGTCTTGTGTTTTTTCACTCCGTGCAGTCGGTGTAACATGTGATAATTAATCAGCGCGAGCTGCAGCACTGACGTGTTTCTACAGAACACACACACACACACACACGTCACACTCGCTCGGCAAGGAACGCTACGATTCAGCGTCAGGACCGAATCCAGTAAGTGCACAGAATAGAGGATGGAACTTCAGTGTGTGTGTGTGTGTGTGTGTGTATAACTTGTGTTGTAGAGCATAAACCATAAAAAATTCTTTAATTAGAGCATGAAGATAACAGAATAAATAACTTTCAACAGCTTGTGCATGAAATAAAATAGCTGAACACGGGGTTGCCAGGTCTGTGCGAGAAAACCATCTTAATGATCAATAATTATGAATCAATATCCCGGCTTATTAAACATCAGGATAATGAATGTAATTTATGCAACAAGTGCACAGAAGTCTTTCTACACATCTGGCAACCCAATATGAACTCTTCTCTTTATAATGTAGAATAAAGACCTGGAGAAATTCAGCCGTTCTGTTTGGAGTTTAATGTCTCTGTTCTGCTCTCCAGATATCAACCCTTACAGATTCTCTGTGTAAATAAATGAATGAATGAATGAATGAATTAATGAATTAATGAATTAGAAAAGTAGGGATTGAGGAATGAAAGAAAAAAAAACTATGGAAACGAAATGAGGAGTAAGAGAAGGAAGGGAGGGAGGAAAAGGAAGCATTGTAAAAGAAAGAAATTGACGCAAAAGAAAGAAAAACTAAGACAGAAAAAATAATAAGAGAAAGAAATCTACATGAAAAGAAGGAAGAAAATGGAAAGGAAAGAAAGAAAGAAAAGAAGAAAAGAAAAAAACTGACAAAAAAAGAAAGAAAGAAAACGCACTAAATAAATAAATAGATAAATAGGATAATAAGTAATTTACACAGAAAGAAAGAAAAACAAAGAAAGAAAAAATAATTAGAGAAATAACTTGACATGAAAGGCAGGAAGAAAACAGAAAGAAAGAAATTGACAGAAAGAAAGAAAGAAAGAGACAAAGAAGGAAGAAAAAGAAAGAAAAAATTGTTACAGAAAGAAAGATAAAGGAAAAGGAAAATAAAAAAAATCAACATGAAAGAAAGAAAGATAAAAAAGAGACTAAAAAAATAAACAGGATAGTTAGGACAGAGGGTCAAAAGAAAAAAACCCAAAGAAAAACAAAAAAAAGAAAAAATAATTAGAGAAAGAAATTGACATGAAAGGAAGGAAGAACACGGAAAAGAAAGAAACTGACACAAAAATTAAAAGAAAAAGAAAAAAAATTAGTTAAAGAAAGAAAAAGAGAAAGAAAGGAAAAACTTTAAAAAGAGATTATAAAACCAATAGGAATAGTAAATAGGAAAGTAAGGACAGAGGGTTGAAAGAAAAAAATGAAAATGAAATACAAATGATAAGTAAGAACAAGAAGTAAAAAGAGAAAGAAAGAATTATTTTAAATGAATAATAATGAACACCATGCAGAAATGTGGTGGGTATACACACACACACACACCTACACAGAGCAGCTGTGTGTGTGTGTGTGTGTGTGTGTGTGTGTGTGTGTGTGTGTGTGTGTGTGTGTGTCTCAGGGCTGAAACGAGGCTGTTGTGTTAATGTGCTGCTTTACAGCTCGGAGCGCGGGCTGCTTTTAGCCGCAGCTCTATTTCTCCTCGTCTCACCCAGTTTATTATCCAGCGCACTGTGTTACAGCTTTCTGTCCTGGATCAGAACCGCGGGTTCTCTATTTCTATCTCCTAATCAGTCTCACCTGTGTGTGTGTGGGTGTCTCTCTCTCTCTCTCTCTCTCTCTCTCTCTCTCTCTCTCTCTTACACACACACACACACACACACACACACAGTCATGGCCCACAAATTGCCACTTTTAGCTTTTTTAAACTATAAAAAATGACACATATGGGAAGATAATGATACTATAATAAAGTGACCAAAAAGTTATAGAAACAAATGGGAGTAAAACACAGGAGAAAGGAAAGAAGGAAGGAAGGAAGGAAAAGAAAGAAATGTACAAATTATGAACGAGTGAAAGAAACAAATGAAAAAAGCAAACAAAAGAACAGATGAAACGAAAAGATCAAACACAAGTGATGTTGCCGAATACCTCACCTGACCACCGCAGGTTCACCAGGCAAAACACCAAGGAGAGCAAACTGGAAAAATAAAGATCTACAGAAAACCCAAAAACCATCAAAGAGCGATACCTGACTGCCACCTTCCACTGCGACACAAACTAGGAGTCATCAGGACCCAAAAAAACATCTCCACCTCTATGGAAGCCAAGGAGAAGGACAACCAGCACCTGAGAAAACCTCTTAAGGGGGGTTTTGGAAAATTAGTGTCTGGTTCCAACAGGAAAACTGAGACCCAGAGTCAACAAACAAGACTTGTTATTCCTTACATAGCAGGTTGTTTCCTAAAAGTGCAAGAGGATCAAGAGGAGCCCTGGGAAACACACAAGAGCAGTGTGATGTATGGAGTCCAGTGCAGTGAAGAGCGTTCACAGGTCTATCATGGAGGAACCAAACAGCTCCTACACAAAAGGACGAACAACACTTCAGCACCTCAATCAGCATGGTACTGTAAAATATAAACAAGACAAATGTGAGGACAGCAATGTGGACATCATAGTAGACATAGACATCAGATGGTTTGAGAGAAGGAATGAAAGAATCCATCTACATGAAAAAAAAAAAACTCTTCTAGAGTTCTGGAGAAGTGGAGACTTCAGGCATGACCTGTCTCTGATTTTCCATGCTGACCGAACCCTTACATCCATCTCCAAGAGGATGACAAACACTTCAGACGTCCACCAGGGGAGACATCCCATTTTTCAGGGTCACAGGGGAGTGCGGTAGGTACAGTATGAGCCTCACATCCCACATATTCTGACTCTCTTACATTTTTCCAAATCATTTAAATAACTTTTTAATTCTTTAAAGCTGCTTTACAACAATGACCCGCTGCTAAAACTGATATACAGGTTGAACTGAACTGGATTGAAAAGCAAACTCTTTATACAACTAAACATTCTGCTTTAGAGATAAGTACAAAGGAATATTTTACATATTTATTATGTATTTTTTTTCATATAGCGCTTTTAAAAATTGACAGCTTAACAGGAATAAAAAATTCTGAATAAACAGTAGCAGTCAAAAGTTTGAACACAAGTTTGGATTTATTTTCTACATTCTAAAACAACACTGGAATTTTTCAAAATTATGAAATAACACATATGGCATTGGGTAATTAAGTAACAACAAAAAAAGTCAGTTATTATTTCAAGACATGGACGTCAGCTGTTCTGGAACAGTTCTTGCAAGGTCAGTATTGTGTCGAGTGCGTTCTCAAAACCCATCAATGATGAAACTGTCCCTCATGAAGACCTTCCCAGGAGAGCAAGACCAAAACGTGACCTCTGCTGCAGAGGAGAAGTTCATTTAGAGTCACCAGCCCCAGAAATCACCAATTAACAACCTGAACCTCAGATTAGAGCCGTTATGAAGCTCTACAGAGCAGAAGTAGCAGATATACATCTCAATATTTATAACTGTTCAGGGGCCGAAAAATGGGCACTTGGCAGTGCTCTGGATTTAAACTCCCGTCCTTAATAGTCCACTCTAAGTTTTTGTCCTAGCGCAGTAAGGGATTACTGGAAAAGGGTTTTACAAGTAAAAAAAAGTTTAAGAAACACAGATCCAGATGCTGTTCAAGCCAAACTCTGACCATTTTCCTCTCCCACTATATAAAATAATCATGACTTGGTGTTTTCTGCTTGCATCATAAATATGAAATAAACTCGGGTCTAATGCATGATTAATGAGGGTTAAAATTGCGTACAAGAGTGCGGCTCGTTCACCAAATCAAATATTATGAATATAGATATTGCAGGTTGATAATATATTATAAATCTTCCATTATTGCTTCCTCAATATACCACTGCTGCACATGATGGCAAATATTATACAGGAAATAAAGCAACGCAAACATCATCACGCGGACGAGCAACATGGAGGAAAAGTAACAAATCTAATGTCGTAAAAAAAAAACCCCACAAAACCCAGCGTGTGTGTTTCCCAGAACAGAAGTTTACGCTTCGGCCCGGTGGCTGTGACGTCCACGGTCCCGAGCGCGCTGTGTATGAGGACACGAGTCGTTATCTGCGCGGCCATAAAATAAAGTGTGTGTGTGTGTGTGTGTGTGTGTGTGTTTAACAGAGTAGCTGTAATAAGCTTTCTGTGAAAGGAAAACTAGTGTGCAAATAAAAACAAAGAGAAAAGCACATGGACTTCATGACTGACGAATGACATTTAATTTAACCCCCCACCTCCGCCCCGATTTTATACAAATGAATTATGATGTCGCTCAATAATTATCTAAACGTATAAACAAACAAACAAAAAAAATAATCATTAACTTAAACGTACACATCGAATGCTACCTGTACGCTGATGCACAGCATGAGGTGTCCAGCGTGACCAGTTCTCTATGGTCTATGAAGCGATCCTGCGCTGCACGGAATACTGTATATAAGAAAGTAAAGGAAATTATGTTAAGAAATAATGATGTTTGTTTTTTTTCTTTAAAGATGAAAGGACGTTAAGGAAGCAAAGGAAAGAAATTAAGACGAGACGTAAGGTGGAAAAACATCAACGACGGGTTAAAGATACACAGATGTGCATTAGCTATCATCTGGGAAAACCCTAAAAGGTTCTCAGTAGCATCTTAATTCCGTACAGCTGTTCCTTTATCGGAAAATGTATTCCAGAAGGTTTAAAGGAAGAAAGAAAGAAAGTAACGAGCAACATATGGATCTTGTATCAAACACTTACCCTCCTGATAACATACAGTGTCGAGGGCTCTCGAGGGAACTCCTCGAGGGAGTCGTGCTAATTCTTTTGAAGAAAAAAAAAAATACTTAAAAGAAAGAACGTGGAAACTCTACCATGTTTCATGTCGCATTATCCTGGTTATAAACGTTTCCCCAATGAACATCTCAAACCTCAAGTGTTGTCTTTTTGGTTTAATTGGTGTGGGGTGAAGCGGTTTCTGAGAGGAAAACATACAAAGGGTCCTACCATGAAGTCCATCTATCCATCCATCTCTGTAGCCCAACTAGGGACTGTGGAGGCCAATGGTGACCACTGTATTTATTCTCATTTTTGTACGACCATGGTAGGACCTCCGATCAACATTCACACACTACGGGCAATTTAGGAACGCCAATTAGCCTAATCTGCATGTCTTTGCACTGTGGGAGGAAACCAGAGAACCTGGAGGAAACCCACCAAGCACAGGGAGAACATGCAAGCTCCAAGCACACAGACCCGATGCAGGACTCGAACCCGGGACCTGGAGGTGTGAATACACCTCAAATAATGTGTTTTATACCTCAAGCTCTTTCTCTTTCACTTCTCTTCTGAACACCCTGTTTTAGGGTCTATGTAAATGAACTACCCCTGAGCCGCAGCCACTCCGAAGAACAGCAGAGCTGAGCAACACGCCAAGGGGACAAGAAAGGCTCTCTCCTTACATTAGGGGGGAAAAAATTCAATTGTCTCGTTTAAGCGCTGAAATGGATAAAAAGCACTAAACGTTATTTTTCTCTTTTTTTTTTCTTTTGTTTGTACACACACATCGGAGTCCTGTGTCGATGTCTAAACCCAACTTAAAAAGTGAATTTTACATATGAGGTGTTTTTTAAGGACAACCGACATCCTTTCATTCTTAATATTTTAATTTGTTTTGTACTATGTAATAATGTAGAAGAAGCAGAGAAACATAAATGTGAAAAGGAAAGAAGGCAAAAGACAGCAGGGGGGAAAAAGAATAATTATGCAAAGAAGCAAGGAATGAAAAATTCATCCATAATTTATGTTTCCTAGTTGTGTTTAGTTGCTGTTCAAATGAGTTTGGTGCACAGGAGGGAAAAAAGAAAAAAATGAAAATGAAACCTTTCTCTCAGTTTTCTGGTCTTTGGTTTTAACTCTAGTCACCCCCAGGAACTATGGACCATCCAGTCCCATGGAAGTGAAAGTCTGTGAAACGTCAGGAGTGAGTGCGAGTTTAAACACCGAAAGGGTTGGAGGAGACTTCAGATCAATAAACAGCCGGATCAGCAAATGCATTTCTTTTTCAGAGAAATAATTAAGTGTTAGCACTTTGGTTATAAAGGCAAAATAAACGAAGCATAATTGGCTGATGAACATGCTCATATAATTATCCCAGTCATCAGTAGATAGATTTGCATGCTCATGCAATACACAAACGTTTAGCGTTTATATACTGATAGAGATTGCAGAATGTTTGCATGTTTTTTTTGGTTTTTTATTATAACCCAGTAATCATTAAAAATGACAGCAATTAGAGTTGATTCCATCTTAATCGACACATCTACAATTGTGGCGGGAGGGAGGCCATTATTTTTAAACAGGGGAGAGATTGGACCTGCGGGAATCCTCTTTCAAACTCAATAAAGCGCTCATTGTGGATCGCACAAAGCTCAACAAGTCAGATAGGGTTTAATACATGAACCTTTATTTCTTCCCCATAAAGTTACCATGGCAACAATCAATAACGGCGGCAGTAATTCCACGTATGAGCAGATCTGTTGTGTAAACTCGGCGCTAATCCCGACACGCTAATCCCGACACGGACACTGGCCGTGCTTTCAATTAGCCCTGATTGAGGTTTTAAACCGAAAACGCAGTGACCTAAAGCCGAGTAAACAGAGGTTAGGGAAAAAGTTATTAGCTCGACTGCCAAGCCGTGTTTACACACGACACGTGGATGGAAATGATCCCGTGAGCCGTACGGCTCTGACGTGTGAATGAGGCTCACGTCTTAATTACATCGAATGAAACTGATTAAAAGATGAAGAAAACAAGACAAGAGAAAAACTGATAACAGGTGCAGGAGGAGACGTTTACAACTCCAGTCATAGACACCTTCAACAGCAGGTGCAGTGTGTACTGTATGTAATCATGAGAAAAAGAGAGAGAGAGGGAGAGAGAGAGAGAGAGGGGGGGGGGAGAAGGTAAAGGAAAAGAAGACAAATGAATGTGTAAAAAAGCAGAAATTAAAACCAGATATAGAAGAAAAGGTATTGGGGATGGACAACACAAGGGAAAGATAAGGAAATTAAGGTAAAAGAAAGAAAGAAGGAAAGAAAGAAAGAAAGAAAGAAGATGAAGAGGAAGTGTATAAAAAAGATGAAAGGAAAAACAAATATTGAAAAAAGTAATGAAAACAAAAAGAAGTAAAGAAGAATGGAAGAAGAAAAAGAGAAACGAAATAAAAGATATTTATACAAGAAATGACTGGAAGAAGAAGGTTTGGGAGGGAAAAAAGATAGATGGCGAAAGAAAGAAAGAAAGAAAGAAAGAAAGAAAGAAAGAAAGAAAAAAATGATAGACATTACAAAAGTAGAAAAATGAAGAAACCACTTGATTGTTGATGATTTTCCTTAAACAGCGCCACGCAGTGGTTCAGTTTCTTACAGAATACACTCAATGTATTGTTTTTGTCAAGTAGTGAATTAAACACAAAACGTTACGCACATTATTGATCTCGAATTGTCAGTCTTACATGGCCCTTTAGGGGGCGTCGACTTCTTAGCAAAAACTCAACTAAGGTGGATAAATAAAGGCTCTGCATCAGCACTTTACTCTAGCGTCCCTGTGTCCACATCGGCACTTTACTCTAACATCTCTGTGTCCAGGATGGCACTTTACTGTAATGTCTCCATGTCCACAAGGGTGTCGGCTTCTTAGCAAAAAATCAACTAGGGTGGTTAAATAAAGGCTCTGCATCAACACTTTACTCTAATGTCTCCGTGTCCAGGTCGGTGCTTTACTCTAACATCTTAGTGTCCACGTTGACATTTTTACACTAACGTCCCTATGTCCATATTAGGGCTTTACACTAACGTCTCTGTGTCAAAGTTGACGCTTTACTCTAATGTCTCTGTGTCCATATAAATTCTTTACTCTAACGTCTTTGTGTCCATGTCAGTGATTTACTTTAACGTCTCTGTGTCCACATCGTGGCTTTACTCTAACATCTGTGTCCATGTTGACGATTTACTCTAACGTCCCTGTGTCCAAATCAGTGCTTTACTCTCAAGTCTCTGTGTCCGCATCGAAGCTTTATTCTAATGTCCCTCTGAGCATATCAGCACTTTACTCTAACGTGTCTGTGTCCAAGTCAACGCTTTGCTCTAACGTCCATGTGTGCAAATCAGTGCTTTGCTCTAACGTGTTTGTGTCCACATCAGCACTTTACACTAACGCCTCTGTGTCAAAGTTGACGCTTTACTCTAATGTCTCTGTGTCCATATAAATTCTTTACTCTAACGTCTTTGTGTCCATGTCAGTGATTTACTTTAACGTCTCTGTGTCCACATCGTGGCTTTACTCTAACATCTGTGTCCATGTTGACGCTTTACTCTAACGTCCCTGTGTCCAAATCAGTGCTTTACTCTCAAGTCTCTGTGTCCGCATCGAAGCTTTACTCAAATGTCCCTCTGTCCATATCAGCACTTTACTCTAACGTGTCTGTGTCCACCTTGACGATTTACTCTAACGTCCCTGTGACCATATGAATTCTTTACTCTAAAGTCCTTGCGTCAACATTGACGCTTTATTCTAACGTCTCTGTGTCCATATGAACTAAAAAAAAAACAGTTAAAATAACACATTAATAAATGTTAAATTAATTCAAGAAGTTTGAAAACAATCACCTTCACCAAATTGCCACATTTTAATTTTATACATTTTAAATCTTTCTCCTGAGTCTTTCTCTGTGAAATAAACATTTACCTTGCTACTAGTTTTATAAATGAACATCAAATTAAACATGCAGATGTAATTAAATTAAACCTCAAAAAAATTGTTTTTGTTAATAACCTTGTTAACCTCCAGCGCCTCACCTCAAGGGTTGTACACTTAATCTTTTATGTCTAGACTTCCTTTATTTCTGATAGTATAAAGCAAGAACCTAATCCGCATAATTACATTTTCATGATTATTCAAATGGTGTTACTTGAAGCACGGTGAATTAATGCATAATTTGTAGTTTTGTTGCGCAGAGATCTGAGATTGGATGAGCAGGGGAACCCCATGACGTGATGATGACAGGGATATTAGCTGTCAAAACACACACACACACACACACACACACACAAACACAACATTAAATCCTATATAAAGGTGTCTGTTTTATCTGAGTGTTTGATAAACCTTACTAGTGCAGTAAAGATGTGATAAGAATGAAACTGAGGAATGTGTCATCCGAGTCACGATCAAGTGTGTGTGTGTGTGTGTGATGACTTTTAGCTGTCAGTCAAACAGTGACTGAGTAGAAAATAGCACATTTTCATGACTGGAGCCTTAAGTCCATTTAAACTCACCATCAAATCTCACTCCAGTGCTTGTAGACAGATTTAAGATTAAGTCATGTCCTAAGAGATGGGACTATACCCACACACACACACACACATACACACATACACACACACGCACACACACA
>JAOVVA010000010.1:19997649-20024222 GCA_028565275.1 Leiocassis micropogon | reverse complement strand
ACCATCAATAATACCAACCAGGAACTTAACACCATCAATAATACCAACCAGGAACTTAATACCAACAATAATACCAATCAGGAACTTAACACCAACATTAATATCAACCAGGAACTAAATACCAACAATAACACAATGATAATGCCAACCAGAAAGTTAATACCAATACAAATGCCGACAAGTAAATTAATACGAACAGTAATGACAACTAGCAATTAATACCAAAAGTAATACAGGAAGTTAATACCTTGTAGGTGTTACTGCCAACCAGGAGTTTTATAACAACATTAATGCCAACTGGGAAATAAATAGTAACAGTAATATTTTAACAGGACATTATTACCAACATTAATATCAACCAGGAAGTCATAATCAACAGAAATGCCAAATAAACTGCTGACTACCACGACAGCTACTTCAACATTAATATCAAACAGGAAGTGGACTCAAACAGTAACGGCAATCGGGAAGTCACCTGAAACTGTTAAACCCACCGTGCAGACGCCTGTGATGTGTGCGACCTCCCCGAGTGGTAGAAATGAGAACTGCCCTGTCCTACTAATGAAACAGGAAGGCACAAAGCTCACATGTCCAGATCATCTGTAGTGTGAGTTATTGCTTGGTCAAGTGGTTACCCGAATTCTTTACTGAGATATCCATTAAACAGCATCAGTTGTTGTTAATAAACCTTCTTCTGCATTTATTCTGTCTGTAAAAATAGACTGTTCCTGAAGCACTTCTTCTAACACTCCCACGTGCTTTTCCTCTTCTCTGCACAAGCTGGGGAAATTCACCTGGCTGTTACACGCCCATCTGTCCCTGCAGATATCCCGAGCGCCTGTTCCTGATATGGTTAATGAGGGGTATTGTACAGAGAGGTTTCAGAGGGAGGCTACTCATAACAGGCTGGAGGAAACCTAATGGAGAACGACAGTGGAGCTAAACACTCCGTGAGCACACAATGGCCCCGGGATACTTTTTAACTGAACTGGGTGTGGAAGGTGTGTGAGTGTGTGTGTGTGTGTGTATATATATATATATATATATATATATATATATATATATACACACAAACTCAAGCACGTCTGCACATGCCATGATCATGGACGTATCTTTAATAAGACGGACAGGAGCTAAGAAGGAAGAAAATGATTTGTGCCAGCTGCAGCAGGTGTGTATAAGTGTGTGAGTGTCGGAGTGTGTATGTGTGTGTTTGGTAGCAGGTGTGTGAGTCAGAGTGTGTTGTCCTCAGGGCGTAAGTAAACACACTCATCTCTCTCTAGCTTGGACAGCAGTGTGGTTGCTAGGGGTGACCATCGTGTCAAGCTGCACTCACACTGTGTCAGTACAAGCCCATGGCGTTCAGTCACCTGTTTGCCCACTGAATGACACGGTCACCAACACGCACACGCGCACACACACACACACACACACACACACACAGACACTGAGAAGCACTTTTCCCAGCCAGCCAAGAATTTCAAATTTTCAACACTGTAATTTAAGGAATCTTGAGGAGATCCAAGCAGACGTTGCTGAAACGCCTTGACAGATGAGTGCCAGTACATGAAAAATAAACCTCATAAGTATATTATAAATACAGATAATATGATAATTTAATATGGAATCTGTTAAATGAATTCTGTGGAATGTTTCTAAGGAATTGTTACTGAATGATGATTTAGATAATTCTGAAGGTATTCCTTGGATACTCCCGAGGGGGTTCTGGAAATTATTATAGTTCCTAAAGCGTTCTTTGAAAAGTTTCGAATGAGTTCTTAAAATAATTCCTATCAGTTTTTTTTTTTGCATAATTCCTATAGAGCTCTTTGCTTAGCTTTAAAGAGTTCTCTGAATAGTTCCTTAAGGGGGTTCTTTAAATAGTTCCTACATGGTTTCTTTAGATGGTTCCCAACTGGTTTACAGTGTTATTGGGATAGTTCCTAAGGGTTTTTCATTGTTCATGAGTGTTCCCAAGGGGTTCTTTTTATAATTCCTACAGGGTTCTTTGTGGAGTTCATAAAGGTTTGTTTCTGCACAGCTCCTACAGAGTTCTCCTAAAATTCTCCCAAGTAAATGTATAAATAGTTTTTTGTTTGTTTCTTCTTTGTACAGTGCCTGTGCAAAAAAAAAGTCGCCACTTCAGAAGGGTCAAATTATTGGGCTGCATCAAGCAAAGAAATCCTTTTAAGGAGACACGAAATTACTGGAATTGCGTGAAGAATCACATTAATAAAACTAAGGACTGTCTTGAACCTTTATAACTTTGTGGAGTTAATGTGGACAGAAAAAAGAATCAGGAATGGAGATCCCTTAAAAGCTTAGTAAAAGCAGAAAGTAGAAATCAGAGCTGTGTTTAATAGTGAAAGTAAGAGCATTTCCATACACATACTATGTCATGAGAACTCACAGGATTGGGACTTAACAGCTGTGTGTCCATAAGAAAACCACTTGTTAGACTTATCAGGAAAAAAAAAAAAACACATTTGCAGGGAAGCATAGAGATTGGACTTTGGAGCTATGGAAACAAGTCATGTGACCTGATGAGTCCAGACTGACCCTATGCCAGAGTGATGGGCGTGTCAGGGTAAGAAGGAAAGCACATAAAGCGATGCACCCATCATGAATGGTGTCCATAATGTGTTATAATCTGGGGTTGCTTCAGTCACTCAGGTCTAGACTCAGCAACGTTATGTGGCAATAAAATGAAGTCAGTTGACGACCTGAATGAACTGAATGACAGGTTATCACATCTATGGATCTTTTCTTCCCTGATGGAACGGCCACATTCCAGGACTCACACAATCATTCACACATTATGGGCAATTTAGGAACGCCAATTAGCCTAATCTGCAAGTCTCTGGGCTGTGGGAGGAAACCGGAGTACCCGGAGGAAACTCACCAATCATGGGGAGAACATGCAAACTCCATGTCCACGGAGGCGTAAATTGAACTTGGCCGGAAATCAAACCCGGACCTTGGCGGTGCGAGGCGACAGTGCTAACCACTATACCACCGTGCCGCCTTAGGCAGCGTTTAATTCCTACTGTATTTTTAAAAATATTTTTCATATATAATTTGGATGGTTCCTAAGGGGTTCTTTAAATGGTTTCTAAATGTTTTTCATAGTTCCAAAGTGGGTCTAAGGATAGTTTCTCCGGGGTCCTATGGATAATTAATAAGGGTTTTTTAAATAGTTTCTCCAGAGTTCTTTGGATAGCTTCAGACACGTTCTCTGGATAATTCTTAAGGACTTCTTTGAATAGTTCTACCAGATAGGTATTCTCTCCCAGGAGCATACTGAGTGTTTCTATATGACATTGTGTATTGGTGTAAGGCACATATTTATGGAAACGATTTTGGATAAGAAATTCCTATTAATTGTTATCTACATTAGCTTTAAGGTTGCATTTTGAGAAAAAAAAAACCAGAAGCCTTGGGGCACCAAATATATCTTGGTTTGACATTTAAAGGGAAGATTTTTCACTTATGCTAATACAGAATACATGAGCTTATTTATCAAACCCTTTGCTTTTGTGTCAGTGTGCACCTCTCTGGTGTGAGCCAGGAGCTGTGAGGTTTCTCCGCTGATCCATTACTGAGATGAGAAAAGGGCTCTTCTGTGAGCACGAGAGAGCGAACACAGGATGCCACCAGCAACCTGATTTAAAATAGAGAAAGGGGCTTTCTGAGCACTTATCTGAAGGCAGTTGTTACGAGCACAGCTCAAGGCTGGCTTCTTTGTATCTGTGTTCAAAGATAAAATGAGAAGTATTCGCTTATCTTTCCTGAAAATATGGGATGTAGAGCATGAATGTGTGTGTGTGTGTGTGTGTGTGTGTGTGTGCGTGCAGAATGACGTG
The DNA here is from genome assembly GCA_028565275.1 of Leiocassis micropogon. Lineage (NCBI taxonomy): Eukaryota > Metazoa > Chordata > Actinopteri > Siluriformes > Bagridae > Leiocassis > Leiocassis micropogon. The sequence continues at coordinate 20,020,359 of JAOVVA010000010.1, read as the reverse complement.
AACAATGAATGACTGGTGTGTAAATGCAAAAAAGCTAATTTTCACATATGACCACAGTCTTTAAATAAACTTGTCTTAATCCATGATAGTTCAAAGGACTCTTAAAATTAGTAAGTCAACCTGTACAGGCTTGCAGTGATAATGGAGAATAACGTTTGCTTAATTTTTAATCTCATATATATATGAGATTAAAAAATATAATATATATATATACTTTTTTTTGTCTATTTTAATTCTATTTTATGTTTGTCACTTTTAGAAAGTATTGTAAATTGTCAGCCTAAATTTTTATTATTTTTATAAAAAAACATTCTTACACTTATTTTACTTTTATTAAAAAATTCTATTTTAATTTGATTGTACTCTTGCGCAATATATTTCACGTTTATTTTAGGTCCTGGGCAGTCGTATAAGCATTATACTGCATATCATTTTGTGTGCTTGTTTAAGTGACAGAAAAACATTGATTTTTAAATTATTAATAAATTACCTAATAGCAGTTACTATACACAATAACTATTTGTTACATCTAACTGGTTAAATATGACCTAATATAGTTAAATCATATCGAATGTCGAAATCAATAAGGACTTCTAAATGTACTAAAAAATGATAAGTTAGGTTTAAGAGAAAACCTTCAGCTTAAAGTTTCTTTCGTGCTTTATATAATAAGCACACATCGTAACCATAACAATATGAGTCACAGTCCAGAAATGAAAAAAAAAAAAAGTTGGGCATAAAATCTCAGCCAGCATGCTGGGTCGACCCTGTAACCTGACCTTGCTGGGTTAAAATAACCCATACTGGGTTAGACCATATGGGACCCAAGAGCTGGCTTTCCAAATATACCCAAATGTAACACAGATATTTTTAGAGTGCATGAGGATCAAGAACATTTTGAATTGTAAGCTCAAAATCTTTGGCTCAACTGCTTGAGTTATGCTATACCATGCCCCGACTTGACCACTGCCTTCCAAGCTATATGCAGGATATGCAAAGCACCAACATTTTCCACTTCTTGATTTATAAAGGAAAAACACTGAGGTGCTTATGTGGAATCCGAGTTTAACCTCAGCTACGCCTTGTGCCGTCTGTTCCCAAATGAATAATGTGCCATATTGTGCGTGAGTGTGAGGAGCAGGAGTTCTCCTGTCTTTCTTTGCCATGTTGAGTCATGCAGTGTCCATCCAAGTTATTGAATTTAGATCCAGAATGAGTGAAGAAGAAAGGCAGAGTTTGGCTGAACCCGACTGTTCGGACGCCCTATCCAAGTTGGCATGGCCTGGTTCGATTGAGACAGTACCAGCAATGAATAAGTGGTGCATTTATTTTGAGCATCTTGTTGAGCTTAATATTGCAATCATCTGTCTTCTAATCTCTGTGATCCAAATTAAACCCTGCTATTCCCCAGGTCCAGACGTGGGATCACTCTCAGTCCAGTCCGGATCCCTCAGGACACTTCTGCTGTGTACCACATTGCTTCTATGAATATTCGAAAGAAAAGTTCATCAGTAGAGGATAGGCTTCTTCCCCCTCCCTTCTCCTCGCCCCTGGATAATTGAAGTGCCTGTCAGGAAGAGAAGAGGTTCTTGACAGGCCTTTTACTGAGCAAATAATTTGAAAGTGCACTGGATGGGCTATTATAAGACAAATAATTGGATTTGAAATATTGGTGCCCTCGCAATTCTAGCAGACTCACCTGTATAACTCAACTAATTTAACTTATCTAATGCACTTTAAAAGGTAATTGTAAAAAGTAGTGCCATTTTTCATGCTGACACAAAAATTCCTGACCTTGTAAAACTGCTGATGTTAGTTATTCAGAAAGGGCAACGCAGAGCAGACTCTGGGTTACTCACCCAATCAGGCTGTGAAGACAAATTATTATCCATACATTTCTGGAGATTTTATTATCGCACATCTTTCAAGTTGGAATTTTATTACGTACCCAGTGCTTATAGGCAACAGAACCGATATTCTGGTGAATGTACGGTCACACTCTTATTTCCTGGCTCTTGTTAATCTTGACTCCAGGCCTAAAGTGGTGTATTTATGTTGTCCAAGGTAACTTATTGCTAAGTCAGGATAAAATGCACAGCAAGTGGTTTCCCTGGAAGGGAAACTTACAATATTCTCTTTTTACTACTGTAAAAGCATGAACTCATTTTCATTAAATTTAACATTCAAGAGCAGCCATTTTTGGCCCAGTGATTGAGATCACCATAGAAGAGGTTGCATTGAGACAAAAGAAGTCATTCATTCATTGCCTGTCGGTTATCTTGGTAAAAATCACATATTTTTAAAAGATTGTATTGTTTAAATTTTGCCAAAAACATAATAAGTGACTGTAGGAGCAGGTGGAATTGGTAGGAACTCCTCCAAGAATGAGATGAGGTGGTCAGTGATCAGTCAAAATTCAATGAGGAGCAGGTACGGAGTGGTGAGAATTCCTTTGGAAGGCAATGGTCAGATTCCTTTTAAAATAGAAGATGGCAAGTCATAAGGAGTGAGTGAGAGTGGTCAGAATTCTTGAGGAGTGGGTGAGAGTGGCCAGAATTCCTTGGAGAGTGGGTGAGAGTGGACAGAATTCCTTGGAGAGTGCGTGAGAGTGGACAGAATTCCTTTGTGAGTGGTTAGGAGTGGTCGGAATTCCTTGTAAAGTGGGTAGGAGTAGTCGGAATTCCTTGTAAAGTGGGTAGGAGTGGTCGGAATTCCTTGTAAAGTGGGTAGGAGTGGTCGGAATTCCTTGTAAAGTGGGTAGGAGTGGTCGGAAATCCTAGCACTTCAGGAATCTTGCACCAAAAATGTGAAATGTTTAGCTGAACTGTTCCTTACAATGCAAGTTATAATTGCTAAGGAACCAAAACCCACCTTGAAAAGTTTCCCAGGCAAGAACATCCCTTTCTGTCTACACACACACAAACTCTGTCAGGTATAAAGAATGTTCTAGACTACAGTTTGCTCCAAACTGTCATTACTTCATTATTATCCCATCAGACTAAGCCCTTCACCATGGTAGATGTGGAGATTATAATAGCTATAATACGGCTATAGTGTGTTCTGTATAAGCACAGCCTGCAGAACTGAAACTTAATTACACACTCTGTGTTTCCCCAGCGGGAGACCAGAACCAATGCGCCATCTCTCTGTCTATCTGTCTACTGTTCTCTTTCGCTCTGTGTTTCTCTCGGAGAGATAACAAGGCCTTAAATACTGGCTGCTGGGAGTGGAGGGTGGAGGAGCATGCGAACTAAATGTCAGGAGTAATGGAAAAATAGAGGAGAGGGGCAAAAGGTAATAGAAGGACAGGACAGGGTTGAGAGTTAAAGAGAATGCAGGTTAGGAGAAATATTCAAAACCAAGAAATTGAAAATGGAAAACTGAGAAAGTGAAAGGAAAGAAAGCACATAACCGGAGGTGAGAAGGTCAGAGGACAGGAAGGTGCCATAAAAGGGTAGTGGAGGAAGTGTTGAGGAGACAGAGTGAGGTTTAAGGGGTGCTGAAAGGTCTCAGGCGGAAAGGATTGGAAAGAGGATTTGAGATGAGGGACTTATGAGAAGGTCAGACAGGCATAGTACTGACCAATCCCAAGGCACACATCTGCCTGCCTCTGTCCCTCTCCCTCTTTGTTTCTTTCTCTCTCAGAAAAAGAAGAATAAGGGAGAAAAAGACAAAGGGAAATAGAAAAAAGGCAAAAAAAGAATAAGTGAAAGAAAAAGGAGGAGGAGTAGAGATAGAAAATGAAGAAGGGTATAAAGGAAGAGGGACAAGAAAGAGGAAAGGACAAAAGTAGATAAGTAGTAGAAGGAAAAGAGGAGGAGGGAGGATGTGCATAAGCAAGAGGACAAGATAATTATTATCTTGTTAATGAGAACAATTAACAAGAGATGCATAATATCATGATGATGATGAAAACTAATATTGTGAAAATAAAACAACAGAAATGGAAAAGAAGGGAAGGATGACATTGATAAAGAGCCAATAAAACACAATCAAGCAAATACTAAAACAACCTAAATGCCATGAAGAACAAAAACATGACGACAATGATGATGAGGATGATGATGATCAAAGCTAATGACAACATGGTAATTATGCCATGGAACGAACTCAAAAGATCATAAGTAAAAGATCGAGGAAGACAAAAGTCTAACAAGAATCCACATGAACACAGAATATTTCAATGTGGCTTGTGACTCTAATTTTCATCATCTCACTAGCATCATGCTAAATTTGATCATCTCCCAATCACACACATGAATTCCTCCATTACCCAGAATGCACTCAAAGGTGCCAATGGCTAGGCACCACGCGGTCTACAGTGTCCGTGCTCGCAGCCAAATCAATGTGCCGCCATTTGTTTGGAGCCCAATTAAGGGGAAGTGCTGAGGCGACGGACATGCTCTCTCCCTGAGGAACCGGCCTCCAGGAGCCGAGCTCTGCTAATCCAGTTTGCTGATTGTCCATTGATTAAAGATTTTGAGCGGGATTGATCTGCTTTCCTCGCACTCAATTGGTTTAGCCCTGCCAAGGATTTATGCGTGGCAGGTAGATGCGACAGCGTAAGAGAGCTAAACGAGACCAGGAACAGAGATGTGCATTCTGATGAACAAATGGTTCTCAGGATCAAATGTGGGAATTGTGGAAAAGCACCCCATAAGTGTTTTAGAGGGCTTGCCAACATTTCCACCAGTTAAAGAGCCAATACATTACATAACCAGAAGTCAGAGTTTGATAATACATGACACAACATATAATACTTACAGCTGTATGTCTGTCTTCAAGAACATTTTCAGATTCTGGTTTATTGGTTATATGGACTTTTCCACTGTCCAAAACGACTCATCAAAGATTTGATTCACAACTCTGACTCTCGACATGTGATCCAGTTCATTAGGAGTCATTAATCTCCACCTAGAACAATTCTGTCTCTCATTATGAAGCAAAACAAACAAAATAACATGACTTTTACCTTCTACAGATTGGGGAAACAAGCTCCTCCCTTTTCAAGTTTAGCACAGGCGTTAGAAGATGTCCTGCCCTGCATCCATGCACGTTGTGCAGCTTTATTAAGCAGCAGCTGGAACGGACGCCATGTATCATTAGAGCTAATTGGGGACAGTTTCGTACAGACTGACAATTCAGTGCTCATTTACAACCACAAAACAGCTGAACACTGTCATCCATCACAGGATCACATCACACACACATACACACACACACACTCACACCAGTGTTTAAACCCGTTAGTTCTGTAGTTTTTAACTCAATGTGTGTGTGTGCTCTTTGCACAATGAGCTATTTGTATGTTTGTTAACCGGTAATACACTGTATAACTGCCTGTGTGTGTTTATCTGTATGTCTGCTTTGTTTATATATGTCTGTGAGTATCTGAAAGCTACGATATGGTGTTGTGACTCTTAGCGGAGAGGTGATTGTCAGGTGTAAGGTGACTCTTTGGAGTGAGGTGACTCTCACGGGTGCGGTGCCTCTCCAGAGTACAGGGACTCTAGAATGTGTTGACTCTCAGGAGTGTGGGGACTCTCTGGAATGTGGTGACTCTCAGGGGTGTGGGGACTCTCCAGGATTGTGGGGACTCTCAGGGGTGTGCTGCCTTACAGGGGTGTGGAGATGCTCCAGGAGTGTGGTGACTCTCAGGAGTGTGGTGCCTCCCATGGGTGCAGTAACTCTTTAGACTGAGGTGACTCTCAGGAGTGCGGTGCCTCTCAGGAGTGTGGGGACTCTCTAGAATGTGGTGACTCTCAGGAGTGCGGTGCCTCCCCAGGGTACAAAGACTCTGAAATGTGGTGCCTCTCAGGGGTGTGGGGACTCTCCAGGATTGTGGTGACTCTTAAGGGTGTGGTGCCTCTCAGGAGTGTGGTGCCTCTCAGGGCTGTGGTAACTCTTTAGAGTGCGGTGCCTCCCCAAGGTACAAGGACTCTGGAATGTGGTGCCTCTCAGGGGTGTGGGGACTCTCCAGGATTGTGGTGAATCTCAAGGGTGTGGTGCCTCTCAGGGCTGCGGTAACTGTTTGGAGTAAGGTGACTCTCAGGAGTGCGGTGCCTCTCTGGGGTGTGGGGACGCTCCAGGATTGTGGTGACTCTCAAGGGTGTGGTGCCTTTCAGGAGTGTGGGGATGCTCCAGGAGTGAGGTAACTCTCAGGGGTGAGGTGCCTCTCAGGAGGTAGGTGCCTCTCAGGGGTGTGGGGACTCTCTGGAATGTGGTGACTCTCATGAGTGTGAGGACTCTAGGGGCTGTGGTGTCCAAACAAAAAAAGGGGTGCTCTCACCCTTTAGGTCCAGGGTCACATGGGTTAGAGAATCATCCTTCCCCTTGAGGAATTAAATGCCGTCTGTGTGAGGTAAATAACTCCTACAGCATTCACCCTGAGGAAATTAATCACACCCCGCTCATCAGAGCAGTACTGCAGTAGAGTACAGTATACACTTCATTATCATCACTACGGCGCTCACAAACTGACGTCATGAAGCTTAATATTTTGGTGTATACAGTAGCATATAACACGCACACACACACACACACACACACATCGTGCTTGTCAGCAGGCTGTTGTGGACTCTGCATGGTAAATAAAAGATTGTCATTAGCTGTTATGGTAAAGCGCTAATCGCTCAGAACTGCAAATTAAAACACACTGAGGATCATTCACATCCACAACAAGCCTACATTAACCTTCATATGTACAGCGGCAGAGCAGGACAGAGTCTCTGCGAGTGTGTGTGTGTGCGTGTGTGAGCAGCGATGATAGTGACTGTTCCACCGAACACACACTGAGTGGATGGAAAAATAAACAGAGCACAGTGGCAAGGTTGTCATATGCAATGTCCCCACACACACACACACTCACGCACACTCACGCACACCACTGCAGTCTGCTCCTAATTAAATGAACAATGGTGTCTGCGAAATTCTAACAAAGTCTCCAAGGTAATGAATATAAGTTTAATGTACGTCTCTCTTTCTTTCTTTCTACACGCACACACACTAAGGAAAACACACTAATCATTAGGGCATCACATTTTGCCCTCGGAAACCATCAACATGTGCATGCTTAATGAGGTAAACCATTTAAGCTGATCACTGGAGTAAGAAAAAAGAGATGGAGAAAAACAGATAGAGAGAGAGAGAGAGAGAGAGAAAGAGACAAAAAGTGAGCAAGAGAGCGTGAGAGAGAGAGAGATGGAACGACTCAGAGGTCTGGCTCAAATTGCTCGCATCAGAGTCAACACATTGATCATTGAGATGGGCCACTATAAGTACACACTCAGTGTGCGCACACACACACACACACACACACACACACACTGGCCATCCTATACTAATGTTTAATTTCTATTCTCTTGGGCTCAGTGTATGTGTGTTTACAGACACTCAGGATTTTGTTCTCTTTCGTGTAAGGCTATGGCAATACCATACAATACTGAAACAAATGTTTTATCTTGAGATAAAAATCTTTTTAAAATGGTTGCTTATGTAACAACCTTAATAGCAACCTCATTTCCCCTCTCGTCGCATTCAGCACCACAAGTGTACTAATCACTGGCCTGATCATCAGACAGAGAGAGAAGGAAGAAAGAAGAAAGAGTGGAAGACATAGAGGGAATAGGCAGAAGTAAGAGAGAAAGAGAGCGAGAGAGAGAGAGATAGAGAGAGAGAGAGAAAGAGAGATGAGTAAGACTGTGCTTGGTTAAGCAGTAGTGAGGTTGGAGCCTGTAGTGATCTGAACAGTGTCCTGCTGCATCAGTAAAGACTAAAACCCTGAACATCATTCAACACCAGTGCATTACACTTTGACCTCATCAGTGCCTGTGTGTGTGTGTGTGTGTGTGTGTTTGCGTGAGAGTAATTCCAAGCAGTGTGTGGCGAAGTGAAGAGGTGAATAATCATCATCCACATGCACAGCTTATCTGGCTGGATTCCTGCACGTCACTCCTGTTGTTCTCCAAGCGTCTGTGTGTGTGTGTGTGTGTGTGTGTGTGTGTGTGTGTGTGTAGCCTGGAGGAGACTGTGTGTACATGAGACGTTGTGTTTTGCGAAGCCGCAGCTGGAGGAATCCCCTCCCTCGGTGGGCGACATCACTGTCATTGCCATTAGAGAAAACAACACGACGACATATCCCACAATCCCTCACAGGCTCCCGGGGATGAGTCCAGGTTTGGGGGCGGCCATGCTCTGTCGAGTTATGTAACACACACACACAGACACACACGCTCTATTTCCATAAATCCAGTTCATTATCAGCTACACTGGAGAAGAGTATTACAATCGTCACAGCGTTAAACATTCAGTGACATAAAATGTAACCGTAAACGGACAAAAAAAAAAGAAAAACAAATACCGTCGTTATCGCCCGTTTGTCATCCTATAGGAGGAACTTCAACCTCAGGGTTGTAACAGGAACTCGTTGATCATTTTCCCAAAACAATGAACTATTAGGTTTTATTCCTAATGACAAACAAACAGATGTTCTCACTACAGTAACTATCAAATGCTACGCTTACACTAAGCTAAACTACTTAACAAAACAGCTAGCATGCGTCTGTTGCGCCGTGAAGCCCTGTGACTTTCCCCATCAAGCTTTTCTGAGATCCTCAAATCCACGCTTGCACTCGTTCGTCTCTACCTTCATTGGGAAATGTGTTTCCCTGCAGGACTGATGATTCAACCAATCCATCACAAGAAAAATAGAAAAACAACACGCCTACAGCCACCTCCAAAAGGGAATCCAACACACACACACACACACACACACATACACGCACACAGACACACAGACCTCGACACTGAACTCAAACCATAGCATCGCTGTTTGTTTTCCACTCCGGGGTTTCATTCCTCTGATTTCTGTGTAGACAGTGAGAACAAATGAAACAGCGAAGTCTAATAAGCCTGGAGATTTATCTGTCCTATGTTTGCAAGGAGCGATGGTCGTGCAAGCCGTGCCGCCACCTCGGGTCTTCTCTCAGGCACACAGAGAGGAATGACTGGACGTCTGTCTGCGATGGTCAGGCTCAAGTCAAACACTGTCGGATTTCCTGCTGAAGTACCATTTTCTTATTAAAAAATCTTAGTGCTTGGTTTGGATAAACTTTCAGGATCGATCCTACGATGCGGTTTCTATGGTAACATGCCCAATATTTCGTTAATTCTGATTAGAGATTCAGACTTATTGGAACTGTTACCATGGACGCTGATCCGATAAGACATGCGCGTAATCCTCGAAATGATTATGAGAATGTAAGTTTTTGGACACCTACGAAGTGTAATGTTCTGGTGCTGTGGAGCATATCATCTGCTGGAAATATAACAAGAAAGAAGTAGGGTTTTTATGCAACTTTGAGAGCATTGTTCTGAGATTGGGAGTCCAATTGGGTGTCATTGCATCACCTAGAGCTTGGAAAGTGAGTCTTTTCAAGGGGAGGAAGTTTTAAAAAAATAAGGGCACTGGAGTAAAATTCAGCACCATGGACAGTTCACGGGCAAAACGCTGAAGCGGTGGGGTTTAGAAAGTCAGCACCGATGCCTGGCTTTAATCAATGACCCTCATCGTGGTGCCGTGTGGCTATAAACAGCCACCAGATCATCAACGGGGTGAGTAGTGTGCTTGGTGCTTAATTGGCGCTGTGCTTTGTCTGTCCTGTAGAAAGTGACTACACAGAAGACCTCTTACAACCCGCTGAGATCCGGCTGCTACGAAACCAGGACTGCCACCTCGGCTGCACCTCCTTCTTCCTCGGCTCATTTCCACTGCTAGCTCATCACTGCGCTGCGGCTCCAGCCAACCTTAACCCATCCATCTCCTCACTCACCAACACCGACATTTAGCTCATTTCCTGCTCCCTTCTGCCCCCTCACCTTCCCTTCTTTTCTTTATTTAAATAAAAGAGCAATTTTCCTCACTACTCCTGGTCTCTGTGTTCTGCCTTGCTGCACCCATACACATACAATACAGTATATATAACTGATTTTAAAGCCCTAGTACTGATGTAAAATGTTTTTCAGCACTACCAAGGCAGGAGTTTGTCGGTGTGATCTGGCAACCATGTTTGAGTAAATTCAATTCAATCAATAGAAGTAGATGAGTAAGATGTTCCAATGTGCCATGGGAACAATATTTGCATTTTTGATATATTTTCTCCTTCTAATTAAGCAGCAAATACTGCTTAGTGAGTTTAAAACAGGAGGAGAGCACAAGAGGATATCTTTAAAGCTCGCCAAGAATGCTAAATGCTCTTCATCACACCACATAATGTTACTCCTACAAGAGGCAAACCTGTGCAGGAAGAATATATTTATTCAAGCAAGAGGAAAATGATTTAATCAAATGTTGGCTAATAGCTAATGTTTAACTTGGTAAGGAATTGTCAATGGTTTACACCACCCCTTTCATTGCGGCTAAAAATGCCCTTGGATCAAGGTAGATCAGGTCAGACTGTTTCCACCAGTCCCACTTGCATGTTTTTAATCTGATTATTGGTGGAATATAGCTGGGTCTGTAAACGCTGCGAGTGTGTCTTAAGTTCTGCAGTTTCTACACTCCTAAACTACAGTTAAACCAGTTAAATCTCCCAAACACTGAGACCCACTGACAAGCAACAAATTCAATATTTTGGAGCTCTTACCCATCATATTACATATCTCAGTAGCTACAGCTACAATATGTTGTTACAATGGCAGCTGGAAGTGGGTGGGATATATTAGCCAGCCAGTAAACATTTTGTCCTTTAAGCTGGTGGGTTGGAAGCAAAAAAAATGGGGAAGCAAAAGGATTTAAGACGATTTAAGTTTGACAAGGGCCAAACTGTGACGTCTGACGTCTAGACAACTGGGTCAGAGCAACTCCAAAACTGCAGCTCTTTTGTTCCTGGTCTGCAGTGGTCAGGTACCAAAAGTGCTCAAAGGAAGGAAAACCAGTAAAAGACCAGTGAAGGCTGGCCAGTGTAGTCTAATGCAATGGTTAATGCTGGTTTTCATGGAAAGGTGTCAGAACACAATGCTTCGCTAAATGTATAAATTTCATTTCAGCTCCAACCATGTCATATCAAAAAGCCTCAAGCCAGAAAAGAGAATCTATCACACAGTCCTCTAAAACAGGTTCTTTGGATGGCCAAGGGTTCTGGCCTTCTAATAGAGTTTATTTGCGTATCTTTTCTGAATGTATTATTCTGTAAAGTGGATAAAACCTGTGTTCTTTTCAAGAACAGATCCTCAAGTTCCTACTTCTATTTCTTTCCAATAAACCTAAGTTTTAACTTGGCTCTGCTGGAACATAAGTAAGATTGAATTAAAGCTATAAAACCATCTATTCCCAGAACAGACAGACCATGTCATCACTCAAGAGTTCAACCAGTTTCTCTGTTACTAAATAAAAGCCTGTCTAAGAGTGTAGTTATTAAAAACTTCCATCCATCACTGTAAGATAATGGTTGAATCTTAACTACGGTATAATCATGTGAGGCTAAGAGTCCAAGAAACCATAACTGGACTTGCATCTCTTATGTCCATCAGAATGAGTAAGGCTTTTTAGGAAACATAGGTCAGTCTATGGAGGCTGTCCTGAGACCAGCTGGAATGCACCCTTTATGGCAGTGGTCTCCAACCCCCGGGCCAAATGGTACCGGGCTGCACAATAAATAATTAAATAGTTCCGTTTTATGTATTATCGGAGTCTGAACGATATTTTATTTTATTTTGAAAAACAAATGACCGGATTCTCTCGGTTACGTCTTGCGCGCCATTTCGAGAGCCGCTGCAAAGATTTCTCTCAGAAAAGAAGTTACCACTGGCAGCACATGTCAGTGACGAGGAATGGGTCGCACGCTTGTGAGTATTAGCGTCAAGGTCATTCATGATGTATTTTCAATGTCATTTCGTTCATTTTACTATCCTTCCGGGTTTTAATACTGACATGTCTTAACCCAATCTTGATACAGGACATGAATTTAACCCTTTTGAAACTGCTGCTTTCAGCCAGCTAACTAACTAGCTGCATTTTGAGACAGGACTGTTTCCGAAGAAATTCCATTCATAGAAAGAGACACAATGTTATTGTATATTTTAATCAGTAATGTGATATTTACAGACAGTTTGGCAGCTCCTACACAGCAGTTGTGACAGCCCATAATAGACAAAGTCAGAAAGACCCGACTAACTTCTAACACAAAATAAGATTACAAAATACAGTCTTAATTTATTTCCTGTCTAACTCCATGTAGCTCATTTCTCTCTAATATGTTCGTTTCCACTGTCTCTCTCTCTTTCTTTCTCTCAACCTGCAAACAAAATAAAACTACAACAAAAGAGTCCAATTTATTTCCTTTGTTGAGCGAGACAGATGGAAATGGAGAGAGAAAGCAAGAGGGGACTGATTACAGGGCTGTATTTATAACCTGCACTAATTACATGCCTTCCCTCCATATCAGAGATGAATTCACTTCATTTCAGACATCAGAACAAGCAAACAGCCAGAGACGATCTTACTGTTGCCTTGGGGTGTGAGAACGCTGCCACTGTGTGTGTGTCTGCGTGTGTGTGTGTGTGTGTGTGTGTGTGTGTGTGTGTGTGTGTGTGTGTGTGTGAGAAAGCGAAAGAAAGACACACAGTGTGGTATGCTAAAGTAGGGGTTGTCAGGAGTAAACGTTAGCCTAAAGGAAGAGGGGGAAGTTTGTCTGGTACAACAAGAGCTGGTCGTGAGAACATGAGACAGATGCCTGCAGCGATCAGCAAGCTATTAAGAAAAGCTAGAAAACATTTGTGTGTTTGTGTTTTGGGGGTTTAAAAAGAAGTGTTAAATCGTGTTTTTGTCAAGTAACAGATATTCATAGGTCAACAATGGAACAATGGTCCAGAAGTTATGATCACACAACAGCAGAACTGATCATACATCATTACCACTAGCATGGTTTGTTGTTCACCTTTGGTTTGAATTTCAGCTTGGCAGGAAATGTGTCCTCAAGTTACTCATGTCATAAGAAAACTGGCATCGTTGTAAAACAGAAATGATGAATTCAAGTTATGAACCTGTACAAAATAACACATAATACTGAAGTAAGGGCAAAAGTAGAACAATAACGGTCATCAATATAGACCAAATTCATTCATTCAATTATTAATTTATCATAAGACTTATTCCTACGTAGGATCTCAGGGTTCCTGGAGCCTATTTCAGGGAACTCACAAGGCAGGGGGCACCCTGGATGGTCGTACCAACCCATCTCAGGGCACAGGGACACCCACAAAGCAAGGAAACAACATGCCAACTTCTCATGCACACCAACTGGAGGCAAGATTCCGAACCCTAACTCTGGAGGAGCGGCGCAAAATTGCTAACTGGCTTAAATATTATACAGTACTGTGCAAAAGTGTTGAGCCCCTTCATTTATTTATATTATTTAATTAAATGAAATATAGAATACATGAAAGAAATGGGAACAAATGTTTTACTGCAACAGGCTGCAAAGTGGCTAAAAACACCATTTAAAAATTGGTTGTTTATGTAACAACCTCAGCAGCAACCTCATTTCCCATCTCTCAGCATTCAGCATCACCAGCATACTAATCACCAGCCTGATCATCTGTCATCATAGGCACCTGTTTCTCACTGGTTCAAGCCTTAAGTTGGATGTTTTAATGCTTAAATGATTTATAGGTCACTGTGTGGCTTAAAACAAATACAGAGGGACTCAAAAATTTAAATGAACTGTTTTATGGCAGCAATGTGTAGTGATATCTTTCCTCTAAAGATATCAGTAATTGCACTATCGTTGACCATCAGAAGAGAGGCGTATAATTTTCATGTTGAAGTATGTACACATTTTTTTCACATTTTTCAAGTCTGGCTCTTTGGAAGCAATATATGAAGAAATGAGGAGGGGCCAACATTTTCCCAGTACTGTATAAATATAATTTGCAAAATATTTACTGCTAGAAAAACATGAATGTCAAAAAATTATCTAAATTAGAAAAATGGAAAAAAGTTCTCATCAGAACAGAGGTCCTTTTTACCCTGGTTTCCTGAGTCTCTAATATGTTTTCAAATCCGATTTAAATGGGATAATGGATTTATTAATGAAGTTATGTGAGCGCTTAACTGAAGCAATTGTGTAACTCTGCCTCATAAGAGTGAACAAGGCAAAGAGAAAATGAGCGAAAAGCATTAGCTATATTAACCTGTGCGTCGTTTTCATAAATTCCAAACTTTCAAGCGCTGTCGAAAAACTATCACCATCAATACCATCATAATGATTAAGCTTGACTCATCTGGAATAGGTTTGATGCACCAAACCTGGTTCTACAGTAGGTGGCCTCTATAGCCAGATACACTCAAGTACACCTTGTTTCACCTCAATGTAACTGTAACACTTGTAATGCCTTATATCCAAAGAAATTTACTTTGTCAGGTAGCTCAATGAAGCAAATCTAAATGTTCTTGTAGCTTACAGGAAACACTAACCCTGCTCGCCCAATCAATGCTTGCCCCAAATTAAGGCTGCTTTCACACTGACATGGATCCGACTACACTTGACCGCAAATTTCAGCACATTTGAGTAGTGTTGGATCAGTATACCATGCTTGAAAAGCATTCACTTGAAAAGGTAGTCTCAAGAAAGGGATGGTGTACTCAGGCATGGTTTGAGTCAAACATGAAGGCTGACTGAACCTAAAAACTGAAGTGAAATGCTGTGCAGTCATCAAAGCTGCTTGTCTTCTCTAAAATCTGCTCATGTGAACACCATACATGTGAACTGTAAGGCTGTAACTGACATTGTCTCCAAAATACTGACAATATTAGACATGAAAAAAAGGTCAACTTCCTTGTGCTTTTTTTCTCTTTCTGTTTGCAAACCAACTATATGCATACTGCCACCTACTCTATTGGACTGCTTATATATACACAAGTGTACTCAGTAAGAAACAAAATAAACGATACAAAGTAATCATGCCTATTGTGTCCTGTGAGAACACTGCAACTTTTGGCAGAGTTCTACAGTCTGGTAGATGACTATGATTAGAGTTGGCCAAACATAAATGGTTGTGATTGTAAGTGATTTGAGTAGTTGAACCACACTGCAGATAATGACTCTTAAATGTTTGTCCCCACTGCTCCAGCAGCACCTTGAGATACCAAGAATACCAGGTCAAATTAATCTGTTGATCTGGGCAGCTTTATGGAATTCTCAATGTACGTACAAGGAGTGTTCAATTTGGACCAGGACTGTGATGATACGTCTCTTGAATGATGGTGTAAAAAACGATTCACATTAGGCTTCAAGTACAGTACAGTGATGAGATGTACAGTCACAGTAAATTGATGGATAACTTGTGTCCAACTTGTGGATGAGACGCATCTGTCCGTGGGAACTGCACACACAATCATTCTCCAACACCACTTGCCTATTACAGGCACTCGCCTGGGAGTTAGGGTTCCACCACCTGTATATAAGGCTTCGCTCCAAGCCTTTTCCAAGGTTTGGGCCATTAAAGAGGTTCTTGGGAGGACAGCGTCTCCAAAGTGAAGCAGGCAGTCCGATCATGGCTCCGGTGTACTGAAGAAACTTTCTGCCTTGATGGTATCGAGGCACTAGTGAAACTCTGGGATTGGGGCATTAGCATAGCAGGCCACTTGTTGATCCCATTGAACAAGCCACATGTGAATCCTAGCTCAACAGCTTGATATGTAAATTATTTGTAGCCACCATCTTCAAAAAAGACCCAATATTTTGATAAATTTATTTGTATTTTGTCATTGTTAAGGTTTTCCTGTGTAAATATCTGCCTTACAGAAGGACTTCGCATTGGTCCTGCACCTTGCACACAAGCTCCGAAGCCATAATGTAGGTGTAAAAACGGGTAGCTGGGTAATGCTTCACATCAACATAACGACAGTACATATAAGTTTGGCCTAAATTACCTGATAAACATAATCAGGTATGCAATACAGCAGCGTTTGTGAGAGTGTGAACCTCTGTCATATAGGAACCATGTTTTAGGGAAAATATATATATATATTTAAATAATAGCTTATAATTTCCAATGAACCATGTCTGACCTTGGTGATGAATTTAAATGAAGTACCATATGCCAATGTAACACTTCATAATTAACACCAACAAATGAGTTACAAGTGGATCCAACATTAGAGTTCTGGCTGTTTTGCTGATTGTAAATAAGAGTTCTTGGTCTTGATAAGACTAGGCACTGTTCATGAACCCCTAGGGTAGTGAGATTTAAAGATGCTAAGTCACTAATTTGAGGTATTTTCGTACTCTGACTGCAGGAATACAACTTACAAAGCCGTTCAGCTGATCTTCAGGAACACAACCAGATTACCTGCATTGAGGTTCAAGTCCCAGGTTTTTATGAATACTTTCATAAAAGGTTATTGTTTTCAGACTAACAACTCACTGATAGGGACTTTTATTGTGGATGATCCACATGAACAGATAAAAAAGTTCATGACTTGTGATATCTTGGTAACTTGATAAGCTGCAAAAGGGGACCGATGTTTTAAAGCTACTATGACATAAGCTAGAACAGGACCTTCCATGTGATGTATCAATCTCTCATTAATTAATCTCATTGATTAATTTCAGTAAATAATCACCCACACTGTTGTTTAAACTGTCAATATAATAAATCATACCATAATAATGCTTAAAATGAGATTAACCTTTATTTAAAAAAAAAATCTTTACATTCATTAAGGTCTGTCTTGTGGATAAAATCCTCATCCATCAGCAAACACTCAGTTTAAATTGAGTCCTAATTTAGCCCAGTAGCTTAGCCGTTAACGTCAAACCCCTGCAGAGATCGCTAAATGTGAATGCTTGCTAATAGCAAAGAAAAGCATAGTGGGTCAGAGCACAGGAGGTGTAGGTCAAATGCCTCAGTGTGATATGGATTTAAAAGCCCAGTCCCCAAGCTTTATGGGATTTACACACAGCGAGAGGTCACAGTCAGGGTCTAACTCGCCGATAATAAAAGCGCAAGTCATGAGGTGGATATTTTCATTCAAGAGACAAAAGAGCGAAGTTTAAAAATAACAGCTTGTTACCAAAGAACAAGCTCTACCCTGGGTTATTAAAAAAATCCATTTAATGAGACATGAATATCTGTTTTAGCAGGTGTTTTTAACCTTGTTATACCATATTTTGCATTAAAAGTACAGGAGCTGATTTGAGCCAGTCGCCACTAAGACGTGAGATCGGAAACATAATGAGAACTGTCAAAGCTAACTACATAGGAGAAGTTGAGACATACTGTAGAGAAACTGGGAGAGAACAGTAAGAGAAAAAGTGGAACTAAAAACAATTAGTTAAGATAACTAGAAGATCGTGAGAACTAGATGTAGTAGGAGAATACAGAGAACTGAGAGTTAAAACATGCTAAAGAAAATTAGGAAACAATCAGAAGTGTCGAAATAAACATCATAGGAGAATTTAGGAACTTGGGCCACTAGGAGAACTAGTGGAACTACTAAAAGAAATATGGACATTCGGAGAACCAGGACAGTACAATAACTAGGAAAACTAGAACTTTTTTCACATTACACGCCACATTGCCCAATTCAGATTTTTTTTTGCATGTCATGGCGGGTTCACATTCATAATTACAAGTGACTTTTATCTGACTCTCCAATCTAGGACCACATACTAAATAGACTCAGATCTGGACTGAAAAACATCAGATTAGTGCATTCAGACCATTAATAAAAAAATAATCAGATTTGTGTAACAGTAGAGTAAAAAAAATCTGAATCGGGTCCCTTCAGGCTGGTAATGTGAATGTAGCTTAAAAGACTTAGGACACTAAGTGAACAAGTGGAACTAATAAAAAATTAGGACAACAGGATAACTGGAAGAACATGAGAACCAGAAATACCAGAAGAAATTAGGATACCTACTGTATGAGACTAAAGAACTAGACGAGCCTAGACGAATTTAGGTAAACAGGAGACTAAATTCAGTGGACAGAACAAGTAGGAACCAAGGAAGGCTGGGAAAAAAATAGAGGACAAGGAGGACAAGAATTCTTGGAAATCTATGACAAGCAAAGTAGGATAGGTCTGAGAGAACTACAAGAAATGTTGCTAACCTGTGAAGATAGGAGGCTTAAACTCAACGATGAGAAACTGGCTCCACTAGGTACCTAGGAGACTTGGAGACCCCAGAAAATGATGAAATTAAAGGACTGAAAAAGTAAAGGAAATATAAATCCAGGCAAAAGTGTTTCTGCATTAACCAGCGACTATTCAGAGACAGAGGCAGAAATGGGCAGGACAGTAAACAGGATGCATTTGTGACAAGCCACAAAGAAAATGTAAAGTATTCTAGCAGCATTAAAGCACCATAATGATCGAGCTGTGTTTGTGTTTTCTTTCTTTGAACACCAAAATAGTGGTTTTTACTGGGTGGAGTCCAGATTCGTCTAAAGTATCCAAACCTACAGCAAGTCTACAGCAAATCTCATACCTTATTTAAAGGTAGAAGGACCAGGAGAGAATACTGCTTCCACATCAAAGTCTGAAAATCTCTATTCATCGCATTATGAGATCCTTTTCTAATGCATTTTTATGTGTGAGGAGAAAAAGAAATAAAATCACCCCTAATGTTTATGCCTGCTTTTAGAGCTAATGGTACACTAAACGCTCCGCGAAGAAAGATTTGCACTCATACTGGGGCTGGACGGGCAAGGCGGCACAAATCAAAGCTCCGACTGTGGAGTAATTACAATAATGCAACGCCGTGGTTGGTGCGGGAACACGTTAAACTCATCAACTCATCACTGAAATGAGCAATAATGCACGATAAAAATGAGCGAAATGGGAGTTTTTGCACAAGACAGGAATATAAAGGGAAGGAGAGGGGGGGAAGGTAAAGAGTGTACTCAGCAGGATACGTAGTGAGACTCGGTTAGGCGTGCTAACATTAACGCGCATTAGCAGCTGTAAAGAAAGCATTAAGAGACCGGAAGGGGAATAAATCAAAATGAAATAAATAGATGAATAAATAACAAGATACAAAGCTTAATCAAGATAAATAAAAAAAGATACAACAAGCTATGGAGCATTCATGTTTGAAAATAATAGCACCCTTTATGTTTTTTAACATGCGAAAACTTCAAGCAGATGACGATAATGATGATGATGGTGATGATGACGAAGTCAGACGGAAACAAACAGAGGATGACGTCCGGGACTTGTGTCGCCTCTCCGCTCTTTCTAAGTTTTCTTGTTTGACCTTAAAATCTGTGGATTAACGGAGTGACATCATAGGATTAATGATTGGCTTCTCTAATTGAAGTGCGAGGGGCAGCCGAGGGAGGAATACTAACCACCGAGTGTGAGCTCATTAGGCTAATCTAAACAGCACATCAAAGCAGCGGGCGAGCGAGTATAGGATGCTGTTGTAGCGCGAATGTACAGATCCAGCACACGAGACGTGGAGCGTCTACTTGATTACGTGCAAGACGCAGCAGGGCGAAAGCGAAAGAATATGCAAATGGTTACAGTCAGGAATTCCTAAATGATAAAAAAAAAAAAACGAAAAAAAAAAAAACCAAATGGTACTCACTGGCAAACTTGCATGAGGATAGCAGTAGCTATGCTTCATCACACCATCCGGTCACTGAAAAATAAATGTTTTTATTTTTCTCTATCAGCATGACACTTGTGTAGTACTTATAGGACATTCTGTCTATCGAGTTAGCTAGACAGATCCATTTTAGGGAAAAGACGGAGGAATAAGGATTATTATCTCATCATCATCACTGCTTCCACCAGAAAGCATTATGATGGACAACCGGTGGTATGTGTCCATGAACCTACACCTAACCTGTGTCTCAAATTAGTGAGAAGATTCTCCTGTCCTTCTGGGTGGACTGGCATGTGTGAGAAAGGGTGTACTGTACATGGAGATGGTCTTCCTGATCAAGCATGCGTGACCACGCCCTTTGCTGAATGAGCTGTATCAGAGGAGGTTACACAGAACAAGCTGACCCTCGGTGACCTTTACTACTAAGTGTAAAGTTTAGTGATCAGATAAAACACCACCCTGGACGTCCTCTGAGAGCTTCTCTTTGCCGCTCTCCTCCTTGGGCTCATTAGCAGTCCGGGCGTTTCGGACGAGCTGCTTTGTTTCCATATCTCCTCTAAGACGTGCCATTGAGACGAAACTGGCCTGAGCGACCTCTACGCTTAACCGCGCACCAGAACGCATATTAAAATCGGCAGATTCCTGTTTGAACAGAGACGCCGTGGTCTGTGGTGTGCTGTTTGTACGGACAGCTGCTGGTATATATATGTGTTTGTGTGTGTGTGTGTGTGTGTTTGTGTGTGTGTTTTCCAAAATTACAGCGTATCAGTTAGTCTCCGCAGACTTATAATTTAGTCGCTTATGAATTATGACAAGCAAATAAACAAGACCTGATGTTTGTTTGTGGCACGCTGATAATTTTTCTATTTTATTATTTTTTTTGTTGCAATTTCTCTTCCTACGAATGGCCTGGATGGTGTTCCAGTAAATAATTGCTGGATTTCTGAGCCATGAATACTGGAAGCTTTGCAGCCAAATGAAACAGGATTAAGTGCTTTATTACTGTAGGCGCTTTTTCCACCAACAAGAATGAGACTTTGGAGCTGATGAGAAGTTGACCTCCCATGGTAAAACACGTCTTTGTCGATCAGCCACGTTAGTGTCGCATACGTGTGATGCTGTAATTCCTGCGCTTTTACATTTTTTTGTTAGGTCTGATCAATGATAAAGGTCACTCGCTCAAATTTTATCTCAACAGCTTGTTCAATAACAGAGCCCTCGGACAAAACACTCCGCTCTCCTGTTAATGAACCGAGCGCGTTTCAGTGACAAGGAGAAACGTCTAGATATGGCACGAAACCATGATTTATCTGCAGCAAAGCCATATGGGTAATATGAAAATACGCAGAGTGATATTAGAGGTCGTTCATTCTGTCATCGGTACGAGCTTCGGACAACGTGGCTCAGATAATACTCTGACGAAATGTAAAGAACGGGTAGCGATTTCGTCTTTCCCCTTCGTTCGTGTCCTTCATTTCCCCCCTTTTTTAGTGTCATACAAATTTGAAACTGGACGGAAAAACAATTAAAGATAAAAAAAAAAAAGTACAAAAGCAAAGGAGAAGGCAGAAGTCAGAGCTCGGGATAGCACAACAGTACAAGAGAGAAAGAAAAGAGGATATTAAAGCTCTATTTCTTTTTTTTTTTGTTTGTTCCTCAACATCAAAGAGGTTCTGGATGTGTAAAGCTCAGCTTTATTTCTCTCCTCTCACTCTGGCTCTGAATAATTCAGGCATCGTGCACGTGAAAGAAGGAACCAGAAATAGCTCACGCGCTGCTAAAACGAGTGCGCAGACGCCTAAATTTACTCTAGGCGGCTACATTATTTATAGAACTCGGCTCATCAAAGTGATACACAGTGCTGCAGGGAGGGTGTAAAGCCCAAATCAAATACACATGCACTAAGTTTAGAGGGTTCCAGACAGACAGAGAGAGAGACAGAGAGATATTCATATTAAAACAGAAATAATATAAATAGCAGTGATAAATGAACACAACCTCGTAATGTTTTTTTTTTTTTTGCTACTCTGTTCCTAATGTAATTCTTTAACAGTTCTTTTCATACTGTTTCTTATATCAGTTTGTTAGGATGTACTCTATAATACACACCAGGACATTTTTATTTCTACTATTCTACTACATATATGGTTGATTTTAGTGATTTTTTGTTAACCATCATGTTCAACTTAATTTCTTAATCCCTAACTAGTTGTGCAAATCATGTGATCAACAAGGGTTTGCGTGTGTTTCAGCATCAGATACTTTAACCCACTGCACAGAGGGCGGTCAGTTTAGCTCCTTTGGACCCCTGGCTACAACTTTAAATTTGACAACTACGCTAGTCTGTTGAATAATCCATTCGAAATATATAAAGTTGACCTCGAGTTAACTTTGACAACTATGACATATTGTAAGTATTATAATATTATGTAGATATCATACCATATTTTAAAAGTAAGTATGCAGTGGGTTAAAGTCAAACTGGGACTTGTTATTTCATGAGCAAAGGAGTAAAACCGGAACTCAGCTGGAAGTTATTGCCACATTCCCTTTACAGTCCTGACCTTGCTACATTTTCCACATGTTTGGGGCACTAAAGAAGTTCCTGGGAGGCCAGTGTTTCAAATGTGATGCAGGAAGCCTGATCATGTCTCCAGTGTACTGAGAAAACTTTTTACCTTGATGGTGTCCAAGCACTTGTGAAACACTGGAATAAGTGCATTAGTGTAGCCGGGGATTACTGTATATAGAGAAACAAAATGTTTTTATTCCTATCTGGGATGCTTCTTATGAATGTGTTTTTTTTTTGTTTTTTTTTGTGACTGTACATTCAAACGTCTTGCAGTTTTCTACCTACATGTCTTAGGCTTTGTTCACACGGGCGTTAAAATCGAGCGTTTTTCTGGCGTTCGTAGCGTCTGGTGAACGCGGATCAAGCGCTGAGTGTTTTCTACACATAGGAGTCATTGAGAGTGTTCACACGGGCTTTGGTGATGTATGTTTGTCCGGCTGCGCGTTTCTACGGCGTCAAAAAAACATTGCATGCAGCTTTTTCTTGGCGTTCAAATCCCAACGAACGCAAGGAAAACGCTTCTAG
>JAOVVA010000010.1:19983004-19996412 GCA_028565275.1 Leiocassis micropogon | reverse complement strand
GTTAACACAGAAACTACAATTTGGGCTGCAGGCTGACGTTAGACAGAGACAAACGAACGCCAGTGTAGAAGTCAATCTGTCATTACAAAACGCAACATAAACGTCTAGGACGTTCAGAGCGCGTTCGTTTATCCAAAAATGAAACGCCCGTGTGAACAAGGCCTTAAAGTAATGATGGACTATTGTTTCTCTTTATATAATTATAAATATAAATATTCCACCCATGCTGTTTCATAGTTTTCACATCTCCATTGCTGTTCTGGAATGAACAAAGTAGAAACCATTGAATTGGAAGGTGTTTCTGAATGTCAGACTCGTACTGTAAATCATATAATACAGTGATTTGTTTGCTTATAAAGACAAAACATGGCAACAAACCCGAGGGGGAAAAAAACATAACTGGACCAGGAACGAATAACTCACTTGAGCTGAGAATGGACTGTTGGAGGAAATGAAGCATAACCAAATGCTTTCTCAAGTAAATGTTCTTTGAGAATCTCCATTATGGGAAAAACACCACCAAATACTTCCACCAGACTGATATATCCTGGTGCTCCATAAAAAAGACCCTCTCCATCAAAACACAATCACTATGCTGGTCTTCTTATGGGAAACTGTGATTTGCAGTAGAGGCAGTAGAATGTGAGTGCTAGGAAGCAAGGTTTCCGACTGAGATGCCAAAGTAAAGCTTACTTTATTTCTCAGACGCTTTTTCCTTTAAAAGCTAAACTACCATGCAGTCTCGTCGTGATTGTCCGGTGTTTTGTTGCTGGTGGAGGAGGCCAGAATGTGAAGTAAACTGAATACTGATACCCTTTCCGGCTAAAGCACAGCCAGGTGAAAATGAACATGAGCACAGATCATTTTCAGATTACACAACAATTACACACTGAGTCACCAGCAGTGGAAGGACAACAGATATTTCATTTCAGTGGCTAAAAGAAGAGCTCTGAAGTGCTTGAGTCAGATAGTTTAGCCCATTTCTCTAAACTATAAACACATGGACACACAGAGAGAGAAAGAGAGGGCAAGAACAGGAGAATAAATCACTGTCTCCTATCACAGTTTCAACTGGAGCACCCAAATCATCCTGTCCCAGAAACAATGAAAAAGAGACCCAGATACCACACACACACACACACACACACACACACACACACACACACACACACACACACACCAAGACATCACCTGCATAATGCAGGCTCCTGAGTGGTGCAACAGAAAAGTGTTAACCCTGTCACAGAGTCAGGGCCAGGATCGGACAGGATCATCTCAATCATACAAACCGCTAGCCAATCACAGAAGTCCGTAAGTTTGGCTATGTATTTGGAAGACGGCAGATCGCCAATACAGGTTTTATTCAGTATTGAAAACTACAAAGAGTATTATGACATTCTATGTAAGCTGTGTTTCTGTTTATTTCCAATGTCTTGTCATTAAAGGTGATATTTGTTCTTCTCTTCCATACTCCAGTCCAGTAGGTGGCGATATCGCACCTGTAAACAACCCATGAATTCAGAAGAACAAAATGGATACTATGACAAAAACAAAAGAAAACAACAAAAGTACTTCTTTCTAGTACTATGCACAAGATGAACACGGTTTGTATTTTCTGCTTTTTTAACGGTTGAAAGTATACCTAAATAATTTTACAATTGTGACCCGATCCTAAATCAATAACTCACCCATCAATTCAATGAACCGAATCATCCAACAAAAGATAGATTAAATAGCTGCCTGTGATAAAGCAGTAATTCAAAAGAGATCTCCTGTCTATTTGATCCATCTTGAAGCAAGCATGTTAGCCTTCACCCTCCACAGAGGATAGCTGTAAGGTTTTGGAACACTTGTGGAAGAAGATTATGACACTATGGGTTGACTCTGGATTCCCCAGAGTGCAGGTCAATCAAAAGGTTCTTAATCAGAGGCAAGAAAAAAGACAATCAACAAGAATTTTAGGATACTTCAAACCACATTAGGTACACTAATGAGAATTCCCAAATAGGATACTTCAAAAAACAAGTGATGTATGTGATTTGGGATAGAACCCAACATAGAAGACTACCTGGTATATACACCGATCACCCAAAACATTAAGCACAGTAGAATACTATGTAGGCCATCTGGACCCTTGGGGCATGACTCCACAAGACCTGTGGGGAGTGATGTAGTGTCTGGCACCAGGATGTTGGCAGTGTATCCTGTGTTTTGTGGGTTGCAGGGTATGGCCTCCATTGATCGGACTTATTTGTCTTGAACATTTGAAATTTGGAGGCTGGATCGGCAACCTTGGGCTCTTAGCCTTCTGGCCCTGGTGTGAAGCGGGCTATGGACCACTGGGTGTTCTGGTGCCTTTCTATCCTGGCCAGCATTGACTTTTTTGGGTGATTTGGCTTTTTTATGGGATCAAACTGGAAGGGCTGGCCTTTGGCCCCAGTGGGCATTGGTGCCCATGATCCTGTCACCAGTTTGCTGGTATTTAATTAATAATTAATGTTAATGTTATGACTAATCGCTGTATCTGCTCCCATTTTGAACACACAATTTCCACTGTTAGCAACACAAACCTCTTTTTGTATTGTACTGTGTATTAGGTTTTGGCCTGGTTTTCCCTTTATTGGTCTCATTTATTGACCTAATATGATTTTTTCTGACCTTTTTGCATTTGTTGACCCTGACAAGTAAATGAAGCTTTGGATATTTCTGTAGTATCTAGTGTTTGATTGCCTACTTCACTTCTTACATTAAGCTATACTATACGTCTTGTCTAAACAACGCACCATGTCTCCATCACTGTGAAAGAGAAAGGGTGGTTCCACCAACTATATTACATAACTTTTTCATATATTAAAGCACATACAGTACAAGACAGCCATTTTCAGGTAGGACAAAAAAAAAAAACCCCGGAAAATACCCTTCCTTTTTCTCCTCACTTTTTCTATCACACACACACCCAAAACTGCACGTCCTCCCCTCCCATTGTTAGCGAATCCCCTGGTCCGCTCTCTCACACCCACATTCCATCACTCAGTCCTTTCCTCTCTTACTCCCTCGCTCCTCCGCTTATTCATTCGATCAAACGCTGAGTCAGAAAATAAAACAAGTTGACTTCATCACAACATCAAATGCATCACTAGATAACAAAGGACTCGAAGACTAAGTGTGAAAACACCACCAACGCTAATAGTCAACAATAAGACCTTTCTGTAACAGGCTTTCTATTTAGACGCTATTACAAAACTCAAGACGACAAAAAAAACCCCACAAATGTTCGCATTAAACTCCTACTCAGAGCAGAGCTACAGGGAAATCATCACGCTACTACAGAGCTAATATCACAGGTGTAATACCTCACTTCAGGTACATGATGAACAAATCTGAAATCTTGGTTTTTGCGTGTTTGTTTCAATGTTTAAGTAGGCTAATAAATCAAGCGGGCAGACGAAACACGTGAGCACCAGGTGATTTCGCTATTACAGGGGAATTGGCAGGATATTGGCACCAAATGGCCCAAATTCCCTCCTTCTCTCTCTCACATACTCTCTTCATCACGCGTTCTGACTCTCATTACAGCTAATTGCGTGGCTTCTGCCCAGGAGTTCTGATTAGCCAAAACAACAACAGCAGAGAGATTATGGGTTTGTGCAGATGTCCTCGTTCTCTAAGCCGTCGCATCCTTCTGTCTTTATACATCTCACACTACAGCTGCCTTTTTCTTTCCAGCCTCCTCTTTCAAAGTACTCGGTTCCTCCTTCGACATCTCCGACTCATCTGGTGTCTTCACCTCATTACAAAAGCAATAACCGGCCCAAACACAAAACAAGAAAACAAGTACTAATGGGCTCTCAGCTAACTGTGTAACTGTAAGATTCGTGTCTAAGAACTGCTCCTGTAATCATAAAAAAACTGTCCCGTGCTCACCTCAGGATTTAATTACAATCTCATCAGATCCTTGGTTGTATCATACATAGTACTGTTTGTCATTCCTCTTCTATACATGTACTGTATATTATAATCATTTTTAATCAACCCCTCTATCAAGTGTCACCCATAAGAGCTCTCAGGTTTTAACTGTGAAACATGTACAGCACATCTGGTCTTTTTTAAAAGCTGTTTTGAGACAATGTCTTTGAGATACTTCTAAGTCTTATTCCGGTAATGAAGACGCACTATTATGAATAATTATACACGGTATCGTTGTTAGCATTTTTGTCAGACCTCGCATATGCAGACTTGTCCTCAGGACTGGGAAAGACTTAAACTGGTGCCTAGGTGCACTAAACTAGGTACGAACAACATGTTAGTTTACCAATTAAGGTGTTGAGAAGAACATGAACCATTTCACTCAACCAACATCATCTACTACAGTAGCTACAACTGAAGAGATTTTGGCTTAAAATATTTTGATAGGTCGTTACACTGGTACTGATGTGTGCACCAGGGCTGGGATCCCTTAAAACCTGATCTACGTTTCTGTGTTAAGTCTACAAGAAGCCTACGCTCTTCACCACTACCTTGTGAATTTTTTTTGGTGTACTACAAGCAATGGAGAATAAAAATGACGGAATCTTGTTGGAGCTGGAGTTAATAGATTTTGAACAACAGTTATTACTGAAACACAAAAATTAAGAAAAAAAAAAGACATTGGATAAAGCTGGAAATGTGATGCTACAAAGTGGACAAATCTCAGTTTGTGTGGTTTGCGTCTTCATAATGTGTTGGACTACGCCAATGGGGTATATGGGTACAGAAGACACAGAAGTAAAGAAAAGGTTTTTACTCCAATGGTGGTCGGATAAGAAGCGAAGATGCCCGTGAATATCACGTGAGGAACCCTGGACACATGTTTATTCTGGTCATTCAGTCATCTTTAGTAAGGCTATATTCTAAATGTGTATTTTAAAGAGAAGCAGAACCAACAAAGTTTAAGAGAAAATATTGGATTGGTCAGAATTTCTATGAGACTTGATGTATTTATCAGAATTCTTTAACTAGTGATGGATTAGCCAGAATTTCTTCAAAAGTTTGGATTGGTAACATTCCCTCTAGACATTAAAGGGTTTACCCAGAACATTTTCAAGATGCTCCTGCGGAAAATAATAATGACATTACTGTAAATCTTTGCTAAGTCGCATGCCATATAATCACTGTGTGACACTGTAGACTGATATCCACCAGGTCAACCGCACAACATCTTTGAAATTCTCTCCTGGGTGACACTGGAGTCTCTTTTGTGTGACATTGGATTCTACTCTGGGCAACACTTGAGTCTCTTGGGGTTGACACTGGATTCTACTCTGGGTGCCACTGCAGTCTCTTTGTGGTGAAAATTGATTCTACTATGGGCAAGACTGGAGTCTCTTCGGGGTGACACTGGATCCTACTCTGGGCAACACTGGAAACTCTTCTGATCGACACTGGATTGTCTTCTGGGTGACACTGGAGTCTCAGTGCTGGCTTTAGTAACTATTCAACTGTAACTTTGGGTTTTGAAGGGATAGATGTTGGACTTTTTTGCAATGCCAATGGTGTACTTTATGCATTAGACAACAAGACAAGCAGGTGGCCTTTTACTGCCTACTTGTCTCCTGTCCTCTGGGCACAAGAGACCAAAATGTGGGCTTTTCTCATGTAGCACTTTGTGCTTAATGAAAACGAGATGTGGTACAGCAGCATAATGAATAATTAACTTTTTTTTAAATCATTGGAGTGGTTGTAGAGCCAAGTGTCTCTTTGTATTACCATCCATGTGTGTGTTTGTACTTCTGACAGCACTGAACTACTTTCTAAGCGCAAGGGTCCTCATGGTCATGCTTACATAATGCTGATGCATAACGAGTGCAGCATCATGAGGGGATGAATCAGAAGAGGTTTGTGTGTGTGTGCTCTTTTGCTAATTAGAAGAACCCCTTAGCAAGGCTTTGCATAAAGCAATCACAGCCAAAGGTGTGTGTGAGAGTGTGTGTCTTCACTGTGATGTTATAACAATCCACCTTTGTTAATTATTAAGGCTTTGTGCCAATCTTGGCCTGAGTGCTGCACAAGAGGCTAGGCTAAGCATTGTAAAGAGGGTTAGGATGGAGTGTTAGCAGTGCTGCTCTTTTAATTAGCAACCAACTCTAGCACTGCTGTATGGTTAATTAGCGGGTAGAGCTAGCACTGCCACTCCATTAATTACCAGCTAGCATTAGCTCCAAGGGGAAAGGAAGTGGACACTGAAATGGACTGAAAAACTGAGAGGGCTGGGAGTAGAGCCAGAACAAAAGAGAAAGAGAGAAAAATAAAGAGGTGAAAAGGGTGGGTCCAGCTCTAGTGTACCCGATTCGGCTCACGTGCCAAGTCCATCTTTCTGGAAAATACAGGACTGCGCTACAGCGATGGCAGAGCGCCATCTTGGCTCCGGATGACAGCTGAAAAATGCAGTGCCAGGCTACCAGCTCATCAGTATGCAGATATGAAGGCCTCAATTTGCAAAGCATGCAAGAGCAAGAGAACTTTACCCACACCAAACAGATGTGCAGTTTAGTTTTAAACTAGTGTTTTCCCCCAGTCTTGATACTGCCAGTACTACCCAGTTCTCAAGTTGCCCCAAAGTGTTAACATGCACTTTTAGTAATTGGCCAGTGGATATTAGATTATTTTTATACCTGAAAGACTGGAATAGTCAAAGTTTTACTGATTTGAGCGGCTGACAGGAGACTTAATCTGATCATGACTCAATGTGGCAGTTTCAGCATCTGTTCCATCTTCTCAAGACCTTTCAGCTCGACTCCCTGTTGTTCAATCAGCTTGGCTATCTTTGCATTCAAGCAACACTTGGACAGATGGAAATGTGGTTTGATATTTCACACATCAAGTAGTAAGAATTTACAAGTTACCCACCATACAACAACCACAAAGGGCACTAGCAGATGAAAAGACTAGTAGTTTTTTTGTATTTGCGCAGAATTAAAAGTATTGAATATGGATACACAAAACAGCCCTAATTAAAAGTGTAAATTAGGTTATGTTCAGTTTGCACAGGAAATGTCTTAATCTTGGACACATTTCAGGAGTTAAAATCATTTTAGATGATCTCAATTAAATTGCTTTGTTCGCTCAAGGTTTTGACACCTTTTCACAGCATTCATTGAGAACCCCATGCCAGCCTTTTGAGGTTTGGAGGCAATTAAATAAGAGACCTGATCTGTGTTCCCTTTCACTTCATAAATCGCCAATCCAATAGAATGAAAAGCCCAATTATTCTGCCAAGTCATTCGTGCGTATCAACACTCTCATTTATCCTGTGGTGCGTTGAGCATTGAAAGTAAGACAAAAAAAATGACCCAAATCCTCCAGGGTCATAGTGAGTATACAGTAGATTCTGCTTCTCCTTTCCTTTCACACACCACCGTCAAGTCATGATAGAAACATTTCTAGGGGTATAGAGGCATGATAGAGGCACTGAGTCATGGAGAATGGAAAGCAGCACTCCCCCATGTGACATCTTGGATCATGTGCCATCTTGCATGACTGCCCACACATCCCGGAGACCAAGGACAGAGCAACTGAAAGGTCCCGCCATGCAAAGGACACTTGGCTAGCACTCTAAACACCGTAGTCTCTATTCACCCAACTGGTTGGATGGTCTTGGCTTACCGCGAGGTAATGGTGCCGTCCAAAATTCTCAAAAAAACCCCAAAACAAAACAAAAAACAAGGTGTTCTTCAATAGCAGTGCAAGAGTACAGAGTCTCATCCTATAAAACCACACACAGACCAGAGTTTTTTTTTTCTGTAAGTTGCAAAGACTGAGCCGTGTGTTTCTTAAAAGCAATCAGCCATACCATTAACAGCAGCTTTGTGCCACCTACACAGCTCTGAGTCATCGAGGCATGGACTCCACAAGACCCATGAAGGTGTGCAGCAGATGCGTTAGGTCCTGTAAGTTGGACCTCTCTGATCAGACTTGTCTGCCCAGCATATTCCACAGATGCTCGTTCAGACAAACAACCGGGAAGTTTGGAGGCCAAGTCGACACCTTTGACTTTTTGTCATTTTTCTCAAACCCGTGAACATTCTGCAAGTGAAATGCCTCATCCTTGGAAAACGATGGAAAGCCAACTTGTGGAAGAGACGCATCTGTGGAAACTGTACACCCAATCATTCACTAACACCACTTGTTGATCTCGGTTGGGAGATATTGCCATATTCCCCATACAGTCCTTCCTCCAAGCCATTTCCACATACTTGGGCCATTAAAAAAGCGCCAGGGATGTAAAGCAGGCAGCTCTATCATGCGCTGGGCATACTGAGAAATCTTTGTACTTTGATGGTACCCAAGCACTAGTAAAACATTGGGAAAAGTGCATTAGTGGAGCAGGGGATTATGTAGAAAAATAAAGAGATTCTTTACTCACATAACTGTGCTATGTTATTCTGCACAATCAAAAGTCCTGCTTTGACTTGTAAGCCCCTTGTATAGATGGATCACCTGATTGTGCGGGTTCAAAAACTATTTTTCCAAGTAGCTTGCTTGCAAAGTCTTATCCTTATATATAAACTCTTACTCTTATATATACTCGCACCCAAAGGAAACGGGGCATGGTAAGGGAATAATATGGTATTCCGGATAATTGACAGCAAATGAAAATAATTTAAAAAATTTACATAAGACTCTTCAATCAGACAAAATCGTTTTGTCAACTGAAATCCCAAAAGTTCTAAAAAAGCAGCTTGAATTTTTAGCAGAACCCTCCACTCAACTCCAAATTGCCCTGTAAACCTGCAGAGTTTCTGTATTTTAACAGTCCACCAAGGAGAAGCAAAAAAACACTGCTACGGCAGCGCGGTTATATTATTCCTGCTGCCTCTGCCTCATTTATCTCTTGTCTCCGTCTCCTTCCGTTAGCCCTGCCACACACCCTCAATCTAACTGACCCTTTCACAAAACGATTACAGGAACCACTAGAGCTTCTCTGCTTCTTCCGAGGCAGTTAATTTTTTGAAACGGTGCTTGCAAACATGCCATCAGACTTTATATAGTGTGTAATTTGTCTTGGTCTATTTAAGGACAGTCAAGGACAAAATATATATGTTATACATACCTTTTGTCAGCATGCAGAAATAAATTCACTTATCAGACTCAATATAACCAGGCATCTCCTTCACAAAACATGTGGTGCATGAAAGGGTAAGAGAGAAAGGGAGAGAAAGAAAGAGAAAGAGAGAGAGAGAGAGAGAGAGAGAGAGAGAGAGAGAGAGTATATTTCTTCTCAAGAACATGAAAGACAAAGAGAAAAAAAATGATCTGACACTACCGAAGTATAAATTAGCTTTGGTTTGCTTCTGAAGGTCAGAGTTCATCCGTGGAAGAAAGGAAATATCCTGATTCTCCAAGTCCTCACTTACGGAGGCTCCGATAGCCTCCTTTCCCCTTGAGACTCTACAAGCTCTCAATCCTCATTATGGAAATGTCACCCTATCGAGTGGTAAATAATGGCGAACGGCATAATCGATTCGATTCTGCATTGTCTTAACATGCCCAAAGTACACAAGCTTTAATAACACCACCAATAACAGCACACAACAAGAAGGTAGGCAGTTCGCCTGGTGTACATTATACACCAGGAAAAGAAAAAGAAACGAATAAAAGGAACAAAGTAGCACACAGCAGTGACATTTCATTGCAGTAGAAGAGAGACAATGGGTTAGCAAAAGGGTGCAACAGAGTTTTTACATATCTGTACTTTATTTGAGTAGTTTTATTATCAAATTATTTTACTCCACTACATCCTACAACAATTATCTGTACTTTCTACTTCACTACATTTCTGCATGTCATTGCGCTCTGTGATTTGCCTTCTTTCTGTGAAACGCGTAATCACGTGGCAGGTGTTTGAAATCAGAAGCGGAGATGGTTGCAGAGAGCAACAAAAGCAGGATGTTCACAGATGGGAGATGCAGAGAGAGAGAGAGAGAGAGAGAGAGGGAGAGAGTAGAGTTTTACTATAAAATACATTAGAGGCTACTGTAAACTAATACAACATCTGTACATCTAATAATTATGTAAATTTAAAGGCAAGTACTGTTGGACTTTTACTCAAGTACAAATGTAAATAGAGAACGTCGACTTTTATTGAGTGATATTTTACCCGGGAGGATCTCTACTATCACTCACGGACAGGATCTGTGTACTTGCCCATCACTGACTATTATGCAAAAATTACTTTTTGGACATTCACATGGATTTATATGTGTATGTACTCATGCAAAAAGTGAGAAGAAAAAAAATCCCACCCCGTTTTTCCTTTTTGTCCATAAATGAAGAGAAAATGCAAGTCCAGAAAACAAATTAAGTGCTAGCAGAAAGCTCATAATTACAGCTGTGGGGCAGAGAGGTAGCCTGGGTGCCTGACTAGAGAATATAACGAAATAATAAGAGAATTTAAAAGAAAAAAGAAAAATAAAAAGTTAAACAACAATGATAAACGAAGATAATAAATAAAAAAATATATAACGTAAAATAATATAATATAAAAGGCCATTCAGTATTAGACTCGGGTACAGTCTAGGTAAACATTTGGATCGTTGATCCAGAACCTGAATTCTGTTGTGGGATTATATAGAAAATATTTTACATAATTATATTATATTAAAAATAGACCAAATTTGTTGAACAAACATGCTTTCTGTATTTATTTTGCAGAATCATATTCTTTGATATTCCGTAAATGATAGTAGAAAAAATAGAAAACTATATATACACACACACACACAAATGTGGGTGTGTCTACACTCTTGACTGTTATTCTATAATGTTGTTCTTATACTGTGTATCACTAATGCAAGCAAAATTCTCTCTCTCTCGCACTCATTTACTCACATACACACACTTAGTAGCCAATGACAAAAAAGGATCTGTCGCCACGGCAACAAGTCCCCTCTAAATCCGAAATGCCACACATTCTATTTTTAGATTGTTGTTCTTTCATATGAATATAAAAGAAGTACGAATTCCTGAATACGCGTGTCAGTTGTGATTGTTAAAACTACAACCTGCCCGCACACACACTCTCTCTCTCTCTCACACACACACACACACACACACACACACCTGGAGGAGGATAATTGCCACTAGTATGACTGTGTTTCCCACAGAGGACTATGAGAATTGACAAAACACTTCATCCCTAAATGGATAACGGATTCGCCGTAGAGCAAGCGTAAAAAATAATGTCAGGTTTTTTGATACGTAACGGTATTGTTTTTCAAAACGACATATTTTTCCCCTTACTAAAATGTAAAATATTTTATACATTGAAAAAAAAAAAAAAAATGCACACCTCAAAAGCCAATGACAAATTCCTAGCTCCACAACAACGTACACGGGCTACAGATCTACACCAGATATTAAAAGTGTGATTGTCTTCGACTGAACAAAATGTGAATTTGGACCAGAGCTGCTTTTATAGTTTCAAACCTCAGCATTACATTCTGGTTTGTGCAAGTGCCTATAAGCTATTTGATCAGGAAGCGCCAGGATGGACAGATGTCCATAGTTACTGGTGTGTTTTTGTGTGTGTGTCTAGAAACTGCCAGGCCTCTTTAAATCAGTTGATTCAGGACGAGGTGTGTTTAGTGCCCCAGTCATAGAAAAGACCTCCACACATGATGGACATGCGTTTTGGTCAGGTGACGACCCCCCCGGAGACAGGGTAAGTTCTTGTCCCTGAAGTTGATGTACGGTAAAAAGATGCTTTCAAACGTTCCCATGCTAGAGTGTGTAAAAGTGTTCTGAAATAAAGTTCTTGATTTTCTTGGTTCTTGGTCCACAGAATCTGACATCACATGGCTTGAATCACCTGTGCCTCGGCTATTGAATGTTAGATGTACTCACGGGACATGAAGAACTACAGACCATGCCAAGATTATGGAGGTCTGTCAAGAAATGTAAAGAACTGTCTAAGACCTGTCAAGAACGTCTAAGAACTAACAAAGAACTGCCAAAAACTAAGAAGTGTCCTGGGAACTGTTATAAAGAACTTGGACAACTGCCAAGAACTGTAAAGAATTGTCTAAGACCTGCCAAAAACTAAGAACTGTCTAAGAACTGTCTAAGAACTGTCTGAGAACTGTCTAAGAACTGACAAAAACTAAGAAGTGT
The DNA here is from genome assembly GCA_028565275.1 of Leiocassis micropogon. Taxonomy (NCBI): domain Eukaryota; kingdom Metazoa; phylum Chordata; class Actinopteri; order Siluriformes; family Bagridae; genus Leiocassis; species Leiocassis micropogon. The sequence goes on along the minus strand of JAOVVA010000010.1, from coordinate 19,984,265 downwards.
CATGGGAACTGTTATAAAGAACTGTTATGGAGAACTGCCAAGAACTGTAAAGAATTGTCTAAGACCTGCCAAGCACTGTTTAAGAATGGTCAAGAACTGTCAAGAATGGTCAAGAACTGTCTAAGAACTGCCAAAAACTAAAAACTGTCCTGGAGAACTGTCAAGAACTGTCTAAGAACTGACAAAAACTAAGTAGTGTCATGGGAACTGTTATAAAAAAGTTATGGAGAACTGTCAAGAATTGTAAAAAACTGTCTAAGACCTGCAGAGCACTGTCTAAGAACGATAAAAAAAACAACTAAGAATTGTCTAAGGACCGTTAAGCTTTACCTACCATCTGTTACAAAGTACCTACTCCTTCTGACCATTTTCTATGATTTTTCATGCTTTCTCCTAAAATCCCATTCCAGTTTAAATTCCTCACTAATCACAAGCTAAAATTGTTACCGAATAGGAAGGTTCATAGTTAAATAGTAGGAACAAATCCTAGACGCCACCTATGATACCTACAATGTTTTTCTTTTAAATTTCATCCCAATTTTTTTTTTTATGCCTAGGATTTCTTTTGCGTTGCAACACCCTGTGCATCAAACTCTAACAAACTTCCTGATGTAACGTCTTTGCTTTTCTACCATTCTGAAACCTCTGAATCAAATCCAGGAAAGTAAAGAACACGTCGTAAAGTAATCGCACGACAGTTTTTGCCACTAATGCCAGTGCGAAGAACTGAAACTCTCAGATCACAGTTTTCTTTCAATGTCAGTCGGGTGTTCCAATATTTCTGACCAACTGTAAACGTATGGGGCTGAAACAAAAGTCTAACGTCTAAATGCAAATATCACGTAATCTCTATTCTAAATTAAAAAAAAATCTATATATCACACTATCATCTTTTGGTCTCAAACACATTTTTCCATCCACAATACACATAATGGACACTGGCTTGTTGGTCGCATCTCATTTCTTTCCTAGGAACTAATTAGAGCCTGAACAGTATGCAGTGTTTTATTCATGGCTTTGCTACCTGTGCTAGCTGAGAAGATTTCCATGTCTTCCACTCAAACCTTACACATCACATACATCTCTCTCTCTCTCACACACACACGCACACACACACCATTCCACTTTCTAATAACCCTTGTTGTGCTGCACCTTTGACTCCCTACAGCTCCGCACCAGCCCTGTTGTAACCTGTACCCCCCCACCATCAGTGTGTGTGTGTGTGTGTGTGTGTGTGTGTGTGTGTGAGAGAGAGAGAGCG
>JAOVVA010000010.1:19970682-19982904 GCA_028565275.1 Leiocassis micropogon | reverse complement strand
CACTCTCTCTCTCTCTCACACACACACACACACACACACACACACACACACACCCACACACACACACCCACACACACACACACACACCCACACCCACACACACACACACACACACACACACACCCACACACACACACCCACACACACACACCCACACACACACACACACAAACACACACACACACACACAAACACACAGACGAAGAAAAGGATAAGAAAGGACAGCGACACACTTCTGGGAAAACTTCTGCGCATCACTAAACAGTGAGAGACAGAAAGAAGCAGCAAAATGTAAGAAGGAGTTGCAATGCTGACTATCTGTGTGTGTTTGTGTGTCCACTAGGATACACATACCACCTATCAAGCACCACAAATAAATCAGCAAGTCAAATATTTTCCCTGCATCCAAAAACACACACGGCTATAAATACAGCAGCGTTACAACTCGGTGCGTGCATGTGTGTGTGTGCTCCATACAGAAAGAGAAGAACAAATGCATTAAAATAGAACCACCGTTATGACCGGCTTTTTTTTTTCTTCTATCTTTTGTTTGATCCTGTATGCTCAGTCACAAACAAATAAACATTGATTAATCAATAAATCAATAACGGTCCAAACTAATGAATTAACAAAACGTAATGATTGCGGATGAGGCCCAGATGAAGGGGCGGTCTTGGCGTTAGCTCCTCCTCCATGTTCACGTCATGTCACTTAGGGAGATGAGCTTCCTCATCTGTTCCATCTTTGACCACTTATCTCACTGCTCGGTTTAATTAGGTAAATTGGGAGTAGGAGGACGAGGAGGCTGTGTGTGTGTGTGTGTGTGTGTATGTGTGCGCATGTTAGAGTGCGTGTGAACATCCCTTGAGAGAGGGAGACTCAACTGTAAGATATGCTATTATAATTACAAGGTGGGTTTTTATTAGACTGTTGGAAGTAACACATTAGTAGTGAAAGTTCTGTAAAATACAAAAAAAATTTTTTTTTTACACGAATCTAATGAATAATGTATGAAAAAGGTGTCTAAGAAAACCTATCAAGACTGCTCTCAACATGCCATGATGAACTCCGTAAGTGGGGATTGATGAGCTGACCCACCTCACACCCAGACCTGACCTCGACAACATTTAGAATTAAGTTTGGAGCATAGTGAGGATTAAACGCTGAAAATTTCAGACATTTCTGGAGAGTTATGCACACAAAGGGGCGGAGTTTAAGTTGACCCACCTACCCCCCCCCCCCCCCGCTTGCTTTTCATGCAAGTAATATTGTTTCATATCCGAATACACTTGCATCTCTATATACTTCGATCCACTAGTTGGCAGTAGTTGGCTTGCAAGCTCCTAATAAGCACAGAAGAAAAGTTCATGTAGTCGATAGTTCCGCATTCTCACGAATGTGCAGATTTCAAAAGAAACAACATTAGGCTTTTTTTAACCGGCGGGCTCCGGTTCAAGTCACGCCACAGTCTGTAACGTTTGAGTAGTGTGAACACACTGAACTTCACTATTCTTGGGCACAGAAAGGTGCCCTTGGGCATGATTCGAATCTAAGGTGAAAGCTAACACAGAAGTGGATTCTGAGCTCTGTGTTTATTAGTAGATTGCAAACCAATTAGGTGCGCACTGCCACCTGTCGTATCAAGGAGAGTGCAGTACAATACAATATTACTAATGAGAAAGCTGACCAGCGGAGGAGTGTGAAAGTGGCCACACTTGTAGCCAGAGATGGTACAAAGCAAGCTACTGTGAAAGCACCCACATACCTGAGTACACATGAACCGTAGTCAAGACTACCTTTCCAAGTTGACCTGAGCATGCTTTTATGATCCTGGCCTGGGTACAGCACAGAGTGTTCATGCTAAGCACACAAACTGGACTTTGGGGTCCAGTGCCCAGGGTCCCTAATGTAAAAGCCTCTTGAGTAATGTAAAGTTCTAAGCTTGTGCGCGATATCAGCTCCGATTTATTGTGTCCAGTGCACACATTATGATTCCATGTATCTCATAGGTACAAGTGGGTAGAGATATAGTGTGATAATTTGAACTAGAAGGGCGGCACGGTGGAGTAGTGGTTAGCACCCCATCCGTCTATTGGTCTTGCAATTCCAGGATCGAGGGTCTGACTCCGGCCTCGGGTTTTGTGCTTGGTGGATGTCCTCTGGGTACAGACATGGGGATGATGCTTGAAATGAATTGCCCAAATTGTGTGAGAGAGTTTGTGCTTGTATGCCCTGGCACCCCGTGGATTGTCACCTCGTCCAGGGTGTACCCCACCTAGTTCCCTGAGCCCGGATAGTGACAGTCTGAGGAGGTCTTGTCTATAAGACCTCTGTTGAGAGAAATGAGATGAGGTTCACTGTGGAAGTAAGAGGAAACTAAAGAACTAAGGAAGTAAAAAGCAATAGAATGTGTGCTGAAGAAGTGGATGAGTATGTCTGATGGGAGTCTCGGACCTCATTTAACTCAGGATGTTTTGCGCATCTCGAGCATTAGAGTGATATCCGTTATGGCATTACTCACCTCCGTGAGTGTCAATGCACACAGATTAGCGGAAAACTATATTTTTTTTAAAGTCGTGACATATGATTACCGTCTGACCAAGATGGTGGCTTGTTCTGCAATGTAATTTCTGAAGAATAAACGAGAATGCCTTGCAATGATGCCACATTTCCTGTTTCTGTTGTGTAAGCAAACAAAAAGGGATAGCAATAACAGTGTTCAGAGCCAAAGTCATTTCTTTTGTCAAATCCACAGTACTGTACTTCTGTTTTGTTTTATTGTCTTTTAAGGTTACCTCTTTCTATATAGTAGTCATGAGGACCACACAATTGCTCTTTAGGAGCGTGTGCTTCCATTTCCTGGCTTGGCAAGAGGCACCATTGATGAGACAACACATTCAGAGAAACAAGCCTCAAAAGAGAACTTGGTGATGGATGGAACTGGAGGGAAAAGTAAAGAGTACGGAGTGTGTTACATTCTGAAGCTTCTTGAGATTGATTACGTCAGCAGCTCTACAATATGGTGGCGAGATTATCCCCAAAATCTTATCAGAATGCAATCCAGGTATAAGGTGCTTGTGGCGCTTGAGGGCCGACTCTGAATATAAAGTTCTCCCGAACGTTTACCGATAAGTGCTTTCATGAAACAAGCTTTTTTATCCTGTCCTTCTTTATTGTTACTTTATTTTTTCATTTTGCTGTGGCTGAACTTCTCTGTTCTCCTTCTGTCACTCTTCGTTTCTTTCATTCTTTGCATCAGCCAGAGTGACAGGTTCCAATAAGCTTGTCACTTTCTACTCAACATCTACCTTTGCAGATTCAGTTATAATTCAGCAGATGATATGGGCAGGCAGGCCTACAAACTTGCTGCATTTTTATAAATAATAAAAGCAAATAAACACACTCTCTCTCTCTCTTTCTATCTTCTGCTCTCCCTCGCTACTCTGTCCATATTAATCGCACCCTGCTGTAAATCAGAGCCGGGGTAGACAGGGAGGCTCCAGACGTATGCGCTGCGACGTGATGGACAGCACCCGGGTGACAACTCTGAAAAACAAGCCGATAATTCAGCCCGAGCCACGTCACTGAGCTCCGCCCACTCCAGCCATCAGTCAGGATGACAGACATCTCCTGACACCTCCCTGATTTGTGCAATACAGTGCCGTATTGGGAGAGCTCTGCAGACAGTGAGAATGAGAGTGAGAGAGATGAAGTATGTGGGCAGTATTTTATCACTGCACGGCGACAACCAGCCCACATCACTTTCTAAAAATATCTCAGAGTTCTCTTCAGGTGAGCGGTGTTGACAGGATCCCTGCTTCTGCAACCAAGCTGGATGATATAATTCCTTACCTTTAGGAGAATGCACCAGATATCTCACACCAAAACAGATGATATGGAAAGCCACATCATGACGTAACTCAATAAAATGCTCTAATTTCGCAGTTGGAACCTTAAGATGAATCATTTTGGAATCGATCCTAGACGAAACATGCAGAGTTCAGATGCCAAAAACTTAGTGAGCACCCTGGTGAGGTTTGTGTAGGGTTCTACATCAAACAGCTAGTACTTATTGTCTGCAGTGTTTCTTCAGTTCATGTCAGTTTCTGTGTTTCAATAACAAAATCCTGGAAATTGGTATGGATTGGTGGAGTCTGTGCCTTACACCAAACTACACCAACTTCCACCGGTCCCATCATGATGCAAGAGTAGGACAGCTCTAAAAGGCTAAACTTCCAGTCCTTTGCTCTCTTGTATCAAATTCAGTATAACTCACATTACAGCACATTATATTTGCATAACGTCTGAGTTGACATGCTTGCCCAAAGCGACTTTCTCATTAGCCGACTGCAGGGACTAGTTTACCCTCAGGCAAAGAGTGGTTAAGGATGTCCCTTATGGGCATTATGGCACTGAAAAGCATACAATCAATACATGCTGCTCAGAATCAATCATTTTAAAACAGTTGATATTTAATTCAGATTTATCGAGACAAACAACACTGAGATTCTGAAGCCCACAAAAGGTCCAGTTTTTTTCACTTGGACTACAGGTTACTACTTTGTTCATATAACTATAACTATGAGCAGACTCTCTAATACTGACAGTTATACTTAAATTAAAATTACCAGTAAAGAAAATTCTACCAAAAGCAAATGGATGTTTTTTTTTTATGTTGGTCGAACAGAGTCAGAATAGGGTTAGGACAGGGTCAAAACAGGGTAGGAACAGGATCAGAACAGGGTAGGAACATGGTCAGAACAAGGTAGGAACATGGGTGAGGATGGGGTCAGAACAGAGTCGCAATAGGGTTAGGACAGGGTCAGAACAGGGTAGGAACAGATTTGAAACAGGGTAAGAAGAGAATAGAAACAGAGTAAGAACAGAATAGGAATGTGATAAGAACAGAGTAAGGAATAGGGCCATAAAGGTTTAGGAACAGGGTAAGAACAGGGTAAAAATATGGCCAGATTAGGCTAGAAACAGGGTAAGGACAGGGTAAGAAAAGGGTAGGTACAGGGTCAAAAGAGGTAAGAAACAGGGAGGAAGAGGACCAGAAATGTATAGGAATAGAGTCAGAAAAGGATACTAACAGGGTAAAAACATGATCAGAACAGGGTTGAAACAGGGTCATGCCAGGGTAAGAAAAGGGTAGGAACACGGTTGGAATAGGGTAGGAATGGGGTCAGAACATGGGACAAACAGGATCAAAGCTAACTGAAAACTGTGTGAAAACCAGGTGGGAACAGGGTGGAAACAGGGTAGCAGCAATATTAAGGACTCAATGTGCTGTTCATTTGCAGCCACTAAATGTTCTGTCCATGCACTTGACTGTGCAATCTGTCTGCACTAGCATCAATACAGCACAAAACAGCACCCTTCATATGGACAGCACTATCAAAACATCGAAAAAAGGGATGTGCTTTGTGTCCATTCTGCGACCTTTCTCCTCCCCCTCCCTATTCCTTCATCTCTCATGACCAAACATTTATCTTCCCGTCCATCAGGGTGAGCTGAGTTCAGCTGCAGTGTGTCCTCAGAGGCAGCCTGTTGATTTAACTGGTGAAGTCATCATAGTTGTCTCTCTATTTCTCAGGACGCTTGCCGAAACATTTGAAATTCTTCCAAACAGTCACCTAATCTAATCAGGACGAGCTGTGCAGATGGGTACGATGGATGTAGATTTCAAAATCAGAGCCTGAACCAATTGCAGAGAATGAGTGCTGTTCATCAAGTCCTTGTTTATTCAAATAAAGAAAAGGAGAATCATCTGCAGAGGACATAAGAGCTCCTTGATATAAAAACTATTAACTCGAGTACAAACCAGAGTGAAACTGATTCTCTGGTTAGTTCATTGTTTAGAAATACACTGATGGAAAATGGTTACGTTTGATGGAGTGTATAGAAATCACAAAAATCATTTGAGCATAGAGAACATTTGGTTAGTGCCCAAGAATTGCATCTGTTCATCCATCGTCTGATTATGCTGTTTAGCGTAACATGGGGCCTAAAGCCTTTCCCTGGGAACTTGCACAATATTGGGACACACAGGATGGGGTGGCAACACAGTCATAGACTCTGGAAAATCTGGAAATCCCAATCAGTACGTATATACTGCATGTCCTTGTGGGAGGGACTCTGGGAGGAAGCCCGAGTACCTAAAGAAACCCACAAAGCATCAAGGAAACATGCAAAATCCACACACATATATCGAAGGCGAAATTCAAACCCCAACACTGGAAGTTCAAGGTGACAGCGTTAACCACTATGTACCATGTCAGCGCAGAAGCAATTCAAGAGGATTCATGATACCCCACAAAATGACAGCTGAAAAAAATTCAAGGGTTCCCAAACAGAATTCATCTACCCTTGAGGGAAAGCCTGGCATTTTGTGAGTTCATCGCATTTTCACCCAGTACGGTGAGTTTTTGCTCACAGTATTTGCCAGTTCCAAGGACCAAGTGACCAAGGAGTGTTGAGGTACATCCTGTGAAGCCTTTCTCTTTATATAGAGCCGCTGCTCAAGATGCTTCAACGGACAGTGTGACACACTTGGATGAAAGTGCTATCTGGGCTCTTTCTCATGTCCTCACATATGCCCATGACTGGTCTGGGTAAAGGCATTCTGATGAATAGTAAGAGAAACATTTCTCCTAAACCTATTGTTCCAGGGGCTGAAGAGTCTCCCAAAGGATGGGTGGCAAATAGAAACATTGATTTGCCATTCTACAGCCAGGACAGGAGAAGCAGTTTGCACATTCCCATCTGTCAAGTGTGTAAGGAAGTATCATCACATGACCGATACCAGACTGGAACAATGGTATTGGATTAGATCTGCTGTATATGTTATGTGTGCCGTAAGCTTATGGGATGACGGCGTGACTTGAAACGCTTACATGAACACAAGACACAGGTTGTTTTCCTAATCCAACCGCGTTCTTCACAGCTGTCCAGCTGTTCAGCATAAGCCAAGCTGACAGTATATCAGAGAAAATTGATAGGATATTTGGGTGCATAAATAAAGCAATTGCAGATTCCTTGTCCCTGGTTCAAACAGCCAGCATGATATTGAAGGAGAGCGTTCCCTTCATCCATCCCTCTACCTCTTTTCTTTCTCTCATCATCACTCTGTCTCTACCTCATGTTCTCCCAGCCTCTTTTCACTGAAAAGGAAGTTGACAAATGAGGTTTACATTATAAAATAACCTGCACACAGTGTCAGGTAATTCTCCTATAAGTCATTTTCACTTGCCGCTTTAAAATATTCATGCAGTTACTTAAAATGAGCCCATTCACAAGGTTCCTTTGTCACAAAAATATATTGTGTTTCAGCAGCGGAGCAGTCACCTCTGCCTCAAGATACACACCCCGCTGCCGCTTTAAAGACCTGTGGAGGGGTTGATCGTCTTCAGGACTCGTTCTAAGACCCAAGACTAATGGTTTCGAAATTCAATTTGAGCGACACCAGCTGGGTTCATCTGCTGCTGTCACTCATCTCACACAATTAAAGCTCATCAGCATTATTTCTGAGATGGGGTAAGCTCTCAGTCTCCTCAGCTTTTCTAGCATTTCTCTCTCTCCCTCCTCACCTATTCATCCTCCTTTAGGATGATGATGAAAGAGGCTAGCGTCTCCAAAATGGCCAATCGTTTATCTCCTGTAATTAGCAAGAGCAGTAAGCAACCTCTTGAAAAACAATAGCAATAGGGGTATGCACACTAACTCAGCGTGTGACAATGCAGGACGCCGCAGGATGAAGATGCAACGAGTGATCGAGCTTCATCATGGATTAGTCACGTGCAACATGGATGCATACATGAAGAATACACACATTATTTTAATTTACATATTAACAGTACATGGACAGTGCTTCATGCTTCATGTTTGTTTTTTTATTCAAGAGGAATAATTGTTAACAGCTACTATGACATAAATGGGAAATTGCCTTGATGACATGTCACTCCAATGAAAGTAGCTAAATGAGTAAAGCAAGATGGGTCGTTATAAAATTCAATCTCTCTGGTACAAGATGAATAAAAAAACACTACATGACATGCTGTTTGAGGAAAACAGTCCACTTGCCATCTGGCTGAATCATACCATTTCTTTGGTCATAGTGTTATGTCACACACTGAAGCCTTTTTATTATGAGATTCTGATTACAATTTTAAGTCAACCCTCGTAAGTATTGTAATTCCAACATGCCGTAACCACAGGCACTGCTATACATTCCATGCAGCTTGAAAACATAATATCCTGCCCACTCAACCTTGACGAAACCAACCCTTTTCCATAGCCATGGCATTTTAAGGCCCCCCCGGTCACCTCGCCCACCAACCCATTTATATACTCCACCCTCATCAGCCACAAGCATGCTACTAGTCTCAATAATCCATCCGGCCTTATTCTTGTGCATCCCTCAACAATATATTGATTTCACTGTATTCCAACCTTGCCTACGATTTGCCTTTGCATTTGGTATCGTCCGACCTCTACCTTCGCAGGCACAGGAACGATCTCCTAAAATGCCGAGTCATGACTGGGAGCTCATCGGGGACACGGAAGCATGCCTGGTTGCACTTTACACGAAGGACTTACAAAGCAGAGGCTGCAAAACTCATTAGCGTGGCACTAAACGAAGACATGCTGAGCAAACAAACGCGCTCTAGTGTCCGATAATATTGACATACTGTACATGTGTGGTTTTGCAGAGCAAGAACTGCTTCTTGAGGGTGACATCAGAGTGGCGCTGGGCTTCCAAAGAATCAGGTTGGATTTTGTCAATAATGCCAAAAGAATTCCCGATGATGAAGGAAAGAAGACGAAGTGAGGTGTTTGAGCATGACATGAATAGCAAGTTTTTGGACATGAATAGCAATTACGCTTAAATGTGACGCGCAAAATCTAAATATCGAAAGAAATTAAAAATAAAACATCAGAACAATGATATTACTTTCTGTATGTTGATGGTATAGTATAGCTGCACTAAAATAATGTGCACCAGGAGTGATTTCTGAAGTTTGCTAAATGAGCACATCAGCACTAATTAATGCTATAATTTACATCTAAGTCTCCAAATAAACACCGGAATTATATTTTATCAAACCATGTTTTTGAACGCTTATACAGAGGCAAGTAGTACAGGTATATCACACCGTCAAAAGAGTGGAACGATTATAAAACTCATCATCATGAATATCACTCATCAAGCTGTATTACAAGACTGTAATCCTTTTCTCAAGACAATGGGACAGAGACGAATTATTTCTGACAAATGCGGCAAGAAGGGCACGCTAAAAGCATGTTTTGTAACCTCGGTTCCTATGGCATGATAATGCGCTGCTTTTAAGAAGTAAAGCTCCTATTGTGAAGAGCGACAAGACAAAGCCATCAGTATGCTCTTAATTCCTATTAATGTTAATCATGTGCGTTCTCCCCCAAATGCTAAAAAGCAATGAAATTACGTTCAGCAGCAGTGCGCTGATTAGAGAACCCCCTGCTGAGACCTTACAGAAATGCAGAAAAACTAACATTGTTAAAAAAAAATAAAAAATCAATGCAAGCCAGGAGGTGATCAGTTAGCATCAGGGAATTATGTCCTTGGGCCACCTGGTGTCCATCTGCATTGTGTGGAGAGGAAGGGTGTATGGATGAAGGTGGAGTGTAGCATGGAGTTTTTAGTAAATATAAAATACAGTATAACCCAAATAAGGATGTGTTCCCTGTTAAGTCTCGTTCCTCTAAAAGTTTCTTCCTATTCCCATCTCACGGAGTTTTTTTTCCCTCACCACCGTCGCTCTTTGCTTGCTTATCAGGAAAAAAACCCTGACAATTATAGGTTGTACATATTTCTTCACCACAATTTTTATGATTCTGTAAAGTTGGTTTGCGACAATATCCATTATAAAAAGCATTATATAAAAAAAATGAAAACAAATTTACAACATACATTATCTTTCCTGCATGACATTGTATGGGTTGATTTTGATCACTAAGGCTGTCCATTTGTTGTTCATTGATTTGTTTTTTCTTCATGGGCTTTGTCCATTTTATCCTAGGGGATGCCACATCAGATCATTTGATTTACAAGATCTGGCCTGATGCCCTTCCTGTTGCAACCCTCTCATTTTTTTTTCTACTTGGGCTTGGGTTTTGTGCCGCATTGTATGCTCTGAGGGCTTAAGGGTCTTGCCCAAGGAACCAACTGTGGTGACCCAGAGGTAACATGCTTTGAATGTGCAACCATCTGATCGGCAACCCAAAGCCTCAACCACATAATCCATCACCACCCTTAGTGGGTTGCTTGCTGATTGTGTGGATTCGTATTGTGCTAAATCAGCAATGTTAAAACATATCGCGGGATAAAAAGTCATAAAGATGTCACCCGCATTCGCTGTAATGTATCCCAGGGAACTCTCCAGGGAACCAATCGTGCCTCCTTGAGTTCTTGCCACTGACTCCCTGCCTCAAAGTTGTTGGGGTCAGGGAGTATGCAGAGCAATGAATCAATGACAAGATACCATTAAGTTCCTGCAATCATTCTGTGACAATGCATTCACAATCTGCTCATTGTGGATTAACGGCAGCCATGAAAAGATTAAGTAGTTCTGAGCCACTCGGATGTTCTTTGAAGGTAGTTTTAAGGAAAGTCTTGCTGACATCCGTACACTGGCCACCATTTCTCTTTAAACATTTTGTATGTCAGGACGTTGTTGGCTTTCAAAACAGCATTATAGATTAATCAGATCAGAGAGAGTAAGTACAATGATAGATCTCACAAAATCCAGGAAAACGTTTCCCTTTCTCAGCTAGTGTCCCATGTCTTACAAAGTCTGTGGTCTGACAAACTGCCTTCAGTTAAAAAGTTTATGCAATTGGCTGAGACTGAAGATGATTAATGCTTATAGAAACAGATTTTGCATATTTAGTTCCAGAAATAGATCTGATGCTAGATCTACATCGATACATGGTTAAGATCAGGACAGGCAAGGCGCCTTCAGGCCATACATTTTGATAAAGGCTGAGGATAAATAAATAAGCAATTTAGTGTACAATCCTATACCAGAACCCTCCCTAAGGGGGCCCTCTCTGTAGGATTTATGCAAGTTTGTTTTTGTATTGTTTCACTTTTCAAAATGGAGAACTTTCCTGTCAAGAAAGCAAAATAGAAACAAGATGGAAAAAGAAATGGGAAGCAGAACCAACAGGAAGGCAGTAGCGATGGCCAGAGGTCAATGTGTAGAAAAAGAAAGGATCTGCTCATAATCCAACACCTATGAGCCAACTGGTCATTTATGGTGGAGGTAGTGTCATGGCTTGGGCTTGAATGGCTACTTCTGGAACAGGCGCACTGATCTTTATTCATGGGGGAACACATGAGGGGAGCGGAAAAATGAATTCAGAAATCTACAGAAGCACTTCATTTGTCTGTTTACGAGGAGAAATACAGCAAGAAATCAGGTAGAAGGATAATGACCTGAAACATACTGTACTGCCAACACAACAATGGTCTTAGGGAAAAAAAAGTGGAAGGGTTTAACCTGATAAAGAACATTAACATAATTTCACCTCCTGAAGAGAGGAACCTCAAAAAAAAAAAAAAAATGGCTACAAGCCTGGAAAAGATTGATGATGTCAGTGGGTCACTGGTTCAATGCAGTTATTGGAAACAAGGAATATCCAACCAAATATTATGTGCATTTGTGTACAGTATTATGTATTTTACTTTACTTGTATTGGGTAAACTGGGTGATCTGCCACCAAAAGTTAAATTCAATTTTTCAATTTAATTTTATTTGTACAGCGCTTTTAACAATTGTCACTGGTGCAAAGCAGCTTTACACAAACAAAAGAAAATTATGGAAATTTGTATGAAATGTGAAACATGTATAAATCAAAATGATCAGATAGTCCATGAGAAAAGTGAAAAGTGCCATGTTTTAAATTGTTGAAATGGATGGATATATTATAAAGTGAACTATACCGTAAGTAAGTAGTGTGGTGTAGCAGTGTTGTAGTCAGTAGTGTGGTGTGGCAGTGTTGTAGTCAGTAGTGTGGTGTGGCAGTGTTGTAGTCAGTAGTGTGGTGTGGCGGTGTTGTAATCAGTAGTGTGGTGTAGCGGTGTTGTAGTCAGTAGTGTGGTGTAGCGGTGTTGTAGTCAGTAGTGTGGTGTAGCGGTGTTGTAGTCAGTAGTGTGGTGTGGCGGTGTTGTAGTCAGTAGTG
>JAOVVA010000010.1:19923426-19950814 GCA_028565275.1 Leiocassis micropogon | reverse complement strand
TGTAGTGTAGTGTAGTGTAGTGTAGTGTAGTGTTGTGTAGTGTAGTTTAGTGTATTGTACTGTAGTGTAGTGTAGCATAACGTAGTATAGTGTCATGGAGTGTAGTGTAGTTTAGTGTATTGTACTGTAGTGTAGTGTAGAGTAGTGTAGAGTAGTGTAGTGTAGTGGAGAAGTGTCCTACCTTAACATTGTTGTATTCGCTCTTGTTGGAGTCGGAGTTGACTTGCTTGTTTTCTGGGCGGGGCTTCAGGACCTGTCTCAGAGGGCTGGAGATGGGCAAGCCGGTCACACTGATACCATCTAAAACACACACACACACACACTTGCAAACATGTATCAAGGCTGTATCTAGAGGCACACATGCACATCTATAACACACACCAAGAAATAAACACTGAATGTAGAGGACCAAAAAAGATCAGAGGGTTGTGGGGTTTTTTTTCTTTTACTTTAAACACACTCTTCATTCAAATTCCTGAGATGTCTACTGTTGACTAGTGCAATTTGCATACACACCATACCACACTGACACACACAGACACACAGACACACACACACACAGACACACAGACACACACACACACAGACACACACACACACAGACACACGCAGACACACACACACACAGACACACATACACGGTGAAATGACGCAGGGGGCACTGACGTTAGTGGGCTGAAGGTCTACAGAAACACACGTCATGCAGTGCTGAGAGGAAATAAGCAGCTGTATGCAATGCCCCGCCACACACACACACACACACACAGTCGGCGAACCCTCAGAACCGAGTGAACACAATTTCAGCCCATTTTTCTATTTCTCGGGCTGAAAGCTCAGGGATCACAGAACCTACAGAAACGAGCTGGTTCAGACGGTGATGATGCAAAAGAGAGATCTCCTTCATTATTGAGACTGATACATTAAAAAAAAAAGCATTTCCATGAAGTTATGGGTCTTTTTTCATTGCGGGATTCTGGAACATTATACATATGAATATAATGTATGTTCATGATTCCACTAAACATGCTGTACACCAATATTCACTGCCTGGCCATAAAAACTGTCTCCATTTCAGAAGGGTCAAATAATTGGGCTGCATCAAGCGAAGAAAACTATTACGGAGATCTGGAATAACTGGAACTGGGTTAAGAACCGTTCGACACATTATCAACCCCTGGAAGGACAGTGTTGAACCGGCAACTTTGTGGACAAAATGTGTTTGGGGGAAAAAAAAAAATCATGAATGGAGATCACTTAAACTCTTCGTCATGTTTAATAGTGAAAGACCTCACAGGATTGGGACTAAACAACTGTGTGTCCATAAGAAAACCACTTGTTAGTGAGACTAACAGCTAGGGAGCATAAAGATCAGATTTTGTAGTGATGGACAAAGGTCATGTGATCTGATGAGTCCAGATTCAAAAGTGATGGTCGTGTCAGGGTAGGAAGGAAAGAGCATGAAGCGATGCTCCCATCCTGCATAGTGTCCACTGTACAAGCCTCTGGAGACAGTGTTATGTTCTGTAGTTGCTTCAGTTGCTCAGGTCTCGACTCAGCAACGTTATGTGGCAATAAAATGATGTCGGCTGACTTTAATGTACTGAATGACAGGTGATCACATCTATGGAGGGTTTCTTCCCTGATGGAACGACCATATTCCAGGACTCTGAGATTCTGAGAGCATGAGGAACGTTTTTCACACAAAAACTGGAAGATCTTAGATGCACAAAATTACACAGGTTTAGCTAAATCTATATTTAGTTTCATTCCTTATATCTACCTTCATAATTCTGCAAATCTGCTGAGGTATATAAAAAGGTCTGTGTAGAGGATATTTGTTATTTAATAAATCTAAATATGAAAAATAAAAGTCTCTTTATGTTTTGTATTGTTTCGGTTACATTTGTCCATGTGCTGTTATCCGTTATACTTTCTTGATGTATAAATCTAGGGATTGAGGATAGACCCGGGGTAGCCAGGTCTGTGAATATCCGGTCATGTTGACTCACTTTATATAGGAACGGCATTGGGGCTTAAAATAACCATGTTATACAGACTATAGGATCAGTCTTGTTCTTTTGTCCTTTAAGGTTTCTTTCCCCCCACAACTGCACATGTTAAATTCTTGTGCTTGTTAGTTTAACAATGTCCTGGTTGTAAATCCCTGCCTGCACTACACCGAGAGCCTAAAACCCCGTCACATGCTGCATTGGGGATAAACCCTGAAGAAGAATAAGAGGGTTCTCCTGAGATACCAGTGATCCTGGCGCCTTCTGCTCTCTGGTCCATATTGATGCGCCGCTTCTGGTTGGAGTTCTCATAACATGAAGATCACTCACTCATCTCATGCATTCCACTTCTAGATACAACTGAAGACTGTTACATCTAGAAACCATAAAGTTTGATACAATAATAGTTTATGCTGTTGGTTCTCAGCTCCGGTCCTGGAGGACCACCTGCCAAGGACATTTTAGTGTTTTCTAAGTTCCCAGCACACCTGATTTACAGAGTTAACAGAGTTGAGAACCACTGGCTTACGCAACTGGTCTTCAGGGTCTGAGATTGCCCCAAACAGGTTTATACCCAACTCTCATTCGATAAACTCACCAACATGGAATTCATGTTAACTGAAACACTCCTGTTTCACTTTCAGCTTCAAAGTGCACATCTATAGAAGGAGGTTATTCATGATTGCACTTCTAGTATCACTCAGAAGAAAATGGGTTACCTTTTGAGTCTGGTTCCCATCAAAGTTTCTTCCTCATGACTTCTCAGGAGGTTTTTCCTTGCCACATGGAAAGCTGTTTTGTGACAGCGCCCATTGTTAAAAACAGTTGTGTCCAAATGTCTTGAACCCCCACTTGATATGACATGTTCCCCATGACGTCTCAGGAAGTCCTTCCTTGCCACCGTCACCTCCAGCTTGCTCATGAAAAACTGCATTGTTCTTTGCTATATACTGTACTGTATAAAAGTCTTAAGCCCCCTCATTTCTTTATATTAAGTGAAATCATGTAAATATGTAGTGACCTCATTTCCCTGCTCGTCTGTTCCAACCACTCAGCAATCAGCATCACCAATATACTAATCACCGGCCTGATCATCTGTCATCATCTGCACCTGTTTCTCGCTGGGTCATGCCTTAAGTCAGATGGTTTTTATGCTTCATCATTTTTTTTATAATTCATACAGTGGAGACTTTTCATTGAAAAGTCCTTCAGGAATCCTGGAGAAGACTCCCTCAAGACTACATTACAAAAAAAAAAAAATCTTGCTCTAAATAAACAAATTGGTGGGGGTGAAGACTTTTGTACAGTAACATGCATATAAAACGTAGCTCAACAGAATTTTAACTTCGATGTGTTTCGCCGCTCAAACAGTATGAAAGCGTCTGAGTGCTGACAGGAGCAGGAGAGCAAAAACAGACAGAGTTTATTAATCACCTTCCAATTAGCATCCTCATACAAAAAATAATATGCAAATTGTCATATTTGACACATAATGTAAGGCCCAGATTGATTTAATGATTTTTTTTCCCTAGTTATAATATTCAGTCTACCTCTCTCTCTCTCGCTCTCTCTCTGTGCCCACGCATCCCTGATGTTAACTCATGAACTGCATACTTGCATAACGTTGGCTTAGTTAAACATACAGTGACATTATTTTTCATTTATATTCACGTGATGGCATTTCACAACATCCTGGGCGGGTCCAGCAATATATGCATGTGACATTTTAAGTCATGCTGGACTCAAGTTCAGTCAATGAATCGATGAATTAATCTGCATAACTTTTAAGGTGATGTCTTTAGCTGAAAAAACGACTAAAATATTTACATCATGAAAAGATGCTGCTTTTTATTAGTGTCATGGATGTGAAATCAAACAGAGGAACTTTTATAAGTGAGTACTGCTTTTCTACAAACTCTTTGAATTTTAAAGACAAATGCAGAAAAACGTTAGATTTTATACCAGGAAAGAGACCTGAATGAACACCAAAAGTGATTTTGGAATAAATGATTTAAAATAAACAGACGTAATGGGTCTAATGTGTCCCTCTACAAACTGCATTGAGAACAGGCTGGAGTATTGAACTTGTGAATATGAAACATTAAATACAGTAACGGAATTCCTGGGAGGCCAGCGTTTTAAACACGATGCATGACTCCAGCGGACTGAGAATTTTTCTTTTTTTTTTTTTACCGTGATGGTGTCCAAGCACTAGTGAAACACTGGGATACGTGCATTAATGTAAAGCAGGAGATTATATAGAGAAATACAGGGAGGTTTTACTTTCATAACTGTGTTATGTTATTCTGCACCAAAATTCAAAAATCCCGCTTTGACTGGAACGCCCTATCGTATCAAATAAGCAATCATTCCTGACATCTTTATAGTACTTTCCTATGTCGTTCTTTTCCTCTCTTTTTCTTTCTGATGCTCAGGATTTAACTTTAGTGTTTAAATTTCAAGTAATTTTTTGTTTGTTTGTTTGTTTAAGGAAAGCTCTTTTGGCGTATTTTTTGAGCAGTAACTCGTACTACAGTACTAAGACGAAATGTTTGAAGGTTTGCAGTATATTAGATCCACTGCAAGGCTCGTTCCTCTCCCTGAACAACATCGGGACAAAAAGAACATCAAACCTTTTCACCGGTAAAGTGGAGGAGATGAAAACAAAGTACACACACACAAACACAAAGAGAGAGACAAAAACCGAGAAGGGGACCACGAGGGGTGGGAGGCAGACTAGAGAAAGTAGGTAGAAACAGCAAACGTATAAAAAGAAAGAGAGAGAGAGAGAGAGAGAGAGAGAGAGAGATGAGATCAGAATGATGAGAAGTGAGTGGAGGGAACAGTGCGTTATAAAAACACACATAACTCTCCGACGGAGGCAGAACAGACGAGCTCATTCGTTACACCATTACTCCTCCCGTCTCCTTCCATCCCTCTCTCTCTCGCTCAAATCCGCTCCGCTGTTTGCTTTATTGCCGTGACTTGTCTTTCTTTACAGTATTGCCCGAGCTATTAAAGCTCTCTGTCTGTCTCTCGCTATCTGTCCATCAGCGTCTGAAACAGAAACATCCATAAAGAGCCGAGTGGATCTCATCGTAAAGAGAACGGTAAATCACACACACACACACACACACACACACACACAACGTCCGGGAGTGTGATTACAGTGTGTGGCCTGATCGTATACAACACAACAGACTACACACACAGATGGTGCTATAGGTGACCTCAGCAAACTCCAAACTGGAGGCTGCAAAATCCAGGGCAGCTGCACAAACGCAAAAGCAAACGGTGACACAAAACCTTATAGTGACCATGCACAGGTGTCAACACACATGTATACTGTAAGTACACAAACCTCGCACGCTTCACAAACTGAAATGTTTACATAATGTACGTCTCTGATCATCCAGGTGAGGTTATCTGGAAGTTGCAGTTGAGTCATGTCAACTGGACGACCTCTTGGATTAGTAGAAATGTTTCACTACCCATCCAAAAAGCTTCTTCAGTCCAAGCTAAGGTTGGAACGTTCCTCGTATTTAAGTTCTCCACGGTCAAAGGTTCCTTCCCTATCTGAAACGGCGTGTTACATGAACAATGGAGAAGGTGAGAATAGGAGGGAGGGTGGTTAGAGAGTAGAGGGGAGAGAGCTGTTGGAGAGAGGGCCGTTAAGGTGTAACGACCAGAAAGCCTAAAGTGTGGCTTTCTTGGTGGACGTGTGAAGAGGTTTTGATCTTGTTTGGGACAGATGAAAGGTGCACTCATCATTTTGAGGTCTACACACTCCTGCTTACATTATCCTGATGTCTCCAAGCTCTTCGTCTCACCATACTGATGGTTGACATGCCTTTCTTCGCATCGTTCTGATGTCTTGAGGAGTAGAAGCTTCTAGACATCGGGATGATGTCTTATGTTTGAGCTCCTTCTCCCAAACT
The DNA here is from genome assembly GCA_028565275.1 of Leiocassis micropogon. Taxonomy (NCBI): domain Eukaryota; kingdom Metazoa; phylum Chordata; class Actinopteri; order Siluriformes; family Bagridae; genus Leiocassis; species Leiocassis micropogon. The sequence continues at coordinate 19,944,867 of JAOVVA010000010.1, read as the reverse complement.
CCCCATGTCTACAAGCTTCCTACCATTATTCTAAGGCCCATAAGCTCTTTTACTCATCACACTGAGATGTACAAGCTTCTTCTCTCACCATCTTGTTGTCTACAGACTTTTGGTCTTCCTTCCATCATTCAGATTTCTACAAGATTTTCTTCTCACCATACTGAGGGCCTACAAGATTTTCTTCTCACCATACTGAGGGTCTTTTTCTCATCATCCTGATGTCTACAAGCTCCTACTTTCACCATTTTGGGATCTACAAGCTTCTTGTCCCATCAATTGAAGACCCACAAACTCCAAAGGTCTACAAACCTACTCCCATCATCCTGATATCTACTGATATCTGATATCTACAAGCTTCTACTACCATCTTTTTGATGTCTACAAGTTCCTTCCCACCGTCATCCTGATGTCTACAAGCTCTTACTCCAATCATGCTCACATCTACAAACTCCTACTTGTATCATTCTGACGTCTGGAAGCTCTCTTCTCATCATCTTGGAGTCTACAAACTCCTAATCGCATCATCCTGGGATCTACAAGCTTCTTCTTACATCATTCTGAGACCCACAAGCTCTTCTACTCATCACACTGAAGTGAACAAGCTTCTTCTCCCATCAGACTTTTGGTCTTGCTACCATCATTCTAATGTCTACAAGATTTTCTTTTCACCATACTGAGGGTCTACAAGCTCTTCTTCTCATCATCCTGATGTCTACAAACTCCTACTTTCACCATTCTGGGATCTACAAGCTATATCATACAAGCTTATTCCATCAATCGGAGACCCACAACTTCCTAAGGTCTACAAACTCCTACTCCCATCATCCTGATATCTACAAGCTCCTACTACCATCATTCTCATGTCTATATTACTCCTACTCGCATCATTCTGATGTCTACAATTCCTCTTCCCATCACCCTGGTGTCTAACAAACTCCTACTCCCATCATCTGGAGATCTACAAGCTTTTTCTCCTGTCAGTCGGTGGCCCACAAGCTCTCGCTTTAATTATCCTAAGGTCTACAAACTCCTACTCCCACCATGAGGTCTACAAGTATCAAGTACAAGAGGTCCTCAGTATCATCCTGGGGTCTACAAGCTCCTACTCTCACCATTCTGGGATCTACAAAGCTGCTTCTTCAATCAATCTGAGACCCAAAAGGTCCCATAAGGCCCATTATCCTAAGGCCTACAAGCTCCTACTCACATCATTCTGAGGGCTACAAGATCTTCTACTCATCACATTGATGTCAACAATCTCCTACTACCATTACTCTGATGTCTACAAGTTTTTTTGTTCTCACCATACTGAGGGTGCACAAGCTCTCATCTCATCATCCTGGGGTCTACAAGCACCTACTTTCACCATTCTGGAATCCGCAAGCTTCTTCTCCCATCAGTCTGAGGCCCACAAGGTCCTACATTCACCATCCTAAGGTCTACAAGCTCCTACTTCCATCATTCTAGGACTACAAGCTCTTCTAATCATCAGGTTGATGTCTACAAACTCCTACTACCATTACCCCCTAGGGGTACAGACTACTATTCCCATCGGCCAGATGGCTACAAGCTCCTACTCCCATCATCCTGTTGTCTATAAGCTCCTACTCTCATCATTCTGTATTCTACAACCTTCTTCTCCCATTAGTCTGAGGCCTGCAAGGTCCTAATTTCACCATCCTATGGTCTACAAGATCTAGAAGACATCAACATCTACAAGATCTTCTACTCATCACGTTGATGTCTACAAGCTCCTACCCCCATCAGCCTGTACAAGCTCCTACTTTCACCATTCTCGAATCTACAAGTTCTTTACCCATTTTCACCATCTGGGATCTACAACCTTCTTCCCCATCAGTCTGAGGCCCACAAGCTCCTACTTTCACCATCCTAAGGCCTACCAACTCCTACTCGCATCACCATGATGTCTACAAGCCCTTCCTCTAGTCATCATAATGTCTACAGGCTCATACCACCATCATTCTGACAGCTACAAGCTCTTTTATTCATCATTTTGATGTATAAACGCTCCTTCTATCACTATTCTAATGTCTACAAGCTTTTATTCTCATCACAACGTCTACACACTCCTACTCCTCACATCCTGAGGTCTACAAGCTAATACTCTCACCATATTGGGATCTACAAGCTTCTTCCCCCATCAGTCTGTGGCCTACAAGCTCCTACTTTCACCGCCCTCTTGTTCTTCTTCTTACGATGTTGATGTCTACAAGCTCCTACTCTTATGATCCTGATGTCTCCTTAAAGCCTGAGTCCTACAAGCTCTCCTTCTCATCATCCTGAAGACTATAAACTCATACTTCTCACATTCTGAAGTCAATAAGCTTCTACTTCTTACATCCTGAGGTGCACGAGCTCCTTCAATCACCGTGAGATTCAACAACAACAACAAAAAAAGAAAGAACAGGAAAACATACTTTCAGGGAAAGTCAGAAGAAAAATGTGGTGAGTGTGTGTGAGACCGGGTGTGTGTGAGAAATCCTAAAATCACAGTCAAATGAAGCTTTTATTTGCTCTGTTCACGCAGGTTCCATCACTGTTGTTCCCTTGAGTGCAGCTCTCAGCATTGCCCTGATCGCTCTCTCCCTGGATGATTCACTGCTACACACACACAAACACACACGCAAACAGAAGCCACAAGGCTTTATAGCATGATCTCTCTCTCTCTCTTTCTCACACACTTCTCTTCTTTTTATACACACGTACACACCTCTCACACACTCACAGAGTAAGTACTCTATCTGAGCTAAAGGGACTGCTGTCATCGCTCTGGTTATCTTTTATAACAAACAAAGTGATTCTGCGAGTAGACAGTGCGTCATCCACTCTGTCATTAGTCATTAGCAATCACCCGAGCTACGCTGCTTATTACCGTTTGTTTGGGTGTCGCCGGCGCGATCCGCTACAAACACCAGCATGAAAAAAAAAAACCCTAAAGCAAGGACGATGCGGCTCAAGGACAACGCCGCTATTGAAGAGGTTTTTATTCATCCGGTTCTTCGACCTGCCGTCATTTTATTAATTCCTTCATTCTTTTATTTACTCGTTTGCATCAGAACAGAAATTCGAGTTTCCTCTTGAAAATGTGGGCCAGTAGAGCACTCCGGCATTTATCTGGTAAATAAAATTATGAAAAGGAATGATCAGAACACCACTCTTAAAGATATAACCAGTGATCACTGGTCTTATCAGCACCTTCCATTCAAGGCTCCACTTTATTTTTCAGTGCTCCAAGGGTGTACCGGGTGCTGAAACAATACACAGAAGAGCAGAATGTGGCGCAATACTCTAATGAAGGTGAAAGTTTCTTAAAGAGAACCATTACTGGTGACGAGACACGGATTCATCACTACGCGTCTGAGAGTAAACGGCAAAGTATGGAGCGGAAACATCCTTAATCACCGACCGAGAAAAAGTGGTGCATTCACGACTTGCAGCTCAGCCCAAAACGTTTTTTTAATGACATAATTCAACAGCTTGTTGACAAATGGATGACAAACTGTATTGAAGAGCAAAGAGATTATGTCACAAAAGTATGTATTTTTATCTCTTGTAATCAAAATAAATCCTACAGCTAGAGTGCGGATACTTTTTGACTCACCCTCGTACTATATTCAAAGCAAACAGCGTATTCAGTATGGGATGGGAATGACCAGGGCCCACCCCTATACGATATTATCAGGTGCCGATTCGATTTGCATTGTGATTCTATAAGTATGATAATTTTATAGATAACCAGATTCAATATTAACTTTTTTTTTTCTCAGTTTGTGGGGTTGTGTAGTATGATGCTGGCAAAGAAGACTTTATAGAGCAAACTTTAAACGTTATGGATGACTTACAATATACAGATGACACAGGATAATTATTTTTTTTTTATTTAAAATTATAAAAATTTTTATTCATTTATTCTTTAAATCATGTTCCTATAATTTCCGAGTTAAGATCAGCCTTTATTCGTCACATATACATTACTGTGCAGTGAAATTCTTTTTTCTTCGCATATATCCCACCTTTTTGTTAGTAGACGGGGATCAGAACGCAGGGTCAGCCCTGCACCCCTGGAGCAGACAGGGTTAAGGGCCTTGCTCAAGAGTAGAGCTGGGGTTCAAACCGCCGACCTTCTGATCAGTAACTCCCAGCCTTAACATACTGAGCCACCACCGCCCCAAAGTGTACTCGGAAATTATTTATAAAATAAATAAATAAAAGTGTGGGTCTCATCTTGAGTCATCCCTGTGTTGTAAGTCATCCATAAGGTCTGAGGTTTGCTCTATATATATATATATATTTTTTTTTAAAATCTTTGCTCACTTCATACTAGCATAAGTTTTATGCTCGAACAGTGTTTAATGAGAGATCAAAGCGTTATCCAGGGGCAACAAGTAAAGAATACCCAGAAGTCTGATGCTAAGTTTGATCTTTTTACCCTGACTAGACTTTCTGATTCTGCGCTAATCACTAATCAGCTTTAAACCCCGGAGACAGCGCTCTCCAAAACAGACAGCTGCTTTTTTAGCCTTAACATGCCCTGTGTGGCTCATAAGTGCACTTCAACACTGCAGAAGTAAATAAGATAATCCAAGTAACCAAACTGCATAACTTACACCATGCATAATGCATGGGCCGAGCCTCCCGTTAGAGTGTGATGAGACACAGCCGATGTACAATAGCCGAAGGTCTGAGAGAAATACAGATCACCGAGTTATTCAGCCGCAGTCTCTATGACGTCTGCTGCCGTCGAGGGCATTGAGTTTATTAGCCTGTTAAGGAATGATATCATCGGGGCCGAAGCTATTTCTAGCATACAGGAAAGGGATCAGTTGAGGAAGGAGAAAAAAGTCACACCGTCCTGCTGTGCTCTCAACTTTATCCATTAAACCCTGCACGGGTCATAAGGGGACATTTCGATTGTTGAAATGAAGTACTGAAACTATGTCTCTCTCTCACTCATTCTTTATAGCGTTATAGTTATCCTGTACAGGGTCACGGGAAGCATGAGGCTGAGAACCCAGAGGAAACCAACCAAGAAACAGGTAGAACATGCAACCTTCACGCACCCTGGAGGTGCGAGGTCACAATGCCAACCACTACATTGCCATGGCACCAATTATTTTTTAAATAATGTTTAAAATCGGCAGTCCCACACATGGGAACCTCTTTAGAGTTCCAGTTCTACCTTTGGGCTAAAATCAATCCTGTGTCATGCCAACAGTAAAGCATCCTGAGACCATCCATGTGTGAGGTTGCGCCTCAGCCAGGGGAGTGGGTTTACTCACAATTTTGCCTAAGAACACAGCCATGAATAAAGAATAGAACAAAAACATCCTCCAAGAACAACTTCTTCCGACCATCCAAGAACAGTTTGGTGATGAACAATGTCTTTTCCAGCATGATGGAGCACCTTGAGAACCATAAGACAAAAGTGATAACTAAGTGGCTCGGGGAACACAACATCGGAATTTTGGGTCTATGGCCAGAAAACTCCCCAGACCTTAATCCCATTAAGAACTTGTGGTCGATTCTCAAGAGGTGGGGGGACAAACAAAAACCCACAAATTCTCACAAACTCCAAGCATTGATTATGCAAAAATGGTCAGGATGTGGCCCAGAAGTTGATTGACAGCAGGCCAGTGCAAATTGCAGAGGTCTTGAAAAACACTACAAATATTGACTGTTTGCATAAACTTGATGTAATTGTCAATAAAAGCCTTTGACACTTTGTAAAAATTAATATTTGTCTCATTCTCAAAACGTTTGTCCACGGCAGTAGTTTGTCCTGTTAAGAGAGTTTATTTTAGGTGCTTTGCATTGCTCTGAGCCAAAGGTTCCAATACGTTCTAGAGCAAGGGTCTACAATGCGCCTGAAATTTAAATGGTGGTCTAGGTGGGGTCTTTTAGAGCATGCGTCTGACTTTCTGACTGGTTGTGCATGGTATGACTTCTAGACTGTGTACCTGGAATCTAGATCGTGTTAAGACTGTGTTCGTAGAGTGCTCTAGATGAGCGTCTCACATCTTTCTTCTGCTCAGAGCTTTAAATGTTTTTTTAGATTGTGTGGCCTGTTTCAGGATTGTATTCTGGAGGTCTAGACTGCGCTATAAGAATGCTTCTAGAGTTCAACAGATAAGTGTCCAGGTCTATGTAGATCATGTTCCTGTACTCCTAGCTTTTAAATTGTGGGCCCAGCTGCTAGTCTGAGTGGATTTAGAGTACTCTAGACTAGTGCCTGTTTTCAGTGAGTGTTTGGCTTTCTGATTGTATGCCTGAATCTAGATTGTTTTCTGGCATGAGTGTGTGTGTTTTTGCATGTGTGTGTTTCTAAGCATACTGACCATCATTAAGGTCCTGAAGCAGGTTCTCCTGACCGGAGAAATCCAGCCTGGCTCGGATGTTAACAGTGACGGTGAGAGCCTGGCCCGGCTTCAGAGGGAGACGAGACAGAGCGTCCTCCATGTCCCAGCTCACAAACTCCCCAAACAACTTTTCTAGAGAAAAAGAGAGAGAAAGGAGACCGCATTGAGAATGAAACATGATTCCACTAAAATTGCACATGCAAATATTTTGACAGTTTCAGATGAAAGGGGGAAAAAAAGAAGAAAGTGAACAGCTGTCAGATCTGAATGAATCACAAGGAGACTCGTGAGTAGCCGTTCACACTCCTGATGCAAAGTCAGTGATTATGGCTCTGTGGAAGCACCTCGTTTTATCTGTTCAAGGTACTTTCAAAGACTTAAAACTTATCTTTTATGGCATTGCTTTTAATAAATGATATCAGTTACTTTTAGCTCTGTGTCACACCCTAAATTACTCCGTTCATTCTACAAATTCAAAACAGCAAATTGTGGTTAGAGAAGTGTGTCTTCTTTCCTGATACATAGGCCACGCCTCCTTTAGAGTGACCGACTGATACACAGGCCACGCCTCCTTTAGTGTGACTGACTGATCCAGAAGTCACCTCTCCTTCACTGCGACTGACTGATACACAGGACACGCCTCCTTTACTCAGAATGACTGATACACAGGCCACGCCTCTTTCACACACAGGCCAGACTGCCTTTACTGAGACTGACTGATACACAGGCCACACCTCCTTTATTGAGAAGGACAGAAACATATGCCACGCCTCCTTCACTGAGACTAATAGATACACAGGCCACGCCTCCTTCACTGAGACTAATAGATACACAGGCCACGCCTCCTTCAATGAGACCAGTAGATACACAGGCCACGACTCCTTCAATGAGACCAGTAGATGCACAGGCCACGCCTCCCTCACTGAGACTAATAGATACACAGGCCACGCCTCCTTCACTGAGACTAATAGATACACAGGCCACGCCTCCTTCAATGAGACCAGTAGATACACAGGCCACGCCTCCTTCTATGATACCAGTATATAGACAGGCCACACCTCCTTCACTGTGACCGACTAATACACAGGCCACGCCTCCTTCACTGAAGCTGACTGATACACGGGCCACGCCTCCTTCACTGAGACTGGCTGATCCAGAAGCCACACCTCCTTTACGGGGACTAATATATACACTGGCCCGCCTCCTTTACTAAAACTAATTGATACACAGGCCACGCCTCTTTTCCTGAGACCAACTAATACACAAACATTGCATTTTATAACTAGAGGAATGAAAAAGACCCCCTGGAGGACCGCCCTACCCCTCACACACACACACACACACACACACACACACACACACACACACACACACAGAGTTATATTTCAGTGACAGAGCGGTGGTTATATACTGTATCAGGCAGCAGAAACACTGCAGCTCAGGAATGGAGCAGAAATATCTGCTGTCAAAGCATAACCTGAAGATGGGTAATAAAACCTAAAAAATGGAGCCAGAAGAGCAGCTAAACACACACACACACACACACACACACGAGAGGATGTGACAGAACATCAATGTATAATTGATCTTAACAGAGATCCGGTTCTCGGTCTGAAAGCGTTACACAGACAAGTCGTTCATCATCTCATCACTGTACGTTTGGCAGAGCGTTCCGTAATGATGTCTCATCATACTCTCACACACACACACACACACGTGCACACAGACACACGTTTCACAGCTTTCTCAGAAACGTCACGGCGACGTGAGACGAGTGTATAAATGACACGGCCATAAAGACGACACGCGCGATTTAAACATTAGGTGTCATTTAACGTCTCTTATAAGAGCGTCATAAATCTTCTGGATGACTAAACCGCAATTTCGGCCAGACGTCTCACCTACAGGCGAACTGATCTCCTAAATTGAAGATCTCCTGAAATAAATACATTAAATAAAACCGTAAAAAGTTTATCAGCCCGTACATTCTCTTACGGGTCCTGCATGTGGTAAATAGCGTACAGCGTACATGCCAAGAAACTAGATAACGATAGTGAAGGAAAAGCCTTAAAGGCTCTGTGTAGAACCATAAACTCTTTAAAAAAAAAAAAAAAAACAGGCCCTCGGTGGTCCCATAGAACTGCGTCTTAGTCGTTCCAGATCCAAACCTCTGAACCGTCCATGTTGTTTTACTTACGGCTGCTAAGCTAACTAGCTTTTAACACAAGGCAGGAAGGCTTTCAAATCCCTCTCTAACCCCTGATCAAGAGCTTGTGTAAGAGTAAGAGCCTTGTGTACCCCACATACTTCTACAAGATAGCTTTCCATTTTTCAAGTTACTTGGGATTTAACGCTGAAACCTGGAATTTAACAGAGCTGATATTCTCAAGTGGAATGCGCAGAAATATAGTAATATAAGTAAATCTCATAAGTTTTCTCAGGACTGTCCACCACCTCCATGGTTTATTCTTCTCAACTTTTGGCTAAATATTACTGGTAAGAATTAATAAGGGGTTAAAACGAGACGTCTACGACTACATCGCAGCCATGCTGATATTCTGCACAACAAGCACTCCCTCGAGTGTTATATTGCTGAATTATTATAACGTGGTCTATCCCATTCGGTTAATTGATTTTCTCTTAATTGAAGTCTATGTCGCTGTGTTATATTGTCTTCTGTTCACTATTTTATTTCACTCACTGGTCTTTGTGTTCTATGTTACAGTGTTTGATTCTGTGGTGTTCTGCTCGATTCTGTAATTGTATTAAGTTCCACTGTTCAAGTTTTAAAGATACAGATAAAGAGACGTTACTGTCATAGGAGCTATATGACAAAATTGGTTATTTGTTTTGTGTTTTATGTTATTCAATTCTAAAGTCTTCTCCATTCCATCAATTAGCATTTGCTCTATTGCATTCCGGTGTTTGTTTGTTTGATGCGTTGTGTTCCGTTCCATTCTTTGATCCTTGTTGCCTCTGTTACAGCCCTATCTATATATTTGATATATAATTTTTTTTTTCTACGTCACTGTTCCATTCCACTATGTTCTATTTTATTCCGTTCTCTGATTCTCGTGTTCTATTAAATTGTGTTCCATTCTACTGCTTTCTATTCCCTTGTGTTCTATTCCATTACACTTTAGTCTACTACAACCATCGCTGTTTGTTTTTCGTCGTTGTTGCACCGGTCACGATGTCGATATTTACACTTTTTTTTTTTTTTTATGAACCTCTCCGTTAGAGTCATGAACACTTAGTTTGTAAAATCAGCGTCGGTGCGCTATAAATACTGAGGCTGGAGCACCAAATCAACTTAGTGGAACTGTAAAACCACTGAAAAAGAGAAAACTGAAAGAAAGAAAGAAAGAAAGAAAGACACAGTTGTGTGTGTGTGTGTGTGTGTGTGTGAGAAAGAGAGTTTGGGGAAGGTGGGTGTAACCATCAGTGCTTTTCTTACAGCTCAGTGCAACCACACAGCATTACATACTGTTCTCTGAAAAACTTACCGAAACTCTCTTGCCTGTGTGTTTTTGTTTGCCAAACACACACACACACACACACACACACACACACACACACACACACACACACAGTCTGATTTTAGTTACAGCCTCAGCTTCAGTCTATCTTTATAACCGTACCAGCTACACACACTCTTCCTTCATATCTAGTTAGTGAAGCATATTTGAAAAACGGGTGGGGTAAAAGGGGGCCAAGACTTTATATCACACAAGACAGCCTTGACTCGATGACTGAATCTGTGTGGATATTTAAAAACAGCTAAGAACATGTTTAAACGCCACATATTTCTGTACAAACCCATTCAGTGTATTTTTTTTTTTATGAACTCTCGTCTCTCAGAGCCTGGAAGTGCCACTGCAGTCTGTCTGCTGAATAATTTACACTGTGTGTGAGTGTGTGTGAGTGTGTGTGCGCGTGTCTGAGATAACTCCAAATAAAAATTAGCTTTATTCACAGTAACCAAGCAACGCCAAAAGAAGGAAATCAAGCATACGACGCAAAATAAGCAGTTTAATTAAAAGCATTGCTGCATCCTCTGCTTAATCTGACGACGACTCAATTCTCGCTGCGTTCTGATTGTGAACCCGGAGCTCGGGTTTCACTCTGGATCGGCTGCTTTTAGTCGTCCTGATCATAGAGCTTGTAGATTTAGATCACCTGCTTTGTGATTCAACGAAGACATAATCGGCATGGTTTCCGTCATGTCGGAGATGATTTCCCATCATCTGGAAACGCATTCAGGTCCATACGTACAGTCAGTGGACAGACAAGACAATTTGTGTAATTTTGCCTTTGTCGACCACCACAATGGATTTGAAATGAAGCAATCAGTATGTGAATAAAGTGCAGACTTTCAGCTTTAATTTTTAAGAGGTTTTAACAAAAATACTACATTATTTCCATTTATTTACGTGCTTACACAAGTCTCTCCATTTGCACATGCTCACAAGTAATTTGACGAACTAACAACCATAATTATTAGGATTGTTTTTAACTCTTGGAGACAAAAACACCACAGTCGATGACTGCCTGAGGTCTGGAAGCCACAGACATAAAAAAATGCTGAGTTTCCCCCCTTGAGCTGAATACATTGCGCATTATGCATCTGATTTACGAACGAGTTCCGTTCCGGGAGAACGTTTGTAAGTCCGATTTGTTCTTAAGTCAGACAAAGTGAGACTTATACGCTTTTAATACGAATATACAATGTAAAGCATACCAATCCACTTCACTAAATCCGTCCCCTTTCCCTACACTGCCATCATGTGGCCAAAACTGTAACCTTGCCTAACGGGAATACCGCACGTCATTTTGTCTCAGATTTTGTCAGCTGTTTTCCACTGTATTGGACTGTGAACTCTGTTTTCAGAGTTGTGAAGATCTTTTTCCAGAATTAGGATTATTCACCATCAGGACAACCTTACAGGAGAGCCATTTTCTATCGTCGTGCTCCCAGACTGATTCATTGAAACTGCCTCATTTCTCCCGCACCCTTCCCACACACACATACAATATACCATTAATACAGTGTGTCACTTACACACTAAAAATTTTATATATAATTGTAAATATTGGTATCTTTTGCACTGCAGTGTCTATTTTTTTCTACACGTGAGCTACAGTCCTTCCGTGATCGAACCGGAAGTAGAACCACGGTCCGTTCGTATCTGCGGAGAATTCGTAACTCGAATGTTCATAAGTCGGGGACTACCTGTATTGTGAAGCACTACCAGCTCTATCTGTCGTGCAACATTTACCCAATTCTGACAGAATGTAGAACTCTATACACTTCAGAATTCATCCTGCTACTTTTATCCGCAGTCACTTCACAAACTAGCACCAGTGGCTCAGTCTCACTGGCAGCCGTACACACTCATGCCATAACCCTGCTTCTAGCATGTTGTGATATGATTTAGAACATGAGCCCTTTCTTTAATTCTCATTACTCTTCGCCAATCTTTTATCAGAGCTAGACAGAATTTTTAATTATTTTTTTTAAAATGTTGTTCCGTTCTTGAGTTTTCCCAGGCGTTTGCACTTTGAGCTAAACCTGATGAGTGCTTTTAACTTGGCTAGATGTTATGAAGGGGTTTTTCATTACCATGGAAATAATGCTGTGACCATCCACATTAAATTCCTTACAGCTTGACTGTTGTTGGTGTTGCTGTTTTTAGTGAGTTCACCAGTGCATTCCAAGTACTACATAGCCATTTTGGCCTCTATTATGGTTTCTTCTCTCACTCTCTCTCTCTCTCTCTCTGTGTGATAGGTCTGTTCAGTTTTTTCAGCCTAAAGACATCCTTCATCGTTTGCATCAACACATCTGTGAAGTACATATTAAGCGTTCTCATGTACAGCACATTTACCACTTGGGAACAACTCCAGTTCTTTTATATCCTTAATCTATCAGCTATCCAGTTATTTCTGAGCTTGGAAAAAAAGAGAGACTTTGTTTAAAAAAAAATTTAGAAACTGAAATTACACAGTTAATGCGACATGTGGTGTACAGCGGAAAACAATATGTTGCTCTCCAAATACTCATGGACTTTTCTGTAAATATCTCGCTATTGTTTTTAAGACAACTTCAACAGATAACTCCTCACCAACTTGAAGTGACACATCTGTCTGTGTGAACTGTACACACACTCATTCACCAACACCGCTTGCACATTACAGGAACTCGGCTGGGAGTATCCCCTGTACAGTCCTGACCTCGCTCCAAGACATTTCCACATGTTTGGCATGTTAAAGGAGTTCCTGGGAGGCCAGTGTTTCAGAGAAAACCTTCCACCTTGATGGTGTCCAAGCACTAGTGAAACACTGGGATAAGTGCATTAGTGTAGCAGGGGATTATATAGAGAAATAAAGGGAGTTTTTACTTTCATAACTGTAAAAAGTACTGGTTTGACGTGAACGCCCCTCGTACAGTCGTTTCCATGCAATAATTTATGGTTCATACGTTATTGTCATGGAAACGTTTATACTATGTTATTGTCTGCACTCCACACAGGAAACTGATTAAACCTCAGCTGTCAGATTCACTCATCTTATTCGCTGCATTTGTGTGTTTGTGTGCTTTATTGCGTATTTATTATCCGTTTAACTGGATAATTTAGCATGAACTGCATTATCACTTACCTGTGAAGAGCCAGAAGGAAAATGTGTGTGAAACCTCCTGACTCGGAGTCTAAGAGTTTACCCGAGGAGGAGCAGTAAGGTTAACGTCATCCTGGCTTTGCCTTTATATTAAAATAATGAAAAATGCATGAGCGTGACATGCGCGCTGTGCTTTTCGCGACAGCGTGCTTGGTGCCCTGCAGTCGTGAGTTATAATAAGACGAGCCGCGGATCAGCCGTGCCCTGTACCGGGAACAATAAAATCCACCACAATCCTCTACACGCTCCCACCGCCGTCTGACAAAGGGCGAGATGTCTGGTGATAAAAGAATGAAAAAAAAAAAGAAAGAAGGAAAAAAAAAAATAAAGGTCAGAGCCACCACCACAATGGGATTTAATTCAGAAAGAGAACGTTCAACAATAAGACTCTGGGGAAGAAAATGAAAAGGCGGAAAATGCAATTTATACAAAGGCGTCGGGATCTCAGGAAATTTTCCCTAAATCAATTTAGTCGACTGAGGAATCAATTACCGCCGCAAGACGTAAAACAGGAACGCGGCTCATCCGTACAGCACATTCGTATACGGGAGCGTGTCAACACTGACACAGCTCAATAATCAACGTTCAACACAAATCCGCCAAATACACAAACCCAAACTCCATCCGAGACACAGTGTGGGACATTCTGTAGGAATGAGAGCTTAAAGATGGCAGTTTAGCATTGTGTGGACATAATGATGACACCGTTTAATACACACTCAATGTTTTAGTTTCTCACTGAAATCCAGTTGATATTAAGCATTTTTACTTTACAGTACATATTGTGGAAGGTCGTTCTGTGATTATTTATCCACACACCCGAGGTACAGTAAATGTTGGCCTTCCTGATGTTTCTACGCCATTTCCATCACAAGTTCAGCCAGAAACAATGTTTTTTGGAATTTTTGTCTGTCTGTTTGTCTGAACACGCATCACATTAAAATAAAATAAAAAAGAAATACTTGAACGAGTTTTAATGGGGTTTTCACAGGTGTAATAGTCCGAGCCTGAGGTAACATCGAGCTTGAGGCTTGAGCTTGATGTTTCATCGCAATCGGCCCACAGGAAGATAAGATATGCTAATTTGAAATTTAAATGGAAAACTCTTCCCTTATATCATGAAAAAAAAAAAAAAAAACGACCTTGAAAAACATTTTTAGGTTATCTCGAAATTCAACAGATGGCATTGTACAGTTTTTACAATGCGCTCCTGAGTGTGCAATTAAATTCCATGCGAACAAAGTCGCGGGCACATCTAGTAGAAAATAACTGTGACTAGAGTCAGAGTTCCTTCAGCTGTTAGCTGGCTAGTTTTTGGTTTAACTTGTAATAGAAATGGCGTAGGAACAGCAGGAAGGTCAACATTTACCTCTAATTACCTAGCATTTGATGCTAACTGTGTCGTTTTGGTAGAAAACTATTATTTTAATATATAAAGAACGTGGGAGGTAAATGTTGATATTTATTAAGTAAGTAAGTAACTTAAGTTATAAGTAATAAGTAATTTTTTTAATACGTTTAACAATGTATCTGAGGTAAATGTTGACAGTTCTGATATTTCTAATCCTCTCATTACCACCGTGCCTTTACAATGTCTCACAACTTGAAAATTATTAGTCTAATAGTAAGAAATCTTTCAATGTCCACATTTACTAGTTGCCTTGCAATAGTGTTCTTGCTACATTAACGATAGAACAAATCCAGTCATGTTTACCTTCAATTTAGCTAGCATTTAGCTGAACTCCTGCGCAGGTTTAGTTACAACAAAAGTTGTTATTATTATAATTATTATTATTATTATAGCAGTATTTCTGAGGTAAACGTTGACATTTCTTACATTTCTTTTTTGTTTTCAACATTGTTTCTCTTTGAGTAAATGGTTAAAAGCTATGACTACTAGCGTGATAGCCTGATAAAGTGTTTGTTGTTTAACAACAAGTCATCCTGTTAGCTTTAAGGGGGCGGTTCAGCGGTTTAAAAAGTTTATATTCAGCTTACTCTAGATTAATATTTAGCTTCGAAGCAACATATGATGATAGTAGTGCGGACTTCATGATTTTTTTCAATAACAAAAGTAAAAATATCAGGCAAAACATTAAGGCTTTGCAACCAGGGACTTTAATAAATATTGATGTCAGAGATAATCTAACTACAGTATATCAGATCAGCACAGAATATTTAACTCCCACTCAAGAGACTAATCTAATTTCACTAATCACTTCTAATCCTATATCTCCTTAAATATGTCTCCTCAAACAGATAATACCAGAAATAACTGAACCTCTTTTAAAACATATTCAACTCCTCACTCAGTAATGTCCAGGTTCCTGAATCTTTTAAAATAGCATGTATTAAACCCCTGATTAAGAAACCTGTGCTCGACCCCTGTCAGCTGTTCAACTATAGGCCAATGCCAAACATCACCTTTATATTTAACATCCCAGAATATGCTATGCTGATATATATATATATATATATATATATATATATATATATATGGGAAGAACATTTATGAAATGTATGAGTCAGGATTTATATGCCTCATCACAGCACAGAGACGCTGCTGGTTAAAGTGGTAAATGACTGGTTTGACTGGTACTGTAAACAAGTCAAACTAATCAACAAGTGAAAAAAAATTAATTAACAAGTGGTCGCTGAGTCTAGACATGAACAAGTGAAGCAACCCCAGATTATAACACTGTCTCCACTTGTACAGTGGACACTATGCATGATGGGTGCATCGCTTTATGCGCTTCCCTTCCTACCCTGACACGCCCATCGCTCTGGAATAGGCTTAATCTGGACTAATCAGGTCACATGACATTTTTCCATCGCTCCAAAGTCCAGTCTTTATGCTCCCTAGCAAACCGAAGGCTTTTTTTTACTTAAGTCCCACTGACAAGTGTTTTTTTTCTGCGTTTTTTTTTTTTACATTCACTATTAAACAATAGCTCAGATTTCTATTAGACATTTTTTTTACCATGCAACTGCACCAGGAGTTTAAGTGATCTCCATTCATGACCACATTTTTTTCAATAAAGCTGACAGTTCAGCACTATCCTTCCAGGTTTCGATAATGCGTTGAAGGGTTTTTAACCCAGTTTCGTCATTTCAAATCTCCTTAGTTGTTTTCTTTGCTTGATGCAGCCAAAAATTTTGAACCTCCTGAAATGGAGACTTTTTTTTTGTTTTGTTTTTTTGGCCAAGCAGCGTATATTAACTTATAGTCCTATGCAAGATGATATTTCTACAAATAAAGATGCTAAAAATATATAAATTGTAGTCGGTTTAAGCTAGCGGATAACGAATAACTTATAACGAATATGTGGTTGTATTTGGATTTTTAGAAAAGTTTTTAAAAAGTTACTAAGGGTAAAAGGTGACCGTAAAAGTGAATCAATGCTAGAAAAGTATAGCTGACTATACAGCCTATAGTCATGTGGTAATTATACAGAAACACATTCATAAGGCTTTCTCACCTGCATCCTAAAGAGGAGAAAAAGGGGGAAAAAACGTTACAGACTGTAGGCTAAAAACAGAAGGCAGTGGAGCGAATAAGGTTTATAAAGATAGAGCCGAAGAGACGAGCCAAATCCGCCGCTGCATGACGCTCGGTTGCTAAGAAACACAGAGCCACGGAGTCTGCTGCCTCACACATGATAAAGCAACTTTCACTTACAGGGAAAAAAGTCCTAGAAAATGAAATCCGCTCCGTTTTTAACGTCGGATTGTCCTAATGAGGCGAGATTTATTTTATTAAATCATCACGAGGTGCTCTGTCGCTCGCTGCGGCTTAACAGCGGCTATATCCGGACACGTAACATGTTTATGAGAGATTTATGAGATGCTGCATCAGAATAAACAAACACTGGGATTACAAGACTGTAAAGCAATATATCTTTTCCTTTCCGAACGTACGAAACCGATAAACGGCATTGCAATAAGCGACAGGTGGCAGAGCTAAACATAGTGGGCATAACACAGTTTAATGCAAAGTGGAAATGATAGAGCGCTTAAGGCAGTATTTACAGATTTATAGGCTTCGTGAACAGGAAGGATCTGTAGAAAGCACAGCACATCTATATGCACAGTCAACTCCAGATTGACCGTGAGGAGGAAAAAAGGAGTTCTCATGCTATCGAGAAACCATGACAACGTCAAAAAACGCACAGGCTTTTTACCTGGCACTGGAGACTCCTTCCGTTAAAGGTACATTACATAAACATAAACAACTGCTTAGGTGTTCCTGTAAATTCTCATTTTACTCTCGAAACCATAAGGCATCAGAAGAAGTGCATTAATATAAGAAGTCAAAACTGACTTGGTTTTATTTCCCTCCAAAAACATGCTAATTCAAAAGTCTTGGCGACGCTAATGAACATGTATTCAAAAACAATGTACTGTTCCTAGTTTCATTTCCTAACACTATTTTTTCCCTGTATTTAAAAAAGAAATTGTTAATCATGTAGCGTAAAATAAAGTACAAAAGGATGGTTGAAATTTGGAATCAAACACAATGCCTTTGACACACAAAAAAGTGAACACTTGGCTAATTATGTTTTTTTTTTTCCTTGCCATCTGTGAAATGACAAATTATACAGAATTACAGTTTAATATTAAACACCGTCTTAACAAAAAGATTCTCACCCGTTTTTTTTCTCTCTCTCTCTCTCTTTCACACACACACAAGTTACAAATGCCACAAAGTGTCTCTTACACTGATAGACTGACCACCTGTTAGCATCAAGATACAGCGCTGACGCTAATAACTGGGACTGAAAAGCACCATCAGGAACCGGAGGTGAAAAACGTCTTGGGAAAACAAGCTCTCTACAACGATTCGTGTGAAGCCAATAAATGAACAAAAACAACAACAAAAATTTGAAGTGTAGCGTCATCGGGCTTTACTGTACGTGTGGGATGAGTATTCATGTTCCAATATGTTCAGAGATAAAACAACGTCCGTCTTACGCTCATCAGTGCGTCAGGGCAGATCCGTATTGAAATCAGTTTGGAATCTGATTGTTTCCGTGTAGTCTGAAGAGGAAAAACCCCACACTGAATCTGATTTTTGATTTCAGAATGAAGATCTGATCTGAACCACATCCACAGGTGGTTTGAAACTGGATACAAATCACAATCCTAAAGATACGCATCAGTCTGGACGCTCATATCGGATGTTAAATTGTCCATTACATCACTCGAAAAGTTATGGAGAATTCCAAGTCCACACAATCACATGATATGGACAAGGATCCATAGTGGGAAGACAATGAAAGAAATGGAGACGGACCACGACCCGAGAAAGATATCACCTGAAGGGTGAGATGTCATATCCCCTTCCTAAGCTGTCTTCTTGTTATCCATCTGTTGTTA
Source organism: Leiocassis micropogon (assembly GCA_028565275.1). Classification (NCBI taxonomy): domain Eukaryota; kingdom Metazoa; phylum Chordata; class Actinopteri; order Siluriformes; family Bagridae; genus Leiocassis; species Leiocassis micropogon. Next base: position 19,926,436 of record JAOVVA010000010.1, on the reverse strand, counting down.
AACGTTGCCAGCACCTGATGTCATGCAACACACACCCCACAGTCTACGCTTGACTACGTTATTGCTGGTTCGATTCCCGGGTGATGATGTAGCCTCTCGCAGCCGAGGTCCTAAAAAGGGGGTTGATTGGCCAAGCTCTCCCAATGGGGTGTTGGATGGGAGGCACTTAGCGTTCTGGCATCAATTACAACTCTACAGCCAATCATGGGCGTCCGTGAGCTCACGCAAGTGGAAGGAGCGGCCCTCCTAGTGCGTTACGCCACCCTCAATGGAAAAATTAACAAACAAAAAAAAAAGAAGTGATCTACCTAACTAGCTAACATACTGAACAAAAGAGTTGTGAAGGAACTCGTACTTTTTATATGACTATTAAATTGTACTTCTACCACTACTTATGTACGTGTATTTGTAGTTAAGTACTTTTACTTGAGTACTGAATTTATGTACTTGTGCCACCTCTGGTCTGCAGTACCATTACCATAGCAACCAATGCAGAGAGGGCGACAATGTGCTGGATTTGGGTTGCCAGTCTCATCAGAGCCAAATCCCATCTGATCACTTTATATATAAAACAGTGTGGATAGTCAGTCCTAAAGATCAGGCCTGTGAAATGAACTGGATTTCCCTTTGACGCTCTCACCTCTGATTAGGATCAAACACCTCCAGGACTGAGAAAGGGCTCCTCTATCATGTCAAGGTGGCCTTTCAGACCTTAAACTATTAAATGCAAAAGATATAAGATTACTTTAAATGAGTTTATAGTGAGTGAGATTTATTAACCCGTACATATATTAGGTGTTAAATCTCTAACACTGACCGTACACGTCACTCCTCTGGAGCAGCAAGTATGTCATATTCTATTCTGTAGATCTTCATCTGTAGCTCCAAACCTGAATCACTTCCCACGTCATAAGTTATAACATCGTAGATCATAACTTTAAATCCCGACCAATCACGCGCTCTCAGTGCAGCGTATCCACTTTAACTTCACTTCAAGCCTTTTCCTTAAACAGCACTTTAAATGTCATTTAGAAACAAGTTTGCACTGGAAATTTGCATCTACTCTGTTGATTTTGAATACGACATAACAAGAACTTTGACAGAGCTCACACCACTGTGATGTGTTTAACCCTTTTACACACAAATTATTTTTTTAACCCTTGAAACTCAAGCAGCATGACATACATGTCAGAAACTCATTGGTTAAAAAAAAAAGAAATCATCTGCTTATACAGAAGTCCTGCCGGTATGTTTTGACGTGGGAGGCTTCAGACATCAAACTGTGCATTTGGGTTTTCACATATTCTACTGTATGTAGAAACGTATCATTATGTTCAAAATGTGTACATTTTAGTGCTACCAGAATATGGGAATGATGTCGCGGAAATGTAAAACTCACCCAATGTCACTCTATACTGCATAATCCTGAGCCCTATATACATTTATTTAAACAAAGTAACGCAAAAAAAAAACCCAAAGCTAAAATGCTTTGGGTTTTAAGGTTTACACAGCCAGATCCTGTTTATTGTTCATTGTATTTCATTATTTTTTCCTTAAATTACACAAGGAAGGAGTTTTATTCCAGCCTACATATTTCTTTTAAGTTTTAAAATAATAGGTTGTAAAGAAAATCGCTAAACATCCAGAATTCCACTTACATCATCTACTAGCAAAATTGAAAATGTTGAATTATAGTATTTTCGTGCAAAATTACAGATGGCTAAAAAATGACTGACGTCCCTACTACTACAACTAGTACTAGGGTAAAAAAGTTGAAAAGAAAGAAAAAGAAAAAAGGAAGGTGGAGAAAATACAAAAGAAAAAAGAAAGAAAGAAAATTAGAAAGAAAGAAAGAAAGAAAAAATTAAAGTTAACTTTAAAAGGAAATGAATGAGAAAGAAAGATGAATAGAGAGGAAAAAAAGGAAAAGAAGAGGAGAAAAAATAAGTAAGAAAGAAAGAAAGAAAGAAAGAAAGAAAGATTTTTTTTAGTTTAAAAATAACTGTTTGTAAAGAAAATCTCTTAATGTCCAGAATTCCACTCACATCTTCTAATAGCAAAATTTAAAATTTTTGAATTATAGTATTTTCTTGCAACATTACAAAAGGCTAAAATTACTTGACATACCTACTAATACTTATAGTACAAAAAAAATCTGTTGCCTTTGTGAAAGTTGTGATCATATTAAAAATGAGGGAAATGAAGATAATAAGAAAGAAAAAGAAAAAAAGGAAGGGAGAGAAAATACAAAAGAACGAAAGAAAGAAGAAAGTTACCTTTAATGAACAAGCTCCAGAAGCAAGAAAGAAATGAATGAGATAAAGAAAGATGAAAAGAGAGGAAAAAAAGGAAAAGGAAGGAAGAAAAATAAAAAAGAGAGATAGAAAGAAAGAAAGAGAATTTTTTTTAAGTTTTAAAATAACAGTTTGCAAAGAAAATCATCCAGAATTCCACTCACATCTTCTTCTAGCAAAATAGAAAATCTTGAATTATAGTATTTTTCTTACAAAATTACAGATGGCTAAAATGACTTGACGTCTCTACTACTACTAGGACAAAAACCCTGCTGCCTTTGAGAAAGTTGTGATCATATTAAAATGAAAATTCCAAGAACAAAAGAAACATTACACTTTTGAATCCGCCAGAAACAATCTCTTGAATCTGAGACCAGCGAGAAACTTTGACAGACGCTACAATCTGCGATTCCAGCCACAGCTATTAATCAGCGCTAATCAGGATTAATCTGCGAGATCGCTTAATCAATGCTCCGTCTGTGCTAATTTAAGCTCCGCCCATGTGACCCGCCTCAACTCGTGCATTAGTGCAAAACCTTACCCTGAGGAAGAAGTTAACTGAATTGACTTATTATACGAAACAGCATCAACGTGAAGCATTATGGGTAATTTGATGCACTATTAGTGTTTTATCATGTGTGGGCACTGGTGGCTCAGTGGTAGGTGTTTCGCCTGCCATGCGGAAGGCCCGGGTTTGATTCCCAGCCAGTGCCCAA
>JAOVVA010000010.1:19879727-19890907 GCA_028565275.1 Leiocassis micropogon | reverse complement strand
CCAGGTCAAGAACCAGCAGACTGAGGAACAGCTTCTTTCCCAGAGCTGTCTCCTTATTGAACTCTGCCCCCCACTGAAACCTGCCCCCCCTTCACACACCCCCATACTCTTTCCATTATTATTACACTATTTAATATGTATTGCACTACAAATGTACATTATATATATATATATATATATAATGTACATTTGTAGTGCAATACATGTCTATTTGTAAATTCCTGTTTATAGAAATAAGCAACCTGTACATTATGTTCATATCTATCTGTAAATTCCTGACTATAGTTAATAGCAACTTGTACATACTGTATTGTTCATCTATTGTAAATTTCTGATTATAGCTACTTGTAATCTGTATATTATGCTCACAGTATATAGATCTGTAAATATTACCCATAGCTTCTCCCTGCACATATCCCTTTTAAGTGCACTTACAACTTATACCTTTATCCTGCACTTTCTGCTTATTGCATTCCTGGTTAGACCTAAATTGCATTTCACTGCCTTGTACTTGTACATGTGTAATGACAATAAAGTTGAATCTAATCTAATCTAAAAAAATTCCTGAGTCCCACACACCAACCTTTCTAGAATCTTCTCACTACAGAACAGTTGTAGCATGATGTCTAGGCTTTCTCAGAACTCTCATTCCTGTTCAATTTGGTCTCACTACACATTAACAGGAAGAAAGCTTTTCGAAGAAAATGAGGTTTTTGAAAAGAGGCCCTACTGACGCACCGATCTTCTTGGAGCGCTCTTCTCCTCTGTTGTGGATGCTGATGGGAGAGTAGATGAAGGGGCTGGCGGAGCTGACATTCGGCCCGAGCAGACCCTTCACTTTATGTGGACGAAGACTCGCCGGCAGATTCAGAAGAGACACAGACCTGAAGGGACAGGAAAGAGGAAGGCTAAGGGTGCTGGAAAGAACACAGCAATCACACTCGGGCTAGAGAATATCCGCGATTCAACCAAACCCTAATAACGTTGGAACCGAAAAAATACATTTTATATCAATTCACATTTTAGAACTAATAAACACACACTTAACCAGTTATCTTTCCATTTCTTTAGCAGGTGAAGAGAAAAGGAATATATTTTAAACATAAAGTTTGTTAATGTATTTACTGTACCCATGTTCCAGCAGTTCTGGTAATGCTGGAATATAAAATAGAGTCAGTGTCAGTTATCTGCATGTTTCCTCTACAAAATATGACTAAGATACTCCTATTTTGAAAAAACGACAGCGTTTTAGTGACTGACAAACAACCCAGCACAGACCTTGCCTGGAGCAGGGTGGCAAGCATGCCAAGACTTTTCTTGAATCATTTGTAAAAGAAGAGAAGCTCAAAACTTTTGACCTTTGCAGTTTACGCTTTGAAAATATAAAAGAAACAAAGCATTTCAAATACAGAAAAAGAACTCGTTTATTTTATTTTATTTTTTTCGTTACAGAAACGTTAAAGGTCCAAAATTCTACCATTTTTTATAATAAAAAAAAAAAGTCAAAAAACCTCCAGTGCATCTGAGATCTTTGAACAACCTTCGAAAACATGCATTCAGCAGAAGCCTAACAAGTACTTTTCGAAGAAAAAGATTGACGTTTACTTTCATTTACCCACAGTGTAGATGTTTTTTTTAGCTTCCCCACAGCACAGGAGACCAACATGGCCTCGGGCGCTACCACTCAGCATGGAGGGGAAGTTTCTAACAGTGAAGTGGAAGTGCTTCCCAGTTAGGAAGGATGCCGAGAGAATCACTAGCTAACAGAATGGACAGTTATGTCTGACTAAGAATAAAGAAGACACTTTTGGAGACAGTTTTGGAGGTCTTTTACTGACAACTAAGTAGGAAGATGCAAACCTCAGTTTTAGAGTCAAATTTACGTGCAAGAAAAAATATGTGAACCTGTTGGAATTAACAGGTTTTCTGCATTCGCATCTATCATTACAACAACAGACAAACACTATGTGCTTAAGCTGATAACACAAAAAAAAAATTATTTCTTAATGTCATTAAACATTCACAATGCTGGAGGAAAAAGTAAGCAAACCCATAGATTCATTACTTCCACAGATGCTAATTGGAGTCAGTAGTTTTCACACCTGGAATCCAATTAATGAAATGAGTTTGGAGGAGTGGTTTAGAGCTACTTCGATTGATAAAAGATACTAAAATATTCTGAGCTTTTTGTTTAAAAGTAGCATCTGCTGATGTGGGCCATGCCTCAGAAAAAGGAGATCTCTGAAGACTTGTTGATCTGCATAAGGCTGGGAAGGAGGGGCAACGTAATCCCAAAGTGGCATCCATCAATCAAAAGTTAGACAAACTCTCTATAAATGGAGGCAGTTTAGTATTGCAGCTTCACTTCCTAGAAGTGACTGCCCAGCCAAGATGACTCAAAAATGCAGAATCCTAGATGAGGTAAAGAAGAACCCAGGAGTAACAGCTAAAGGCTTAACGATATCACTGGAACTGGCAAACATCTCCGTTCACAAGTCTACCATACGGAAGTCATTGAACAGGCAGGGAGTTCATGGCAGAACACCACAGAGGAAGCCGCTGCTCTACAAAATAATAATAATAATAATAATAATTGCTGCACGCCTGAAGTTTGCCAAGGAGCACCTTGGCAATCCTCAATGCTACTGGGAAAATGTTTTGTGGACTGATAAAACAAAAGTAGAACGGTTTGGCACAAAAAATGGCACATCTTACCAATGTCAAAACATTATCCCAACAGTGAAGTATGGTGGAGGGAGCGCCATGATTTGGACTCGCTTCTCTGCCTCAGGGTCTGGACCACTTGCCATCATTGAGGGGAGTTCTTAAAATATCGTACAAGATAATATCAGGTTTGCTGTCTGCCAGCTAAAGCTTAGGAGAAGTTGAGTGTGGCAGCAGGACAATTAACCTAAGCATTGAAGTAACTTTTTGAAGAGACCAGGTCAGAGTCCAGACCTTAACCCTATAGAGACGTTGTAGAATGACATCAAGAGAGCCGTTCAGACCAATATACTACTATACTACTATAATGAGTCAGAGCTGAAGCAGTTCTATAAAGGGCAATGGTCCAAAATTCCTCCTGAACATTGTGCAGATCTGATCCAGAGCTCCTGAAAGCACTTGCTTGAAATCCTTGCTGCCAAAGTAGGTTCAACCAGCTAATAACTTCAAGGGTTCATTTACTTTTCCCTCCAGCACTGTGAATGTTTAATGGGTGTCTTTAATAAAGACACAATAAATTATAATTGTTTGTGTGTTATCAGTTTATGCACATTGTATCTGTCTATAGTTGCGACTTAGATGAAGATCAGCTTACATATTATGGCAAATTAATGCAGACAACTAAACCCCCAAGGGGTTCACATACTCTTTTTTTGCCATTGTAGATTAATGAGAGGCTTTCAGTGACTCTTACTGTTTGAAAAGCTCCAGTATGTATGGTAATGTATGAAGACAGATTTTTGTTCTTGATGTAACGTCACATTAATAAAACCCTTCCTTCTTCCAATGGCTGGTTAGGGAGGAACTGTGAAAAGTGCAGAGGAAAAAACGAAAAAGCGAAAAAAAACAGACCAACAAACCGTGTTAGCTACTGAGCAGAGTTGAAGGTTAACTGTGTAAATTTACTTTGTTGCTGTACTTAAGTAAATATTTCATGTATCTGAACTTTAATTAAAAAGTTTTATAAGCCGATACTTTTTACTTTTGACTCCATTACATAGTACAGCAAAAACTGGTGCTTTTACCCCTATGACATTTCTGCATGGTGATGCGTTACATACAGTACTGTTACAGGCATGTGTAGTGTTTGAAGTGGTAATATTGCCATTTGCTGGCTACAGTTATCCAATACAAGATCAGTATTTCTGATACTTAATAAATTTGAAGGCAAGTACTTTTGTACTTTTACTTAAGTATAAATGTAAATGTAGAACTTCTACTTTTACTTGAGTGATATTTTTTACCTAGGATTTCTCGACTATTACTCAAGTATTTATGAATTTTGCCCACCACTGCTAATTAGATACTACATTACAGCAAGCCACACCTCTGAGGCCGAGGCATGTATTGTATGGAGGTTTGCCCAGATATACATGTTGAAAATAACAACTTTCCCTAAGTATGCATGATCATATTTCAAAAAGTATGCTAGATAGAAAGTAAAGCATTCGTGAAGTGAAAATCTCCGTCAGGTAATAAATCCAATAATCTAACCTAAACATCTTCAACAGGTGAGCTGCGAGAGGGAATTCTGGATTGACTGAGAGCACTGCATCACTGTGTCACTTCAAAATGAACTCTTTAATCTTACAAGCCCGAACGTGGCAGAACGCTAATGCCAAATCGAGCCGAGGCCGTTAACGGTGACATTTATTCTTCTAACAAGACAATGATTTCTTAAACAGCAGGCGAGGGAAGCAATCGTTCATTAAAAGTAATCGTGCACGCAGGGTCTTAGTCAAACTGCCATGTAAAAACTGTTCATCCGTTTTAGGGGGAAGAGGAAAAGAGACAGAGACAGAGCGGCAAGTAGGACAAGAGGAAGAAGACATGGTGTGTGACACAAACGCTGTTGGCGAGGAATGTTCGAATAACTTCTCCGACGACAAATTGAGGAAAAATTCAGCAGAGATTATAGGATACTGAAAAATTAATAGTAAAAAAAATTTAGTTTTTTTTTACATACTAAATTTTTATTCACTTTGTTGGTTAAATAATTTTCGACATCTGTCCAGCAAAACACACAGTCACACTTTGGTTAGTCATGAACCGTGCCATGGGCGTGGTCTAATATTCTAATGAGGGTATTTGATTGACAACTATCTAAATGAGACTCCACCTACAATGTTACTCCATCAAACTGATCAATCTACATGAAATAACAAATGAATTGCAGAGGTTTACAATAGCCAGACATGCTCAGTTCGAGTTTTTTTTTTTTTGGTGTAAAGGTCACTCAGATTCACGCTGGGTTGCTAAAAACCTTTTAACCAATTACACTCGTAAATCCTACAAATCGTAAACCTGTTGCTGCATCTTAACTGGATTGGAACTCTTTCCACTCACCTGACAATGGGCAGCTTGGTCAAGGGCACTGGGGCCAGTTTGAGTCCGTCTGGAAGCGTGATGACGTTCATTCCTCCGGGACACTTAGACGTGTAGTTCTCCAGACTCTGAGTCACCTCTTTCTTTTCTGAGGACACGAGGGCAAACACAACCAAAGACAGGGGTAAGATGGAGACAAACTGCACAAGTAATCAGTGTAATGGGCGCCGTCGTAGTGTTTTAAGAACTTGATGTTTCTAATAAGGAGAAGCGGCATGGATGGATACGATGTGCAATGTGGTCCCAAAAAATTCTTTTTGCATGTTCTCCCTGTGCTTGATGGGACTCCGGCTACACCGGCGTTTCCTCCCACAGTCCAAAGACATGCAGATTAGTTTCATTGGCATTCCCAAATTGCCCGTAGTGTACGAGAGAGTGTGATGTACATGTGATTGCATGTGCACTTGTGTGCCCTGTAATGGACTAGCACCCCAGCTTTTACAATTCCTACCTTTAATAATATTTCTTTTAAATTATATGTAACTTTTTTTTTTAGCTTTTCATCTTTCACTATAAATTAAAAACAGAGACGCTAACCTACATTTTTTGTCCCAAAAAAAAAAAAAAAAAAGCTTTTCACTGCCAATCAGAGATGGCAAAAAATCATGCCAGGCAAATGAAATTTCGTATGAGTGTCTGGGGGGAATCAGTTTCCTCCCGCTCTCGAGAGGCCATCACCCATGGCGAGATATGAATTTAATGAAGCAAATTATCTGAGCTGAGGTAGATCATAAGCTCGACAGGTTTGATGGGAGATAGGACAATTGAAACCGCTTTGAACCGAGCTGAACAGAAGACCGAGAAGATGTTCTATACAGAAGATTCGAGATCCAGCGTCAAATGTGACTAAAGAAGAAAAATCAGTGAGTCAAAGAGAAGAAGAAAGGTCATGTCTCCCTCATTGAAATGGACATTGTGTGAAAGTTACTGAATTATGAGTACACCCTAGAACTCAGATCAGATTGACCCTAACCCTACACCTACCACCATATTACTTCTCCCAGACTACCACACCTACCACTACACTAAAATATTTCAACTACCACACCTACCACTACACTACAACACTACTACAGGGATTCTATCACACCTACCACTACACCACTATACACAGACTACCAGACCCACCACTATATTCCCAGACAACCACATCTACCACTACACTACTTCTCCCCACACTACCACACCTACTACTGCACTACTATTCCCATTTTTTTTTTACACCTACCCCTACATTACTATACCCCGTCTACCACACCTACCACTCCACTACTATACCCAGACTACCACACCACCATTCCCAGACTACACCTATAATCTTTTTTATAGTAAACCCAGGATACTACACCTATTACTACACTACTATACCAAGCCTAATAACCCTACCATAACCATAACTGCTACACCTGATACAGTGCTACTACACCTAAACTACTACTGTATAACAATACTACTCCTACTATACTACCATCACGAGACCACCACTAGCCCATTCAAACACAGTGTAAACTATAACCTAATACCCTCTAAAGGTTAGAAACCGAATAAAAACATACTGCTGATCAAACAGGCCGCTTTCAATATCCCAGTTAGGAGAAGCGCCGGATCTTGATATGGCTGAATCTCCTCGTCCAACACTGGGGGAGAGCTAGAGAGCCGGAGCATGGCGGACACACCATTTACACACAGCTTAAAGAAATAAGAAGAAAGAATTCTGCTGAATCGATAGCTCTCATTTCTGCATGCTTTGGCAAGGTGCAGTGACAGCGAACTGGGAACAGAACAAAAGAGGATGTGATCTAACAGGGCACACGGTATCGATTCTCATTTTTCAGAGATTAAAGATGAAAAATATATCTCATGCCAAAGCGAGTCAGCGCTGTCAGAGGCTCGGCCAGGCTGGAGGATACGAAGCCTTGAGGGGCTTTTCCATCAAATAAGATTCATTTTACAAATAAGTTTAGTGCCAGAGAGAGCAATACAAACAGCATTGTGTGTGTGTGTGTGTGTGAGAGAGAGAGAGAGAGAGAGAGAGAGAGAGAGAGAGAGAGTTTCTGAGCTTAATGCAGGCAGGTCCATCAGAAAACCATTCAGTTATTATATGACACTGTATCTCGGGGATAAAGCTCAGTGATTATCTCAAATCTGGGCTTGTTGTGAAATGCACTACTTAAGGTCAACAGAAAGCAGATCTCTCATAAGTAGTAAACTTGTACAACAACATGATGATTTTACAATTGTTTTATTTTTTGTGTAGATTTGTTAGCAATTCTGCAAAGCTGTTGTTAGTAATTACAGCCTTGAGACATCTGTGATTAGGAGGAATTAACTTTTTGACGCAACCCGGTGCAATTTTCCATGGCCCATTCCACTTGCCAAATTATTACAAGGGTCCCTCTGACACCACGCAATTTTCTAGGATTTAAGGTTTCAGATTGGTTAAACCATGTAAGGTCTTCTTAGGGTGAATTTTCACTCTAAGCACGGTCGCTTCACATTGAGCCCTGGTATGACTGTGGTTCGAATCCCCTGTTTGACAGCTTTGTCTTTAGTAATACTGCTCCATGCCCGAGTACACTTGCACATCTGCATTTTCCGATACAGCAGGTGGCAGTATGCACCTAGTCAGTTCGCAAACTAGCAGTTACCACAAAGAAGATGACAATCACAAGGAAATTGTCCTTTGCACTATGCAATATTGTTGATATTTTTGGAGGAAATTTTTGATCAAGAACGACCCTCTTGTCTGATGACTTTTTCAGCCGTGCAGTTCGGAGGACGAGATCAGTGAAACAACAGTCCACTTCCATGTTTAGGTCTAATTGGCTTTTTGTTTGAACCATTCGAACTATGCCCGTGAACACTGTACCATGCTCTAGAAATCCCTTTACATCGACAGTGTTCACCAGACATCCAGGTCAAGTATACTCGACTCGAGTCCCTAATGTAAAAACACCCCTTAATTGTTCTGGCTACGGGTTTGGAATTAATGTCTGCCTAAAGTTTCCATCATCTCCTTAGATCTATTTTTTGTTTGCTGAAGAGGTTATAGTTTCCTGTAATACATCCCAGGACATGTCCCTTTTCATGTCTCCTTCAATGATGCATCGTGCCCTAAGTACCACTTGAGCAGAAGCAGCTGCATATCACAATGCTCCCATCACCATGTTTCTTGGAGTTCTTGGGATCATCCGCACAACCCTGCTTTCACCTAAGACGACAAGCTGCATTAATGCCAAAAGGTTCTACAGTGAAACCTCGGATTGCGAGTAACGCGGTTTGCGAGTGTTCCGCAAGACGAGCAAAGATTTTTAATAAATTTTTATTTGGAAAACGAACAAGTCTTGGTTTACGAGTAACGAGTATCATGTATCACGCATGCGCTGCTTGTTTTGACGCCGAGCGTCACGTGATCACAACTGAACCAACAGTTTTTCTCTCTCTTGCTCTGCGGAATTGTGGCTTATCGTCTCCCCTGCTGAGTCTTAGTGCTCATCCCTTACTGGTATAATCAAAACCGTGCACACGTGTACCGTTTACTATAACACTGTGACCACGTGTGTGCGTAAAACATATTTATATTTTGCGACTGTATGCGTGTGTGTACAGCGTGATTTCTTGTTTATTTTTCCGATAGCGTTTTCGTTGTGTGCGCGTGTAAGACGAGAAGGGGGAGAGGCTCCTTACTTTAGATTCTCACACACACACACACAGCGCCTGCGCGTACAAACGGAAACACGTATCTGTTGGGATTTATTTTTACTTTTTTTTTTAAAGGTAAAGTGCAGATTAATTTGTTTTATTTTTACTTAATATTTTGTGTTAATTATTTTTATGTATATATGTTTGGGCTGTGGAACGAATAATTTAAGCTTCCATTATTTCTTATGGGAAAATTTAATTTGGTTTACGAGTGTTTTGGAATACGAGCCCACTTCCGGGACGAATTATGCTCGTAATCCAAGGTTCCACTGTATTTGTGTTTTGCTTAACATAAAGATATTTTTCCAAAATAAGTTCTGATAGACTAAATGCATATTAGTGTTAATTTTGTCAGCTATTTTCAATTTTAGTCCTAATCTTAGTCCAGGGATAAATGTCCCTGGTAGTTTTTTTTTTAATCATATTTAGTGAATCTTATCCTTTTTTTATTTTGGCAAGTTTTAGTCGACTAAAAGGCCTGGGCATTTTTTAGTCTAGTTTTAGTCAAAGTATCTTTTCATCTAATGTTTTCAGCTAAGTGTGTTTATTTTTAACCATCACAACAACTGCTGCTTGTCCAATACTTTTAGGAAATTTTTATATGAATTTACAAACTTGGACTGTTGTAGGGATAGCTCCTATTGGGCACAATCCTATTAGCTTAATGGGTTTGTTAACGATTTAGCTATAAAATAAAGTTAAATACATCACATATAACAAAACATAATTAAAGTTAAATTAGTTAAAGATGACTGAGCTTTTAACATCCTGTCAATTCCTGGAAACACTGCTGCTCATGAATAAACATCGTATCGTGCAGAAAATTATATTTTGACGAAAATAAAGACAGATGTTTTATTAGCTTTTATTCTTTCAACCACATTTCAGTCTCGTCTTTTTCCGTCAATGATATCGCATGCTAATTTCGTCAATGTCACTGTTCACCAATATTGGTGGCGCCCCGTCATCGTCTCGTCTTAGTCACAGGAAAAAGGTCGTCAACGGATATTTTCGTCATTGTTTTCATTGATTCATGAATCTCCGTGCTTCTTTCATTATCTCAGAGTTGAAGAAACAGACTCAGAGATCAACTCAGAGATCTTTCTTTATCACTGAGTCTGCTCATTCAAGTCAGAGATAACAAAAGAAGCACGGATAACAACATTAGTACAACATAAGTACATTGCATTTTATTTTTAACTATTCTTCCTGGTGCTTTCAGGTTGTCGTGCAACTCTTTTCAAGTGACTGATCATTTCTCTCTTGCATGGTGCACCTTTCTCAGGGACAGTTAGGGACTGTCGTTGTGGCAAATCATGAATTTTCCACCTGCTTCCACACATTCATTCTGTTTTCATTGCACTGATATAATAATGTCTTATGTCTTTTATTTTCTCAGTTATTTAAGTTCCCACCTGTTTATACAATCATCATGCTCATGTACATAGAAACAGCATCTTCTTTTCTTTTTTTTCTTTTTACATTTGTAGCTCATTATTTTTTCAGATCTCTTATTATTGAACCAATTGCACCAACAGGGGCCTTTAAAGTCTTTGCAATGGCTTTAAACTTATTTCCCATTTAAGTGTTGTTCAATGATGTCGTCACTGAGAACCCTATCTTCACCATATGGCATGAAGGCCTCTCAACCGATTCCAAATGCATGAGAGCTGTACCAAAAGTAATGCAAAGCTGGGAGATTAAAGTAACTTGAGTCTTCTATCCAAAGGTACTACTAAACATAGTTTCCATTGCACGCCATGCATTTGCGCCATCGTTGAACCCAACTCTGGAAGCCTTTTTGTCGCAGTTGATGGCCTCCCGCTGCGTCGCTGGTCTTCAGTGCTGGTTCCTCCCTCTTTAAACCTCTTCACCCATTTGTGCGCATCGCTCTTGTCAGTTGTTTCATCTCCGTAAACTAAATTCTGTAGTGCAGTGGGAGACCATCAACTGCGGCAAAGGGGTTTTTCAAATAGGAGTTGGATTCAACGATGGCGCAAATGCACGGAGACGATGCTGAGCAGTACTTTTGGATATTCTGTAGGAAGAGTTACTCTAGTAACATGTGCAATTTGGACCACTGAGGTTTGGACCATTCCTTTCAATACAGCATTCATCTAAACAAATAAAAGAAAGGTTTTGTCTGTACATTGGTCAGAACTCGCTCTTTCAATGATATCTTTACGTTTCATACTTTGTAGGATTTTCTGACTGTCTGTCTGTATGTCTGTATGTCTGTCCAGCCAGATTGTTACAAGATAATGCCAAAACTGGTTGGACAGAACTTAATGGAACTTTTGCAGTCCTTAGATCTCTGCCTGAAGTTTAACCTGCACCATAAGTGAAATCAAAATGTTGAGTAAAAGCGA
>JAOVVA010000010.1:19865982-19877873 GCA_028565275.1 Leiocassis micropogon | reverse complement strand
GTGTGTGTGTGTGTGTGTGTGTGTGTGTGTGTGTGTGTGTGTGTGTGTGTGTGTGTGTGTGTGTGTGTGTGCACAAACGGGTAGTGGATTTTAAATCGCCTATCAAGTCAAAAACAGTGAATGTGTTTAATAGAGCATTGTACCCAACAAACGCCGACTTTAGAAAAAAAAAATGAAGCAGGAATTCTTTGAAAATATAAATAATAATAAGTATGAAAAAAGGAAAGAAAAAAATATTTTGGCTGATTTATATGATTGTTGTTGGTCTTTCGGCTGGTTTCCCGGCAAGGGGTCGCCACAGCGGAATACCCAGTCCGCACAACAACTTGCCACAGGTTTTACGCCGGATGCTCTTCCTGACGTCCCCCCCCCCCCCATTTATCCGGGCTTGGGACCGGCACTGCATCCAGTGGCTGGGGGGGTTTGGGCACTGGCTGGGAATCATACCCGGGCGTTCTGAACGGCAGGCGAAACACCTACCACTGAGCCACCAGTGCCTCTAGGCTGATTTATATGACTGGCCATAAAACATAAGTACCCATCGTTGTCTGTTCAAGAGTTTGCAGAAATAGTTTAAAAGGTTAAAATAAAAAATAATCTGATGATCATTAATGTAATCAGTGATATTAATATTTCAGGTTGAAGCCCATACTTTCTGTATGGCAGAACTCTCTGCCTAAATTGTTGAGTATCTTACGCCTTGTTTACACTAAGTTGTACTTCTTTCGTCGACAGACAAATACACTCCCTGTTCGGTAATCGGAGAGTCAATCACAGATGAGAAATGCAAAGAGTAGATCGGATATTTAAAATTCACTAAATTTAAATTACTTAACTAATCCCTTTTCTTTTCTAATTAGCTTTTCTAATTAATATCTATTGGTGCAGGTTTTTGTTTACATTTACATCAGTAGCTTATTTTAAAGTAGATTATTAAATCCGACACATAACTGTTCATAACATTGCTTTTACTCAACATTTTTCACTTATGGTGCAGGTTAAACTTCAGGCAGATATCTAAGGACTGCAAAAGATTCAGTAAATTTGATTTTATTGAAAAGTTTCATTAAGGCGATTTAAGACACGCCCACAGTTTGACACATGAGCAGACAAACAAAACTTTCCTTCTACCCAACATTTTGATTTCATTTTTGACGCCTGAAGGTTTAACTTCAGGCAAATACCTAAGGACTGGCAAAGTTTCATTAAATTTTCATTCCGACAGACAGACAGACTGGTTTTGGCTCCTCCAGTGTATGAAACAAAGATATTATTGAAAGAGCTGACCAATGTACAGACAATTGTATAATATATAATATATACACTTAAATTTAAGTAAATATATCTATATTACTATATGCTTATATACTTAAATATATATAATAAATAATATATAAAATATTTATTATATATATATATATATATATATATAAAACTTGGGCATTGGCCCAAAAAAAAGTCTTGTTTCCATAACTTTTTAAGGATAATATTTTTACACAGCAATGTATAGATAGATAGATAGATAGATAGATAGATAGATAGATAGATAGATAGATAGATAGATACTGGAGATGTGTATATATAACATAGAAAAGATCACTATTTTAAATAAAATGCTTAATAACATAAATTTACATTAAAAAACTGTAAGATTTGGGCATGAGTCGGGGTACACCTTGGGCAGAGTGCCAATCCATTGCAGAACGGACACCCACACACAAAACAGGCAATTTGGGCAAGTCTTTGGACTGTGGGAGAAAACTGGAGTGCCTGGAGGAAACCCACCGAGCACTGGGAGAACATGCAAACTCCACAAACACAGACCCCAAGGAGGGAATCGAACCCTCATCCCTGAAGGTGCGCAACCACACAGATAACCATGAACAGAGTGTTTAGAAGTAGCCGGGGGTATAAGGAGTTTAAACGAGTCAGAACTCTGAACCTCCTCAGAGAGTCCAGTTACAGGAGAGTGTGTGTAATAAGAGCAGGGAGTCAAAGAGGGAATGTTAAATGAGTAATGAAGCTAATTAACAAGCTACAGCTAGAACGATCTAGAACAACATGAAATCTCACATGAGCAATGCGAACACCGCTAAACTGTGATACAAAACATGCCTTAATGTACAACAAGGGTGTGTGTGTGTGCGTGTGTGTGTGTGTGTGTGTGTGTGTGTGTGTGTGTGAGTGCGTAATCCAACTTATCAACTTCCTGCCAAAACAATCGTAATAAATTCTCTGATGAGTGAAAACAAAACAAAGCAAATGAACAAACCATGCTAACATTTGAACAATGTGTGGGCTCGTTACCTTTATTTAACTATGTAGCTAATTACATACTATTTACACCGCGCGCCTGCCAGGAGACCGTGACTGTGAATGCCCACGACTATGATGATACAAGACTACTTTGGATTTAAGTCTAAATAAAATAAATAAATAAATAAAAACACACAACTGAAACATCTTGACTGTGAGGAAATCTGTATGGATTTTAAGTAGGTAATACATAAACAAAATATAAAAGAAGCAGCGTCTAACATTTAAACAAGTTTCTAAACTAGTGACGGGAAGTTTGTATCATTTTAGTGACTCAGTTATTTGAATCTCATTCATCATAATGAACGAAGTCATTTACTTCAATTTCCATCTTTGGATCAGAAATAAAATAAAATGTCACATTTTTAATAAACGGACCCCCAACACGTCTACATACACAAATATTGGCTATATTTCCATTAATGAAATATTACAATCCAGCTAAGGACATGTTATGATAAACAGAATGAGCAGCTCACCTCTCATATCTTCTGGTCGGAGTCCCATAGACGCTATGCAGTGCATTACACAGGAAACAGAACTGAGCGGTTCTTCTCATGAGTCTTCTGGTCCGAGTCATTCGTTCTTTTGAATCTGGTGCACTGCATAGTGTTTATAGGAGTCACGTGACAAAAGAACGAATGATTCAGACTAGAAGACTCCAGAGGTAACTACTCATTTCTGTTTCTTATACATAACCTACGGAGGTTTTGCGATGCTTTGCGCATGCACGGTCAGTAGAAAATGAACAAAGACTTGTTCAAAATTAAATCCTTCATAACCGACCCATCGCTATTATAAACATGAATAAATTCTATCACTTTAAATATACCATAGAGAAAAAATAAGATTTTTCAATATCAATGTAGTCTCTTTGTATTTACCTATTTTTCCGCATAATTGTTTGTTTAAATCTTTGTTTTCCTGGCCCTGAAATTAGCTCAGACTAAAGCTCAGATCATGCCCTTTCTTTCTTTAAAATGCAACCCATAACAAAAATTAGTCCTCATCGGGGAAAAAGAAAAAGAAAAAAAACACAATTCGCTATTTACAATGCTTCTATATTGTTTTGTTTTAGTGTCTGCTTTGTGGCCCTGAAATTAGCTCCGTCTCCTGCGTAAAGCATTGTCCCTTCAAAGGCAAACCACTAAACTTTTTTAAGTCTTTCCATAGTCTAAAAAAAGTAGATGCATGGTCAGTTACGAGTTCAGTTTGTTTAACTGCAGTCTCAGGCCTGAAGAGGGACTGTAAATATTACACACTGCTTCTTTAATACCTTTAAACCTTTCTACTTTAGTACTTTTAACATAGACAATAACACTAAACCATTACAATCATAGTGCTGCATATTTTTACCTTTCTACATTTTTTTATATTTTATATACCTTCAGTTTATAATTACACTTTGCACATTCTGTAATTCCTGTGTAATTTTTATCTATTTTTTATTTCATTCTGTAACTTTATAAATTTGTAAATTTCCACCTAATTTTTTTATCATATTTTAATTTGATTTAAATGAATTATTCCATATTTAGTTTAATTGCACCATCTAGTTATTTTATTTTTTTTGTAGTGAAATCCTTCTATTCTATTCTTATGTCTAATTATTTTATCTACATAAATAATTATTGAATTATTTTCTTCATTTAGTCTCAGTTGAATTTTTTGGCATTATGCATTGAAATTTTGTCAGACTTTTCCTTTCATTTTATTGTAATTTTTCCGCCACACAACCTGGGTGATATCACTTGAAACTGGATCGTGGGTAAAGAATGAATACAGCTGTGAGGTCATTTAGGTTTAGAGGGATAATGAGGTATTTATATTCATGTGTTCGGGAACTGCACTGCCTCATTCATCATTCTTACAGGTTAAGATACCAGCATCCTAGTCCTTTTTATTTATGTGGGTGGGGGAGAAAAAATCTGGAGTTAAAAACACAAAAAAGGTTTCAGACAGAAGCTACGGCAAATACTTGTCAGCCGTCATACCGATACCTAAACGAGGAAGAAATACTCAATCAGGTGCGTCATTGCCGTTACCATGAAGATCCATTGTGGGGGATCGTGCACTTATTTAGGATACTAGCTAGTAACTAGAGGCGTGGGGACAAATAATTCAGTTGCATATCGCGATTCTTTTCTGTGGAAATTCATATATTGCCACAATGACTGGTCGGTCCTCAATAATCCTACAGGAGGCATGCTCTAGACTACTCACACTGGAGGCACAGGAGGCAGCTCAACATCCTGTGTGGATGGAGTGAAGAATAAAGTGGCACAGCAATAAAGTGCTTGACCTATCATCCGGAGATCGCAAGTTTAAATCCCGGGTGGTGCTGTAGCCTGTTACAGCTGGGAGCCTAGAGAGAGCTGATTGGCCGATCTCTCAGAGGGGAGGGATGGGAGGCACTTAGCGGCCTCACATAAATTACGGCTCTACAGCCAATAACGGGCATCTGTGAGTCCACCGAATGTGTTCCGCTGTCCTCTGAGTGTGTTACGCTGACCCCAGCAGTGCGTGAGCTCGCAGTTTGGAAAGGTGCCATGTGGCTCGGAGGAAACACGTGAGTCTTCGCCCTCCCTGACTGGTTGTTGCAGCCTTAGTGTGGTAGTAATGATAGATGGGAATTGGATACGACTAAATTAGGGAGAAAAACAGGGAATTAAATAAAATAAATTAATTAAGGATTATAACCAAATCAATATTTATAAAATTGTAATACTGAATCACAATACAAATTCGAACTGCCACCTAGGTATCGTGACAATATCATATTGTGGGGTCCCGGTGATTCCCATTCCTATTAGCAACCACTATTAGCAGTGGTGGTTCAAATGGTTAAGACTCTGGGTTACTCAGTTACTGGTTGGAAAGTCAGGGTTCCAGCCCAAGTACCAACAAACTGCCCCTGTTTGACCCTTGAGCATAGTCCATACTCCTATCTGCTCCAGGGGCATTGCATCATGGCTGACCCTGTGCTCTGACCCCAACTTCCAAAACTGGAATATACAGAAAGGAATTTTACTGGTACATGTGACAAATCACATTATTTCATTAAGCTTTAATCAAAATTTCTTACAATCCTTCCTTGTTGCCGAAGAGTTTTTATTTTCTCACCCGGTCAGTGTTTGCTGCTAGTCATGATGCCTCTTGCTGAGTTTCATTATATAATTTGCTTTGTACCATACTGCTGTAGTTCCTCTTCTTGATTTTTCTTGCAGTCTGCTTTGCTTTGATCGGCAGTATTGTTAAAATCATTCAGATTTCGAGTTCTCTTCATCAGTGCGAAACAAAGCTTATTCGAGCATGACGAGACCATGAGTGCGGCATCAGTATCGATGCAGTCCTAGCATACTGTGATGGAGGACTTGAGATATGGACAGTGACCGCAACATCTTTATAATTCATTCAAGAACCCACAGCTGGCAGCGCATCAGAAAGGAAATAATAGCACAGCTCACGATGGCAGAAGGAATCGAAGATGGATGTCTGTTATCAAGCATACTGACAGGTGTATTCAGTCTTTCTCTTTGTTGTTACCGCAGACCTACCTGATGAAACTGTTGTATGCTGAAGAGAGAAGCTAAAGAAGACAACTTGTATTTACTTATACAGGATTGGTCCAAGTTCACTGAAGAATACTGGCCTCCCAGTATTCTTGGATTCTTATATGGGGGCGAGTAGAAATAACCGTTGGAGCGAGTAGGAATGGTAAAATGCCATTATCCACAGGCTTTCCTGTGTAGTGTCAAGGGGGGCATGAAGGCTATTTCAGGGAACTTGGGGTATGCGGCGAGGTACACCCTGGACAGTTTGGGAATGCCATTCAGCCTGTTCAGTGCATGTCTTTGGACTGTGCTAGGAAACCAGGGTCCCCAGAGGAAACCCTCCAAACATGCAAACTCCACACACAATTTATAAATAGCAACAAAGCTAAGCAAATCATGGAGATTCAAATGCATTCCTTCATTTAGCCTTTCTCCATCCACAACCACAAAGACCAGCTCCTGCTGGAGGGAGACACAAAAATAGGTCTGTCAAGTCTCTAGACATTTCCTGTGTCGACTTGGTCTTGACTAAGTCTTGGTGTCCTTTGTAGCTGGACATATTGGAAATGTAAAGGTTTTGGTCTCATCCGAAAGTTTTGAGGCTTGGTTAATAGTCTTCAGCGTCAATATTGACTTTTTTTTCTGGATTTGACCTGAAATGACAACTTACAACTTCTTGCCTCAATCTCGGCTAATCCTGGCCTTAGACTTGACAATGGTCTCGATTTAAAGTAGAAGCAGCTCTACTTTGAGACTCTCTCGGGTTTGGTAAGTTCCCCGACGGTCACCGCCGGTATTGATCAGCTTGTAAATTTTGGATAAGATCCCGAGTGCTTTGCTAGGGGAAACATCTTGCCCTTAATCTTAGGAGAGCTTCCCAATCTTTTCTGGGAGGCCTCAGATACCATACTCAGAAGAAGACTGCTCGAGTGAGCATCAGAGGTTCAGCTCGGTTAAAATTTTTAAAGACGTCCTATTATGCTTTTTCAAATATGATCTTTCATGTGTGTCATGTAGCTGTATGTGAACATAAACTATCTGCACTATCTGTGACGCTGACAGTGCACGATAAATGAAGTTTTTGTCAGTGACCTTGCATACAGGTAAACCTGCTTTAAGAGACTCATCAAGATCATTATGGGGCACTGGTGGCTCAGTGGTAGGCGTTTCACCTGCCATGTGGAAGGCCCAGGTTTGATTACCACCTAGTGCCCAAACCCCAGCCACTGGATGCAGTGCCGGTCCCAAGCCCGGGTAAAATGGGAGGGATGTGTCAGGAAGAGCATTCAGCGTAAAACCTGTGTCAAGCTTGTATGTGCGGACCGGATGGCCCGCTGTGGCAACCCCTTGCCCAGGCACAGCCGAAAGACCACCATATAACTTAAAACCATAAAGTAAAAACAATTCATGTTAATGAGATTTTCATACAATGTTTTGTCCTTGATCTGGTTTTTCTCTCGCTCTCATTGTTTTTCTTTCATTTCATTTCCTTGGGTGTTATTTTCACAGTAGAGCAGGTCGAGCTGCAACTAATGACTGTTTTTGATAGTCGAAAAATCTACTGATTATTTAAAACGAACAACCTATTGCTCAGATTATGAATTGCGCAATTTACTCAATGGCTCTTATTTGGGTATTTCTCCAGCTTTTAAACGTCGCTTTATTTAGTTTTAGGCATGTGCGAACTAACAATGAAGGTGAAAACTTCATTCAAAAATACGTTTAGGAAACTGAACCTTCCTGCTGATAGCGGAAACCAAGTCACAAGCTAAAAAAACAAGATTACACAAAAGACCAGCAATAAAATGGAACAATGACTTTTGAAAAGTTGAAATCTTAACAAAAACTAAATTTGAAGTCCCTGGTGATGGGGGGTGGGTGGTCAAGCGCTGCTCTGACACAGGAGCAAGAGTCAAGCAAATGGAAAGGACGCACACCTGAGGAGAATGTGGTTAATTAGCGTCTGTGTCCCGCTGTGATTCGGGAAATAATAAAGTGGAGAGCAGAGCAGAGGAAGAGAGAGAGAGAGAGCACGAGAGCGAGCTCAGAAACCAGCAATGGTGTGTGTGTGTGTGTGTGTGTGTGAGAGAGAGAGAGAGAGAGAGAGTTTTGCATGACTCATTTAAAAAGTTCACTAAGGAGAACTGGAAATATGAAGTCAGCTCCGAGCGACACACAGGCATTAATTAGACACGTTCTCCTCAGGTATGTTCCCTCTCTCGCCCTTGATCATGCCCCCACCACCACAAATCCTCTTCTTAACTTATTCTGGCCAACGTTTTTTGTGGCCGAGTTTAGAGAAAATGTGAAGCTTCTAGGTCATGTAGGTGTTACCATCGTGCTGTTATTCACTTCACTTCAGTAAGCGGTAACAAGTTAGAGCGACCTCAGAGTCAGCATGAAAAAAACATTGTGAGCGAATCGGTAATTAAATTCGTTTGTAAAGTACGGTGCAAAAGTTTTTCATATTTTTCTTTTTTTTTTTTTTTTTTACTATATAGTCTTGAAGTATAGATCTCCAGGCTTCCTGGAGGACTTTTTTTGTCTCTCATTTCCCATCCAGTCCCTGTACCTGAACAGTTTCAGAGGAAGGTTTTTTGTTTGTTAAGTCACGCAGTAACCTAAGAATCATTCAAGCAAAAAACTTCTAACTAAGGCATGAGCCAGTGAGAAACATGTAGGTGTTACCATCGTGCTGTTTAGGACAGTGATTAGGATACTGGTGATGCTGAATGCTGAGTGGTTGGAACAGACGAGAGGGGAGACGAGGTCGCTGCAGGTGCTGTTACTGTACATAAACATTTTGGCACTTTGCAGCCTGACACAGTAATATATATATATTTTTTTAAATCTGCTCCTATTTATTTCATTTAATCGACATCATTTAATTAATTAGAAATTCAATTCAACTCAACTTTATTGATATGGCGCTTATAACATACCGAAAATTAAAGAAATGAGTTTGAAATGGGTGAGAAAATGCAAATACTGTAAATCAAAATGATCAGATTGTCCCTGATTTAAGAATAACACTTTTGCACCGTAACATATCTCATCGAGGTATCTCGGTGCGCCAATTAATCTTCCGTCTCTACTACATTCTGACTCTCAGGTCATTTTATTTCTGGTGCAGTATTTTAATGGTTATCCAGAAAGATTTACAACGCAACTTTGGTTCAAAATGTCTCGCTTAATTATACCTGGATTGAGAGAGTGCTGGGAAGACCAAACTGGTCTTTTTTTTTTTTAATAAAACATTTATAGGAAGTGCTTTAAGAGTATTGGGAGAGAGAGAGAGAGAGAGATAGAGAGAGAGAGGCGGAGAACCTCGCTGTCTGTCACTTCCTGTCCTCATCGGTGGCTGAGGAAGCTGCAGGATTAAAGGTCTTACACGAGTTTCTGGAAGGTGGCGAGTTTAAATCCCATTAATGCCCTTGAGTACCCTTGAGCGAAAAAAACCCCTAAATTCTCAGCTCTCTGCTTCTCTCCTTTTCATCTTTAATCCCAATTTCCTCTTTTTTTCTCCTTCTATCTCGCATGCCCCGTTCTTCCTTCCTTACATTTTTTTTTTTTTTACCAAAAGTTGTGTGTGAGAAATAGAAAGCGACAAAAACAGAGACAGAAAAAAAAAAAAAAGACAGAGAGAGCGAGACAAAAGAAGAAAGACCTTGGTGTACTTGGTCTTACAGAAAGTCAAGCATCGCCTGTAGCAAGGAGGCGCGGGTGTGAGGTTAAACCTGTATAAATCTGTGTGTACTGTATATATGTGCAAAAAAAGACAAACCTTGATCTGACAGGAAGTCCAGCATGGTCTGTAGGAGGAAGGACAGGTGTCGGACGCTGAGGGCGGGGTTTCCCATGCGCCGGGATGCGTACACTAGCTCATGGAGCAGACGCATCTGTACAGCTGCCCAGCCACGATGAGTTCCTACACACACACACACACACACACACACACACACACACACGCATTAAGTGAGTGAGAGACAGACAGAGAGAGACAGAGACAGAGAGATATGACCCAAATCTTTTTTTTTTCTTTTTCTGAAGATTAAATCAAATCAAGTGTTTTATAAACAGCCTCTTGTGTGTGGACAAAGTATCAGCATGTGCAGGCTTGTGTGTGTGTTTGTGTGTGTGTGTGTGTGTGAGGGTGTAAATCTGCCATCGTTCCACACCATCTGACTCTCGCACACCATCATCTGCTCAGCATTAGTGCACATCCCACCTACGCTGCTGCAGCTTATTAATACACTTCTGAATGTGTTCCAGCGAGCGCTGCTAAAAATATCACACACACACACACACACACACACACACACACACACCGGTCTCTGCATATGCACACAACGATACTGAGATTAGAACTACATCTGATGACATAAGTCATAATGTAGGTCATCAGTGGGTTCCTCCTATCCTTCTGAAATCACAAGTCGCTCTCTCTCTCCATCTCTCTCTCCCTCTCTCTCTCTCTCTTTCTATCCTCCTCCAGCTTGAATCAAAAGTCCTCATCTATATGTTCTGGGGTGTGTATGTGTGTGAGGATACAGAAGCTGAATCTCATTAGCTCCAGCAGGACCATAAAGCCTCGTCTGGACGTCTGGAGCGTCTAAGTTATCGCTCTGCTCCATATGGATCAAAGACGCTCTTCATCCGAGGCGAAACCATAAACTCGTACGTTCATGTCACCTGCTCTCAGATCTCTTGTTCTATTCCTGCATAAATGAACAAAGTTCAAAGCAAACCACACACACACACACACACACACACACACACACACATGCTTCCTCAGCACTAATTCCCTCTCTCTTGTCACACATGCCTTAAAATTGCAGCATGTAGGCTGAGCAGACAGTTTCATCCTTCAGTGTCAAAGTCATTTGGAGTCCTGCTTAAAAAAATAAAAAGGAAAAAAAACAACATTTCAAAAGTCTCCCTCTTTCTACTCGCTCTGATATCAGACTCGATTCAGTTCCAAACAGCTGATAAACAGTGGATCGATACAAGGGCCGTTCGAGTCAACCCGGGACTTGTGATGACATTTCTGATGAATGAATTCTGACTTCGAGCACAGTGCGGTGATGAGACTCTTAGCTGCAGTAAAACATTTGAACGGTGCAAACGTTTTTTTTAAGACGCCCGTACGTCCGTGAATGATGATCCTGGTTGATGTGGTGGCTCGAAGCCCACTACAGCCGTGAACATCGTGAACATTCAGCAAATGGAAAGCCTGATCCTTGAAAATCGAAGGATGACTTGTCACAGACTTGCAGAAGAGACGCATCTGTCTGTGGGAACCGTACACACACTCATTCACCACGTCACAGAAACTCCTCTGTATACAGTCCTGACCTCGCTCCAAGCCATTTCCACATGTTTGGGGTATTAAAGGAGTTCCTGGGAGGCCAGCTCTTTGATCTTGATGCTATCCGAGCACTAGTGAAACACTGGATAAGTGCATTAGTGTAGCAGGAGATTATATAGAGAAATAAAGGGAGTTTTTAACTCTCATAACTGTTATTCTGCACAATCAAAAGTCCCGGTTTGACTCGAACGGCCCCTAAATAAAAACTATATTGGAATAAAACTACATCGGAACAGTATGACCCGATTGGAATGAGAGCGCGGTGTGTAAACTTTTAATAATCCACTCATTAGGTATTGTAAGTATTAGCCATATAAACGCTCGATCTGATAGTCGTTGAAATGAATATATTCTTTCTGTGCATGTTTGTCTCATGTGGAGGTAATATTAGGTGATGTTATGAGTTTTGCTTCATGTTCCTGATCGGTAAACTCTGTAAGAATAAACAACTTTCTCCCACCTGTTCACACGTTCACTAAGTAAGGAGCTCAGACTGATACGCCATTTTTTCTTCTTCTTTGTCTTTCGGCTGTTCCCTTTCAGGGGTCGCCACAGCGAATCATCTGCCTCCATTTGACCCTATCCTCTGCTTCCTCTTCTCTCACACCAACTAACTTCATGTCCTCTCTCACTGCATCCATAAATCTCCTCTT
>JAOVVA010000010.1:19833477-19851914 GCA_028565275.1 Leiocassis micropogon | reverse complement strand
GATATATTCACAATCTCTCCTCTGAACATGTCCAAACCACCTCAATCTGGCCTCTCTGACTTTATCTCCAAAACATCGAACATGGGTTGTCCCTCTAAATCCATTTGTATCCAGCTTGAAATATGATGCCATTGATATGTCAATGCCTTATTACATAAGGGAAGGATTTCATAGGATGCATATTGTTTAACAGTGGGCTTTAAATGAAAAGTCATTGTTAGTCATTTCAAACTAAAACATTAAAGCACTAAAACATAAAGCTTTAGATTTATTCAATGGTTTTTGCTTTGCTTTTGTTGGGATTTATAGAGTATGAAGATGGCAGCTTGACATCATGGGTGAACAGGGAACGTTTCCAGAGTTACCTGCAGATTGATGGCTTCACACTCTATGAGCTGGGGGAGACTGGTATTGTCCTGCATCACAACACACATCATGTTGGTTTCATTATATTATGTGTAGGGGTCTGATGATATACTGGATAGGAACTACTCATATAATCTGAATTAGCTGTACTTTTAACACTCTGGTCTACCAGTGTATGTGTCACAAAAAAAAATTTCCCAATACGAGACACAGAATTTGCTATTAAATATCCCACATTATATTTCTTGCAATATATAATGTGTAGGGGCATAATTTTGTCGTGTGAAACCTTATTAATCCCAGAAATTCCTGAAATAACTGACTGACTAGTAACTGGTACTGTATTTAAACAGGTGATTTTATTTACCAATTCCAATGTCACCTGTCTTGTGTTGAGTATTTTAACTAAAAATAAAGTGCCTATGGAACGCTATTAATTTTGATTAATAATCGGAATTTGCCCTTTTATTTCACAGCCAGTATTCTCAATTGCAAATATTTGCTAATTTTGTATGGAAATTAACATGAGCAATTAATCTAGTAGTTAGATCTTCTGCCAGTGAATGGTCAATTCAAAGTTTGTCTTTTTAGAATCCTCATCTAAATGCAATTCTGTGCGCCTAGGTTTTTATATTTAAATTTCTTCTTTCAAATTACCATTTTATAACCTAAAGTTGTATTAGACCTTAGAATAAAAATGCAGATTAATATTATTATAATTGACAAGAAATAATTGACATTATTGTCACAAGCTAAATCAGAAAAAAACTGACTTATTTGGATTCGACAAAAATAATCTTTGCCTGTTATTATAGTTTTAAATTTGGGGGTACACGTAAATTTATTTATTTTGTGGTATAGCCTAATAATTAGAGTGGATGTGCACTCTAATATACATTGTGCTTCTGTTTTTCCTGTATGCTGGTTGGGGAAAAAAACATATTCAAGTAACACAGTGTCAAGTCTGTGATTCTAAACATTTTTGGTTACTTTTTAAAAAGCCACACTGAATACAGATTTTAATTGTGGAGGCTATTTACCACTGAATGAGAGTTTTAATGTTATTTACTATATTTACCTAAAAATATAGTTTCCAACACCAACGATGAAAACACTGACAGTATTATGTGGTCATAATTAAGTTTTTTTTATATTATTATTATTATTATTATTATTATTATTATTATTTTAAATACACATCCACTGTATATTGGGCACTACAATGATTTGCTGGAAGCCCCGCCATAAAGATATAACACGAGTGCACATGTGCCTTCTTTCTTAGTACTGACTACTGTAAGACACAAACAGTACAAAAACACATAAATGCAATTAGAACTCTTTTCCCAGATGATGCTCTTCTTTAAATAAATTTCTCTTGTAGTGCTTCAGTAATGAAGCCAAGGTGACCTACATTTTCACTTTCCCTCCTTGACAGGTAAATTGGTAGCAATTGCCATCATTGATGAAAAGGTTTCAACAGAAGAAAGTGTGAGGTATAATTTTTATTTGTTTTTTTAACACAAAAATTTCCACTCTCAAACACTGAAGTGGCTTCTCAATAATAATAATAATAATAATAATAATAGATGTGATTTAAATGTGGTTGCAGAGCCTATATAACGGATACTATAGAATTCCAGAGACATGTGCCTAAAGGCTCTATAGCCCATGGTGGTTGAACGGCAAAAATGTACAAGCTCTGATAGATAAGGGCAAGATTATGGAGTGCTTTAAAAGTGAAGAGGAAAATTGTAACTCTATATTGCATTTGATAGGGAGCAAATAGGAGTTGTTGAAGTGTCTGGGTAATGTAATGCATGATGGGTAGTAGAGTTACAGACAGCAGATTTCTGTATGAGTTGAAGTGTATGGAGGAGCTTTTGTGTTAGACTGGTTAAAAGTGAATAACAGTTATCAATGTGGGAGGTGACCAGTGCATGTTTGAGAGGGGCAGCAGTTTGTGGGGTGAGGAATGGGTGGAGACGAGAAATGTTGTTGGTGTTAAAGGTAACATGATATGCAGACATTGTTAATATGTGACTCGAAGGACAGAGTGCTATCAAAGATGACCCCCAGATCATTACCCCCAAAGAGGACCCCAGATTGTCATAATTAATTAGATATTTTTTTTAGTAAGCAACATTTAGCTTTTCTTGTAGTTTAAAATATGTTTATACAAAAAGCACACATTGAAATACAATTTGCCTTATGAATTCTGTCCATGTCTTTCTCCAGGTTAAAGAGTCTCATACAGAGAGTTTCAACAGAGTACAGGGACAGCTTCAACAGGTAAATAATGAGAGTAAGAAGATCAAAAATAACAATTCAGTCAACAAAATTTTATATGACAGAAAATGTGGTTCTCATCAAAGCATGCTCAAAGTATGAAGAAAAAATAGATGCTAGCAAAAAGTAGATAGAGCATAGACTAGTTTAAATTAGTTAATTAAATTATTTATAAGAGGACAAGGGGGAAGGTGTTCAACTGGCAACCCACCCGTACGAAACAGAAATAAACATGATTAGAAATAATAAACATATTAAACATAATTATAAATAAACACATAAAATAAAATCATTTTTATTAATGTTTTCATGATGATCGACACATTTAATTACAAATTAGGGTCCACAAAAAAAGGAAAGATTTTTAAATATTAGAATTAATTTAAACTATTTATTGTAGAAGGAAGGCAAAAAAAAGATGGAGCCTAGGATGATACATTTTCTACCCTGACCCTGCATTTAAATGAATTTAATTGAATTCATTTTGTATTAATTTCCATCTTGTAATATAAAATGATCCTGTCCTGTCTCGACAGATTTATTTATTTATTTTTTTGTAATAAGCCTTTGTGGATGCCTGATCTGCCCAAGTGCATAGCAGGGCTTTGACTTGCTAATTAGAAAGAAGAGAGTGACTAACGTGCCTGATGCTGAGAAATACATATCAATGTATGGACGCCTGGATGTAACTAAGCAAATGGTTAAGAACCTTCCATTGGACAATTACTGCAGTGGTTAATATGCTAGCAAAAAGTTATTTGACACTTACTGATCCAATAGCTTCTCATTTCTTAAACAACCATGTCAGAAGACATATCCTGTGGTCTTGGCAAAGTCCACATGTTTCAGAAGGGTCAAATTATTGTGTTGCATCAAGAAAAGAAAACAACCAAGAAGATTGCTCAAGCTACTTAAATTGGTTTAAGAGCTATAAAAGATATTAATAAATCTTGGAAGGATAGTGGTGAAAACCTTTTGAGGAAGAAACATGGTGAATGCGTGTGATCAGAGATCAATTAAAGTCTTGTTGAAATCAAATTATGGAAAAAAAAAACAGTAGAACTCACTGGTATGTTTAATAGTGAAAGTCAGAGCATTTTCACAAGCATAATGCTACTTGATAACTCAAGGGGTTGGGACTACACAGCTGTGCAGCCTTAAGAAAATCAAGTATCAGTGAGGCTAATCAGAAGAAAATGCTTCAATTTGCTAGGAAACGTAAGGAATGGACTGTGGTGCATTGGAAAAAGATCATGAGGTCTGATGAGTCCAGATATGCTCTAGACATAATGGCCCCTATCATGCCAAGTGTATAGCTTACAAGCCTGTGGGGGCAGTGTTTTGGTTTTGCTTTGCTCTCAGATCTAGGTTCAGAAATGTTACGTGCCCAAAAAATTAGATCAGTTGACCTGAATATACAGAATGACCAGGTTTTTCCAAACAGTGGACTTTTTCCTTTCAGAGCTTTTCTATGGGAGTTCATAGAGGGGTTAATGAAAATGAAGCCTAAAAGAAACACGTAAGCAGTATTAAGTACCCCCTCTTTTGACAGTGCCTTGCCAACCATGGTTGGTTGATTGGTTTAGTCGCACTACCAGGGAATTAAATGCTCTAGCTTTTTCATGCTGAGCTAATCAAAATGACCACAAATAATTACAGTTGAAAGTCAAATGACTTTTTGTGCCATTGAGGTGATTGGCTTTACCTGGTTGAGTTTACAAGTCATTTTTAGAACAGGGTGAGCCACATATCTGCTTGTTTTTTATTATTTTCCTTACATGTTGAATGTTAAAATTAGTATATTAAAATGAGTAAATAGAGCTGGATAAAGCAAAAACCATGTCTTTATTTCAGACTGCAAAGCAATAGAATGTGATTATGGAGGTGGTGATTCTTTTCTATACCCACTATATGTGTCTATACATGTATATAGTATCAGTCAAAAGTTTGGACACCCCTTTTTAATCTATATCATATATTTATTATAATTTTTTAACACACACAAAGTATATATAAAATATATGTTAAGTAACACACAGCATTGATTGAACTGATTTGACGCATGGGCAGCACATGAGACGAGGTCAACAAAAAGGAAAGGAAAGGAAAGTTGTGAACATGTGCGCATGTGCAGGTCTGGATGCAATACCCTGCTATGCTCCCAAAGCAACTCTTCCCACTGACTTGTCTAACCGGCCCCTCCCAGCTCTCCTTTGGGTGCGGCCTCAGGCGGGAGTTACATCTGATAAAACGTTGTAAAAGGGTAGTACTGGTACATGTACTGGTAGACCAAGGAAAACATCAAAGTGTCAAGGTAAAAAAAAAAATTAAAGCAATATGGTGTGAAAACAGAAAATGCACAACAAAATAAATGAACAAATGGGCAGAAATGGAGTTAATGTCTGTGGCTGATTAGTGTAGAAATGGGGTTTACATACATTAATAAAAATAAAATAAAATGACCCTTTTTTTCCTGTAAGAAACTAGCCTTGTGTCGGTGCGTTTGTGGTGCCACCGGGCATAAGGGTCAAACCCATTACAGTATATATACAGTGGAACCTCGGATTGCAAGTAACCCGGTTTGCAAGCGTTCCACAAGACGAGCAACAATTTTTTATATATTTTGACTTGAAGAACGAGCAAGTGTTGGTTTACGAGTACTGAGTATTATGTGCATGTCACGTGGTCACAACTAAGCCAATAATTTTTCTCTCTTGCGCGTTGCGGAATTGTGGGTAATAAAAACCTGCTGGGTCTTAGTGTGCGTCTCTCACTTGTATAGTCAACATCCGTGCGCATGTGTACTGTTTACTACAACACTGTGACCACGTGCGTAAAGCATCCTTTGTTTTGTGTTTGTATGTGTGTCGTTCTCTCACACGTGTGTTTTATTATACCATGTGTGTGCACGCACGTAAAGCAAAACCTCATTAGAGAGGTTAAAGATGCATTTTCTCTCTCTCTCTCTCTCTCTCTCTCTATGTCAACTTATGTGTGTGATGGTGTGTGTCATTGGACAGCATGCCCCTTCCCTCCTCCTCTCGCCACACACACACACACACACAGACAGACTCTAACGGAAACACAACTCTCCTCCACTCGCTTTCACACACACGCGCACACACACTTTCTCTCATTTTTTCTCTAATGGAAACGCTGCTCTATCGCAATTCCTTTTAAAAGTAAAGTTCAGGTTAATTTGTTTTATTTTTACTTTACAGTAAAAATAAACTCACTCGAGTGTCACACTCGAGTGTCATTAACGATGTTCCTTGTTAATTTTTCAGATAAAACAGTCTTTCCGTTAATGTGTGTGTATGTGTGTGTGTGAAAAACTCAAATAAGAGAGGAAGAATGGTTACTGTGTAAGAAGAGAAGAGGGAGAGGGGGGTCTGTATTTTTACAGCCTCTAATGTAGTCATAAAAAGGCACTTATAACAAAGCAGAATTTTGAACTCTGATCCAAAATCCCAAACAACTGAGTGCAATATTAAATATTTTCCACACAGTTTACACAGTCAGCCATAACATTAAGCTCAATATTGTGAAGGGTTCCTTTTGTGCTGTTGGGGCAGCTCTGGCCCCTTGTGGCTTGACTCTGCCAGTGGTATCTGTTATCGCTACATTAGCGGTGGATCATTTAGGTGCTGGGAAATGTTTCGTGAATTTCCCCATGGGGATAAATAAAGTATCTATCTATCTGTCTATCTGTCTGTGAATTATGCATTATCGCATTCCGTAGATGCTTGTTCGAATTGAGTTCTGAGAAATTCGGAGGCCGGATCAACAACCTTGAACTCTTTGCCTGCTAAGACCCATATGCTTTAGGCTGTGATGCACTAGGTGTTCTGATACCTTTCTATTGTGGCCAGCATTAACTTATTTCAGTAAGTTGTGCCACATTGGCTTTCTGTGGGACCAGACCAGACGGACTAGCCTTTGGGTCCCCACAAACATAGATGGGTCTCGGGTACTTATGTTTAATCTTGTAAAAACTTGCAGTGGTTTTAGTGTTGTGGCTGATCGGCATATAATCTTTTAAATCTTCCATGTTGACTTGCTTGCATATTCTTAGCTCGATGGAAAAAATATATTTTGCTCTTCTTTAGGGATTTCCAGTTTGGCCATATGGATGGTAATGACTACATCAACAGCCTCATAATGGGGTATGTACTTCTCTCTTACTTCATTCCTTCATCCATGAGTACCAAGTTTTACTCCGTGACCCAGAAGAAAGAAACTAGGATTTCTCTTGCTGGGACAAGCTGATAGCTGTTTTACCAGTGCTGAAATTAGCAGCCCCCGTTAGCTTATGAATTCCTGAATAAGTGAGTTAATAGGTAAGTAATTGCAAGAGAGTAAATAAGTGTTTGTAAGCACAAATGCACAAATTTTAAATGCATTCTTCATTTCACCCTAATGTGGTAAATTAGGGTGGTTTGTAAAGAATTTACTGATTTTGTAATAGTTGATGTTTATGGCAAAGCAGTTTAGCTTTTATATCAACTTGTTCTTTCTGTCAGGGAATGTTGCCAGGTGTCTGACATCTAAGTATACTGTTTGATTTTTGCCAGGCTCACATTCCTGGCAGTAACATTCCTATTCATTAAAAAGGACACTTTACTTTGTGGGCTTACATATCATTGATTTTTGGGTCAATAGTAAGAGTCTATGTGTTAGTTTTGTGTGTTTTCTATGTTCTTATATATATGATATTGCTTAGTTTTTCGATGCTTAATTTCTTTTCCACTTCCATTTTATCTTTCTGTGACTGTTATTGGTTGCTCTAAAACAACAACAAAAAAAGCTAATTTTCATACTACTTGTGTTTTGTGTTCATCAGTGAGGTGGCTGTGCCATCCATCATTGTTCTCAACACATCTAATGAGCAGTACTTTCTGCCCAGCGAGCCCATGGACAGTGTGGAGCAACTGATCACCTTCATCAGGAGTGTCCTGGATGGCACAGCTCAGGTAATGCATTCTTCTAAACATTGTTTTCACAGGACTACAGGGCTTAGTGCCTACTTGACACATTTATTAATAGTAAGAAAATACAACAAGAGCCTTCCATACATACAGTAGGATCATTCCAATGTCCTTTGACCAATTCTATGGTACTAGTTACCCTTATAATTTGTAGTCACAGATAAAATTTCTGTTTTCATTTATTTTCTGTTTAACCATGTCTTGTTCTCAAAGAAGTGTTATTTTTTCCTGAGTTTAATTGCAATTCTAAAATACATTTTTAAACTATGGGAAACTGGTGATTTTATTTAGGCCAAAGAAAACTCACACATAGTATTTCTAAGAACTACCTCTCAGAGAATGTTCACTGAGAAAACAGGTTTGCTGTATAAAAGCCAACAAAAATAAAGAAAGCTCGATCAAGAAATCTGATACCAAGCCGGCTATACTTTGTGAATTGTTAATATCATGTCAGAACACCTTATCAAATTTCAATTTTAAATATCAATCTTTGCTTTTAATGAGTTAGAAATAATTTAAATAAATTGACAGATTTTTGGAAATTGCTTGAACTGACATTTAATGATGTTGTTTTTTCTTATTTGTCACATACACAGCCACTGCATGACTGGCAGTGAAATGCATAAATGCCTCTAAAAAATAGCATTACACCTACAAATGAGAAATCTATGCTAAAAATAAACTAAAGATGAAATTTGCAATATAAAATTAACTGCAATTTACTCCAGAAAACTTCTGGAATGTCATCAAGAGAAAGATGGTTACAAACCACCAAGAAAAGCTGAGCTGTTTTTTGCAAAAAGAGTGTGTAAAGTTACCCGACAGCAATGTCTAAAACTGGTGGAGAGCGTGCCAAAATGCATAAAAGCTGTAATTGCAAATCCACCAAATACTGATTTCTTAATATTATTTAGCCTTAGCATTAACACAATTTGTTTAATGTTTGACCATTAAAAAGCAAAAGTATTCAACACTTTGTTCAGGCCACTAACTCCATTTTCATTCGTATTTACATGAACAGGCTTATGGAGGCGATGGATTTTTCCAGAGACTCAAGCGTGTGGTCTATGATGCTAGATCCACCATCATGGTGAGTGATGACCTCAATACCCATCACAAGTGTAACCCTTACATAAAAAGCAGGGACAATACATTTCTTTGCCAGCTTCACGTGTTTAAGTTAAATTCAGTTAATACCTAGTTATTGTTGTTATTTAGTAGTTGTGTCTGACTCTTCGTGACCTCATGGACCATAGTACACCAGGTCTTCCTAGATGCTGTCGATGGGGTTTTCTTGTCAAGGATACTAGAGTGGGTTGCCATTTGCTTATCCAGAGGACCATCTATGGGCAATTTGGAAGCACCATTTAGCATAATTTGTATGTCTTTGGACTGTGGGAGGAAACTAGAGAACCAAGAGGAAACCCACCAAGCATGGGTAGAACATGCAAACTGCATGCACACAGACTTGAACAGCAGGAATTGAACCCAGGACCTGGAGGTGCAAGGCAACAGTGCTAAACACTAAGCCACTGTGCCGCCTAATACCTAGTAGCAACCTAAAAGTCATCCAGCTTTATGAAACCACAGTTACACACTTAACTAACCTTCTGTTTCACCCCTTTAAACCAGCATAGGAAAGTGAGGATAATCTTGATAACATGCGAAAAAGGTCGCCTTATTATCCCAGTAGTAAGGCATGCTAATTACCCACCAGAAAGGTAATCAGAGGAGACTTTTACAATCACCCCTCTGGGAGGGATAATGTGGTTAACCCTGAAGATTATGCACACTGACAGCCAAGTAACACCATCACAGATGTCATGGCATGATGTACCTCTAAATAATTCCTTTAAGACAAGGGTATTTCTTTTACAGTGCCACGTCTCTTGTGTTCAGAAGCCTTTCCTGCACTGGTGGGTTGCAGTAATCAATTGGGAAATCATACAAAAAATCTATACTCACTATCCATCCCGTCACCCTATTGATTAATGTAGCCATACAGAACAATATTGTCTGGGAAATCAGTATGTGATAATGTCTCAAAATAAGTAAAAAGAATTAGAGGGCCACATTACAATTTGTATTTGTGGTTAATGTGTTCTAAACCTACCCTTCTAGGTTGTAGATTACATAAATTGCCTGGCTAAAAAAAGGCCATTTCAGAAGGGTCACATCATTGGACTGCCTCATGCAGTGGAAACAACTAAGAAGATTTTGAATAGTAGATCTGGGTTAAGAACACGTTATCAAATCTGGAAGGATGGTGCTGAACCGTTTGTTGAAGAAATATGGAATCATGAATGGAGATTACTTAAACACCTGAAGTTGCATGGTAAAAGAATCAACAGTGAAACCATTTACAGTGGAACCTTGGATTACAAGCATAATTCGTTCTGGAAGCGGGCTCGTATTCTAAAACACTCGTAAACCAAATTTTATTTTCTAATAAGAAATAATGGAAACTCAAATTATTTGTTCCACAGCCCAAAAAAATAAATACATAAAAATAATTAATACAAAATATAAAGTAAAAATAAAACAAATTAACCGGCACTTTACCTTAAAAAAAAAAAGTTAAAATAAATCTCGATAGATAAGTGTTTCCGTTTATGCATGCAGGCGCATGCAAACACAAACGAACCTGCACTTTACCTTTGATAAAGAATCGCAACAGAGCAGTGTTTCTGTGTAGAGCTGAGTGCACACACACACACACACACACACACACACACACTAAATGCGAGAGAAAGAGAGAGTGTGTGAACCGGCATGATGTCAAATTATGCACGTGCATAATGACAGGCTGAGGGAGAATGAGAATGAGAGTCTTCTAATGAGACTTTATTTTGCTTCACACGTGCGCACACGTGTGTTATAAGAAACAGTACATGCACGCTGTACACTCGCGCTTACAAACACAAAATAAAATGTTTTACACACACACACACACACACACACACACATGGTCACAGTGTTATCCTAAACAGTACACGTGTACACGGATGTTGATTATACCAGTAAGAGACGCGCACTAAGACCCAGCAGGGGAGACGATTACCCACAATTCCGCAGAGCAAGAGAGAGAAAAAAACGTTGGCTCAGTTGTGACTCGTAAACCAAGACTTGTTCGTTTTCCAAGTCAAAATTTATTAAAAGTCTTTGCTCGTCTTGCGGAACACTCGCAAACCGCGTTACTCGCAATCCGAGGTTCCACCGTATATGATCCTGTCTATGAATTCACTTTTTCACCTAGGTGAGACACTTTTTTAGCATCGATACAATGTTTGGCCACTTTTCTTATAGACATTCCTGTGACTACAGCAGCAGCTCCAGAGGACCCAGGTCAGGCTTGGGATTAAACTAACTTTCCTGTAGCTCAGATTTTGATCCAGGTTTCTGCGTGGGAACTTAAGCAAGAGGTCTCAGTAAATCCAGCTTCCATCCAGTTAACTGTATATGATAATTAATAGATGGTATTAAACTTAAAAAGAGAAAGAGAGAGAGAAGGGGGGTGAGCAAAGTAGAAAAAAAACGGCTTCCATTAGTCTGTTGGTCTTGATTAGCCTGCGCTAGTTTACCTTGCCGTAATAAGAGATGGCCTCTTTGTACTTCTCGATGATGTCCTCTGGACTCAGACAGTTCTTGGCTCGTCCGATCTCGCTGCTGGTGTCGGCACTGATACTGCTGCTGGAGGTCAGAGCACCTGCATGATCAAACGCACACACACACACCAACACACATACACGCACAATCAATCAAAGATGGGCAGAAAAGACCCAAGTATGAACACATGAGAAAGAAAAATGAGACATTGAGGGACGCGACAACAAAAAAAGTACTGGACGGCGGTTTAAGAAGAACAAACCAACAAGATAAGAAGAGTAAAAAAAAAAAATATTTGAAACAGACAAGAGGAAAATGAAAAAGAAATGAAAAGACAAAAAAAAAAGTACAGACAGTACAGGAATTCATAAGACTTGAGACGTGAAGAGGAGGAGACAAAATGATGGGACAGAAAAGAGACTAAAAACAAGAAATTGAGGGAAACGAGAAAGTACACGAGAGAGATTTCAAAGAACTAAATTGAAAAAAAAAAAAAGAACTGATTAGAATAAGAAAAGAATTTATAAGACAAGACAAGGAGACAAGACGAGAAGAAATGAGAGACGAGGCGAGAAAACTACACAGAAAAGAGGAAAGCCGAGAATGAGAAGAAATAATAAGAAACAAATGAAGCGTTCTCAAACACCGCGCATGCTCCATGTGTTCACACCATAACATGTTCATAACTCATCAATAACAATCATAATCACACGATACAAACAAACACCACCATTCATCTCAACACACAAACATGCACAGAGACACTAGAGTGTGTGTGTGTGTGTGTGTGGGTGAGAAATGCTCAGCAGTGTTAAATAAGTGCGATCAGATAGAACGTGTGTGTGTGTGTTAGGAAAAAGCTGTGAAATTAGATTCATTCGATACAACTAAACATACTTAAACCAATACAAAATACGGATCGGAGTCTCTTTCATATGTGGTCCTGGATTGGATATAACGTATATATGCACCGTGTAGCCGATACATCACGTCATGTGACTTGAATGAGAACAGACAGATCGTATTTTAAGCCATTTGATGCCCTCGCGCATGTGTACCGCGCTCGCTGATGTCATGCTTGAGCGCAGCGATTTCATAGCAGCACTAGCAACAGCTGATAAAAGAGCTAAAGCAAAGCGCCTGGCTTTCTTCCTTTCTTCTGGACTTCAACAACTACAGCCGACTAACTGCTCGCCGTCGTTTGCTTAAATAAATTGATAAATATTTGATAAATTTGATCAATTATTTTTTTTCATATTTATGATTCAAATTATAATGGTAACATAGACTAGTATTTAAAAGAATAGCATACAGCGGTACCTGAGCATACGAACGCCCCGCCCCGCATCATGAATTATTGCTTTAAGAACTGAAATTCTGCAAGAAATTCGACTACGAAGCATTTTTAAGAAACAAGCGACCAAACGGAACCAAACCAAGCGCAGGCTACGTTTAAAACTTTGCATTTGCGTCAGTGGAAAGCCAAGCGAAACGAGTTTAAATAATTTTATGTTTTTTGTTTTGTTTTGTTGGGGATTTTGCAAGATTTAGTGAAGACGTAGCACCATGGGTCGCAGGAATGTCATCAAGAACAATAGCGAGAAAAAAAGGGAGTCGCTTTCAGTTTGCTTTTTAAAGCAGCCGGTGCCAAGAGGAATCATGAAGTACGGTTAAGTGAGGTTTAATGTCTATTTATTTCATATTTGACTTATTTTTATTGTGTAAAGCTGCTTTGCGACAATGACAATTGTTAAAAGCGCTATACAAATAAAAATTGGATTGAATTGAATACTTCATTTGCATGTCTTTTCTAAAGAGAAACCGGCTTTTGGTTTTCTAAATTAAAAATGGAAATTGTTGGGAATTGGTAATATTAGTTATATTTTTGGTGGCTGGAACGGATTATCTGCATTTACATTATTTCCTATGAGGAAATACGTTTCACAGTACATAATTTCACCTTAAGAACGTATTAGATTTGTATGCCGAGGAACCGCTGTATTTGTATCTGTATTTATGTTTAATGTTTTGCCACAAAGTACAGATTCTCCATATAAACCCTTATATTGTTTTATCGCCAGGACTATTGCGAAGGAAAATGGATAGGAATGTTGCTTATAATTTTTTCCCATAAACCAGGGTTGTTTTTTCTTCCCCTGACACAGCGCCTTTCCCAAATCGTATAGAAAAGCAGCAAGCACAGAAGGAAATAAAAAAAAACCTGCTCAATCACAATTTCCTACAAAACGCCTCATTGAAGTTGTCGTCAATTCCCTGCGTGTCATTTCTTCCGACTTTATTACCGTGTTTACATTTCCTCTCTTTCCATGAAAGCTTTGTGACGGCTCCCTGCTTGACTAGTTTCGAGCAATTTCGTGCTTGGTGCTGAGCGGCTCGACGTTTCCCTGTCGCAATTTAAGCTGAACAAACAGCGAGTTAACTGCACGTAAACATCGCACTCGATTCTCTGTGATCGCCTTCGAGAGGGTTCTGTAAATCTGCTTTGGGACAATGGCGTGAATAATAATAAAAATAATAATAATAATAATAATAATAATAATAATAACACAGTATACAAATTTTTTTATTAGTTATTAATGTGGTCGTATGTAATAGAAATAAATAATCAAAATGACCTGAATCTGAATGTTTTACACAGTACCACTGATACACACCATATTTTCTGCTCTAGGAGTCACACTGTAAGAAAACAATATATACATCTAGTACATGCTGCCTGTATTTACTCACAACGTGGACAATTTAATGAGTTTGTACTTATAATGTGTGACGAATAGTCTGGGAAATATGGTGTTTTATAGATATAGGTATAGATACATAGAGTGGCAAAAGAAAGTATGGGAACGTTTTGGAATTTCATGGTTTTCTACATTAATTTGTCATAAAATATGATCTGATCTTCATCTAAATAAAGGGTATTGGCAAACATAATGTGCCTAAAATTATAACACCAAACAAATCTGATCTTTCATGGCTTTATTGAGAACAACCATGAAAACCTCAAAGTGCTAGTGGGGAAGGTGTTAATGACTTCAGAAAAGCTAAATGGAGTCAGGTGTTAGAATACCTGGAGTCTTGTTAAGAAAATGAGTTTGGAGGTGTGGACTAGAGCTACTTCGACCTTTAAAAAAAAAAAACATTTATTTGCTCTGCCCAAGAAGAATACGCTAGTGTGACCCATGCCTCGCCAAAAAGAGCTTTCAGAGGATCAAGATTTGTTGATTTAACATGAAGCTGGAAAGGGTTACAAAGTGATTTCAAAGACTTTAGAAATTCACCAGTCTACACTTTGAGACTTTGGCCACTCTACCAAAAAGTGGGAGCTCGGTCAAAATGACCCGAAGAGCACAATGAAGACTCATCAGGGAGGTAAGGCATCTTTGGAACCCGGGAAGGGAGCTGCTGCTTACTAAAAAACCCACTGCTGCACGCCTGAAGTTTGGAAAGGGGCACATTGATGCTCCACAGCGGTGTTGGCAAAATGTTTTGTGGAAGATTAACTATTTGGAACGAACATGCAGGGACTACATCTGGCATGAAAAGGGCACTGCATATCATCATGAAAACATCATCCCAACCGTAAAGTATGGTGGAGGAAACATCATGATTTGTGCCTGCTTTGCTGCATCAGGGTGTGGCCAGCTCACAGTCATAGAGGGGAAGATAAATTCCCAAGTGGACTAAAAAAAACTCAGAAAAACTATTTCCACTATTTGGAGAGGACAAGTCAGAGCCCAGACCTCAACCCAATAGAGATGCCAAGGGTGGAGGGGGTCAACCAGTTATTTATTCCAAGAAGTTCACTACCATTTTGCATGTTGAATGAGTGGTGTTCAATAAAGACATGAAAGACCATGTGTTATTATTTCAGACACATTATATTTGTCAATACTCCTGACTTAGATGAAGATCAGATCACATTGTATGACGACAAATTAATGCAGAAAAGCATTAAATTCCACAAGGTTTACATACTTTTTCTTGCCACAGTATTTACAGGGCAGCCAAAAAGTCTCCATACTGTACATAAAGGACGCTAACTTTTGAGAAGTGATTCCTTGGTTTATATTATACATACATGCATATACTGTATGTATATGTACTGTATATGTATAGAGACTTTGGGGTCACCCTGTATATACGTAGATATACACACATGCACAGACGAAAAAAAACAACCAGTTTATGTCTCAAAAAGCAAGCAGCTTTCCCAGTAAGAGAAGTGTAGAGGACTAGGACAGGCTCAGGCAGTGGGCGGAGCTACAGAGCGTCAGCATGCAGCACAGAGCATGTACAGAACCGTACCGTACCGTACCTGGGTCAATGAGAACCTCCTGAGCTCCTGAGGACACGGAGAGAAAGACAGACACACATGGACAGAAACAGACAGACAGCCCGGTTGGGTTAGTTCTGCACGGCAGGTTTCAGCACTGCTACACGTCACTGAATCGACAGCGCTTTCTATCAAGCGTTCTGACACCGTTCTGACATTTATTAACGCGCGATTGATAGACGTGGACGTTGTTGGTTTTCACAAGATAGAATTCGTTCCCAGGCGCAGTTTGTTATTGCAACGTTTTTTATTTATACGACCGAACGGAACACAAGTCGTGTCCATGTTTAGGTTAATCCCTTCGCGCAAGATAAAATTTGTTCCTACGTTTTCCTTATTTAGTCTGCATGATATACAATTAATTCCCATGGTTCATTTTCTCTAATGGGATACGACTCATTCCCAACGTTTTGATTAATTCATTCACACGAGATACAATTTGCTCCCATGTTTAGGGTAATTCATGTGCACAAGCTACAGTTTCGTTCCCAAAGTTTTGGTTAATTTCCGCACAAAAGATACAAATCATTCTAATGTTTATGTTAATTCGTGTGCATAAGAGACTATTTGTTCGCAATGTTTTGAGTAATATGTTTGCAGAACATACAATGCATATAACTTTTTTGGATTCATTCGTTAGATCATTTTACTAATTTGTTCGAAATTTTGGTTGATTCCTTCAGATGAAATACAATTTGTTTCCAACGTTTTGTCTAATTCAACATGTGAGAAACATTTAGTTCCCATGTTGATTTATTCTGATTAATTTGTGCGCACAAGATGCAATTTGTTTCAAGCGTTGGTTACTTTGCTCACTTTGTTTTACCAATTTGTTCTTACATTTTGGTCAATTTGTGCAAACAAGATACAGTTCATTCCCATGCTTACATTAATTCATGTGCACCTTTGCACAAGACACAATTTGTTCCCAATGTTTTGTTTAAGCCGCTCCTGTGAGAAACTATTTGTTCCCATGTTGAGGTTATGTACATAATTTCAATTCAATTCAATTTTACATAAGTCATGCACTTGTTCCTATTTTTTTTTTTTATTAATTTGTTTGCACAAGATACAATTTGTTCCAAGTGTTTCGGTTAATGTGTTTGCTCGATTTGTTTTAAGAATTTACTACTGTACACATTTTGGTTAATTCATGCCCACAAGATATAATTAATTCCTATGTTCATGGTAATTTATGCGCACGACATACAATCTGTTCCCAATGTTTTGACCAATTTGCAAAAGACACAATTCCTTTCAAGTGTTTTGATTAATTTGTTTCCTAGCTTTAATAATTTGTCCTGAATGTTTGGTTAATTCCTTTGCACGAGATGCAATTTGTTCATACATTTTTTTTTTTTTTTAATGAATTTTTGTGCACAAGACTCTTCTTACAAGAGTTTTAGTAAATTTTTTGCTCAATTGGTTTTGCCAATTAACCAATATTTTGGTTATTTCATGCAATTAATTCCCACATTAATTCACGTGCATAAAAGGCAATTTGTTCTTAATGTAAAAAATACAATTCATATCAAGTGTTTTGGTTCATTTGTTTGCTTGTTTCACCAATTCGTCAATGTTTTGCTTAATTTGTTCCTGTGCGAAATAATTTGTTCCCATGTTGAGGTTAATTCCTGCACATGAGACGCAGAGTTTGTTCCTAAAGTTTTTGGTTCATTTGTGCACACAAGATACAGTTTGTTCAGGTTGTTTTGGTTCGTTTGCTCAATTTGATTAAACAGTTTACACATTCTGGTTTATTCATGCACACCAGATTCAATTTGGTTCCATGTTTTATGTTAATTTATGGGCACACGCTCCAATTTGCTCCCAACGTTTTGGTTAATTCGTTTGCAAAAGATACAGTTCTTTACTTGGGTTTCTTTACTTGTTTTCTTTGCTTGTTTCACTAATTTGTACCGAAAGTTTGGTTAATTCACGAGATGAATTATTTTTTATTATTATTAAATGGTGTGCACAAGACGCAATTTTTCCCAGGTGTTCTGGTTAATTTGTTGCTCAATTTGTTTTGCTAATTTGTTCTCACATTTTGGTTAATTTGTGCGCACAAGATATGAATTCGTTCCCACGATTAGGTTTAGGTTAATTCATGTGCATGAAAGACAATTTTTTTCAATGCTTTGGTTAATTTATGCACACAGGAAATAATTTGTTTCCACGCTTTGGTTAATTCATGTGCACGAGATAAAATTTGTTCCCAAGATGTATACATGTGATACAATTCTTTCCTGCGGTCCGATGAGTTAATAATAATAACAATAACTCTGCAGCAATGCTGAAACCTACTGGGCCAGACTGACATTAAAAAAGTGTCAAAACATTATTAGGAGACGTGCAAGCCTTTAGCAAAACTTCACTACTGTTCCGCTATTTTAACTCCAGCGATCGAGAGTGTAGTACTTCCATCCTTTCATTTTCTCTTAGAATCAAAGATAAAAATTTCATTAAAAAACACAATTTATCTTAAAATGTATTCTACTTACTCACACATTCAGAAGTGACTCCAGGTTACATTAAGCTGTTACTACTCCTTAAA
Source organism: Leiocassis micropogon (assembly GCA_028565275.1). NCBI lineage: Eukaryota > Metazoa > Chordata > Actinopteri > Siluriformes > Bagridae > Leiocassis > Leiocassis micropogon. Next base: position 19,833,754 of record JAOVVA010000010.1, on the reverse strand, counting down.
CCGAGAAAACAAAAACTATCACACTACAATTAGCAGAGAAACAGAACCATTTACATTTTATCACCGGTTCTGAAATTTTAATTGTTTAAATTATTACGGTAATGTTCGCAAACTTAAAGAACATTTCGTAGCCAAGTTAAGAATTTATTTGTCACATATACATAGTGAAATTCTTTATTCTTCGCATGTTTCAGATTTAGGAGGCTTGGGTGGGAGCACAGCGCCCCCTGGAGCAGACAGGGCTGATACGAGCCAGTATAAAAAAAAAATTAATTAA
>JAOVVA010000010.1:19784338-19809050 GCA_028565275.1 Leiocassis micropogon | reverse complement strand
TAAAGCCTCAGCTTAGGCAGATAATAAACCCAAAGACGGGTTCCCTGAGATCCCCGGAACCCTTCTTTGGGCAGATAAAGCATATGGCGTTTTTTGTAGAAGGTGCCCCTGGTTGGAAAGATGGAACACCATCTGATGGTCTGATGATAAGGCAGGTAAAGCCCCTAGACTCTTTTCATGGGCAGATTTATCCCCTGGAGTCTGTGTATTGATGGATAAAGATATGGTGGGGGCGGATGACGCTCCTGCTTGGGCAGATGAAGCCCTTGCGTTGGCAGATAAGCCTCCTGCTTGGACACATGAAGTATCTGCTTGGGTAAATGAAAACTCCGCTTGGGTAGTTGAAGCTCTTGCATGGGCAGATGAAGTGCTTGCTTCGGCAGATAACCCTCCTGCTTGGACACATGAAGTATCTGCTTGGGTAGATGAAATCGCTACTCGCATTGGTGAAGCTCCTGCTTGTGTAGGTAGGGAAAATTAAATCCCTCCTTGGGTAGGTGAAGCTATAGAAGATGAAAAACCTTGAAAAGGAAGATGGAACACTTGCTTGGGCAGGTACTGTAATATCCCTTTTTGAAGCTCCTGCTTGGACAGATGAAGCCCTTGCTTGGGGAGATTAAACCCTTGCTTGGGCAGATGAAGCTTATGCTTGGGTAGTTGAAGCTCCTCCTTGGGAGAATGAACCCTTGCTTGGGTGGTTGAGACCTGTGCTTGGGAAGTTGAAGCGAAGCTTGTGTATAGATAGACACATGAAGATCCTGCTCAAACAGATAAAGCTCCCACTTTCCTGTTTAGATGAATTTCAAGCTTTCCTGCTTGGTAAAGCCCCTACTTGGGCGATAATGGCCGTGTCTGGGCAGATTAACACCCCTGCTTGGGTGGTGAAAGCCCTTGCTTTGGTAAATAAAGCCCCCATTTCAGCACATGAACTGGTAATAAACGGTACACTGTAAATACATGATTTTAAGGATTAACATTCGGTATCAAATGTTACAGTCATATGATGATTTTGTTTTATTCATCGCTCTCATTTTAAACAACGTAACGATAGAATCACTTTTATGACTTTATGAGTCCTGTGTTTTAAAGTTAAAACAGCGCTGCTCGGGTCGGCCCTCGCATCCAGCTCGCGGCCTGTGATCCTCCAGATCGAGCCTGGGTCTGGGAGCTGGCGCTTGAGGTTTCGTTGCTCGCATCACAGATGTCGGCTTTGCTGTGACACAAACCAGCGATTAGGAGGTGACACGTTGTCTCGCCCCAGCCCGTTCCCCTCCTCTTCTGCGCCTCCAGATTGCCAAAGCGCATGATGTCACTTTTTCTTTGCGCCTCGAGAGCCAAGGCGTAAATAGTTTCCGAACATGGTGTCGTAAAAAAACAAGACGCATAACTTTTAGTTTAGAGCAGCTGTTGGTGTGTATAAAAAAAATATTAAGCCTTTGTGTTTTGTTTTTTTCTCCGTCGATTTGTGGAAGGATCCAGAGCTCGTGTTTTACACGGAGACCCAACACTGAGGCTAAACACGATGACTGACATCCAGCAACAACAGTGTGTGAGGGGTATAAAGTCTGGTACTGTATAATTAGGGCCCAAGCACTTTGACATCATAGTGCGAAGGGCCTTCTTGTATTGATATTATATTATTTTTCTTGCTGCTTTATTCCTAAATCAGAATATAAACGTCCTCGCGTTATTCCCGGATTTCGGATTCCCTCGGAATGACATCACACTGCAGAAAAGGAATGTGTCCGGAATTCCAGCTTTGCATTAAATCGTAAGGATTTGATCAGACGCAAGCAAAGAGCATAATCAACTACTGGGAACATGTGTCTGAACCCAGATGTTTACACACACACACACACACACACACACACACGTATCCCCACTATGACTCTTCAGATTTTTCAAGCAGTAAAACCACACGACTCTTTGTTTAGTTCAGTAATTGACGTCTTTTTCTCTGAAGTTTTTCTGTGTGTGTGTGTGTGTGTGTGTGTATGTGTGTGTGGGTTTCTCTCTCTCTCTCTGATGTTGGAATGTATTTTTTTTTCCCGAGAAGGAAAACTGCTTTAAAAACTGTTAGTGTATGATCCTACTTCACTTTTTCTTTGAACACGACTAAAATACACAAATATAACACACACACACACGCACACACACGCACGCACACACACACACGCACGGTCCTTCACGCATCATTAACACTCATCCTTTCCAGTTCATGTGTAACGAGTAATGAAGTAACACCGAGTGCAAACCTGTCATGCTTGTTGTGTGTGTGTGTGTGTGTGTGTGCTTTTTAATTGTCTGTGGTGTTTTATACAGGCTGAAAAAGTACACACACACACACACACACACACATATATACACCCATATGAGCTCACGCACAGACACAGACACACACACGGGCACACTCACACACACATAAACACAAACACACTTACACAAACAACACACACATATGCACAGACTCACGCACACACACACAAACACGCATATGCTTAAACACACACATACTGTAAACACACACACACATGCGCACACACACACACACTCACACACAAGCACACTCATACACACATAAACACAAACACACACACACACACACATATGCACACACACACATCATATACATACATAAACAAACACTCTCGCACACACACACACACATACAGGCACACACACACACACACATATGCTTAAACACACAAATACACACAAATACATAAACACAAACACACACACATGCGCACACACACACACACACATACACACACATACACACACAAACAAGCACACACACACACACACATAAACACAAACACACACAGGCACAACACACACATATGCACACACACACATACACACTCACACACCCACACACACACACACACAAAGACTCACACACAAGCACATACACATGCACACATACATACACACACACATACACACACACACACACACACACACACAAACAAACAAGCGCACACACACACACACACACACACATAAACACAAACACACACAGGCACAACACACACATATGCACAACACAATATACTCACACACACATACACACAAAGACACACACACACACAACACCCACACAAGCACATACACATGCACACATACATACATAAACACACACACACACACACACACACACACACTGCTCACTGACCCCAGGGCAGGACACACCCTGATAAAGTGTAATGTCTGTATTTCTGTATCAAGATCATCCACATCCATCTATGGTCATGTCACCCAAAGTGTGTGTGTGTGTGTGTGAGAGAGATAGAGAAAAGTCACCACTGTACACACTCCAAGAAGCACATTAATGAAAGATTTACAGCCGGCTCGGGGCTGTAGAGCTCAGGAGGAAGAGCGCTCGCAGAGATTTCCTCTAGAAAAACTAAAAATACACTCGGGCTCTCGTGGACTCGTTCACTGGAGACAGAGACGAGTGTTAAGTGTGAATTTAAGTAAAGAGAGAGAGAGTCTGACACTCACCAGCTCAAATAGTGGCTGCATTCAGAGATGGATGACTTTATGCTGCTTTTAAGTGCACCGTTACACACCAGGTCTGCTCTTGGGGTAAATGGAGAGAAACCACATCATACACACACACACACACACACACACACACACACACACACACTGATCATCCTTAACATTATGAGCACTGACAGGTGAAGTGAATAACATGTAAGTATGTGTTGGAAGCAAAAGAAACTGGACAAGTGTAAGGATCTGAGCCCCTGTGAGAAGGGACAAAATGTGACGTCTAGACGTCTGGGTCAGAACGACTCCAAAGCTGCAGCTCTTGAGGAATGTTCCTGGACTGCAGTGGTCAGGACATACCAAAAGTGATCCAAGGGCGGAAAGCCGGAGAACTGGCGACAGGGTGATGGGACAGTCAAGGCTCACTGATGCATATGAGCTGACCTGTATCCTCCACCAAAAGCTCCTAAAATGGACATGTCATCTTCAGAACATTAGAAGAACATTGACCATGCCTGGTCTGATGAATCATGTTTTCTTTAACACCATGTGGATAGCCATGTGTGTGTGTGTGTGTCGCTTATCTGGAGAAAAGATGGCACCAGGATGCACTATGGGAAGAAGGTGGAGTCAGCGTGATGTTCTGGTGTTTTGGGTCCTACCATATCTACACATGGTCCACCTCTTCATGGACATGATGTTCCCAGATGGCAGTGGCCTCTTTCCTGTCCCAGGAGGCATGAGGTGGGGTACATCCTGGACAGGGTGCTAATCCAACGCAGGGCACACACACACACACATACACACTACAGGCAATTTGGGAACGCCAACTAGCCTAATCTGCATGTCTTTGGACTGTGGGAGGAAACTGGAGTACCTGGAGGAAACCCACCAAGCACTGGGAGAGCATGCAAACTCCATGCACATAGAGATGGTACTCGAGCCTGGCCGGGAATCAAACCCGGATCCTGGATGTGCAAGGTGACAGTGCTAACCACTACACCACCCTGCCGCCCTCCTCCAAATTCTCCACATAGCAATCCAATCATGCATCTGTGGGATGATGTGCTGGAAGAACAAGTCTGATCTATGGAGGATATACAGTATGTATGCAAAAGTATTTGGCCAAACCTGCAATGACATTGTATCCAAATATATAGACTTCAATATGGAGTCGGCCCCCCATTTGCGGCTATAACAGCTTCCACTCTTCTTGAAAGGCCGTCCACAAGATGTTGGAGTGTTTCTGTGGGAATTCGTGCCCATTCATTCTGTAGAGCGTTTATGAGGTCAGGCACTGATGTTGGATGAGAAGGTCTGGCTCACAATCTCCATTCCAGTTCTTCCCAAAGGTGCTCGATGGGTTTGAGGTCAGGGCTCTGTGTTAGGGCCAGTCAAGTTCTTCCGCACCAAACTCATCAAACCATTTATAGTCTTTGCACGAACATGTTGGAATAGAAACGGGTCTTCCCCAAACTGTCGCCACAAATTTGGAAGCATAGCATTGTCCAAGATGCCTTGTTATGCTGAAGCATTAAGATTGTCCTTCACTGGGGATAAGAAGACTGATTGACTGAAACACCTGAATTCAATAATTAACATGTTTGGCCCAATACTCTTGTCTATATAGATGAGGGTATGGTTCCGGATGGTGTCCAGAAGTTTTTTTTTTTTCTCCGTAAGGTGTTGATACTGTTGTGAAATCGTTTTTTCAGATCTGAGAGCGCTCACTGTGTAAGCAATAGAAGAAAGCTGTTACACCTGTGTGCACCATTTAGGAAGATTTATTACCCCTCTCTTACAGCTTTTAAAAGGGTTATGGAAGAGACTGGGCTTCTTTTTTTTTTTTTTCCATGGTACTCTGCGCTGTGTTTCCATTCTGCCAACTCAAAGTGACACCAAAAGAGAAATGTCAAAAGTTTGGAATGAAAACAAAAGGAAGGACAGAATGAGGTCTGGTCATCATTTGTGTCTGAGAAGCTGAAAGCTCTAAAAGTGAATCTGGAAGGCACGGGTGCACACACACACACACACACACACACGCAGAGTGGTCCAGGACACTCACATTCTCTTTGCTTTAACTTGCTATAGTAGAGCTGATGTTTTGTGCATGTGTGTATGTGTGCGTGTGTGTGTGTGTGTGTGTGTGTAATTAGGAAAATAGCTTCGGTCAACATTTCTACATTCTCTGCATTTCTTTTGCGGCTCTCACAGACGGTTCAAACTCCCCGGCTGGCGTTCTTTACTTCCTGCTGTTTATTTGCGCCTGTCTTTTCTGTACAGGGAGTGTGATAGCGAACATAGTCGAAGGGAAACACACACACACACACTCATACTGCCGTCTGATTGTCTCCTGGTTTACATGACTCTAATAGCCATAATAATCACATTTACATTCACGTTTATTCGCTTGGCACACTCCAGTCCAGCTGTTTAAACAGCGTGTGCCAGGTACAGGACTGAATTTCCACCATCCCTCCTGAAAACAAGGGCCAGAAAAAAAAAACGAAGATAAATAAAGGAGCACTGAGACCATATCTGAATAAAATGTTCCTGCCTTTATAGAAAGTCATTTCGCATCGATTGTACGAGAACATGGAAATACAGAAAAAAGAATCATCCTGGACTACTTCCTTCGGAACAAGAACCACAGGAAATCTTGTTAGAGCTCACAGTGCGGCAGCTGGAGTTTGGTGCCAGATGTTAGATTCGATACCTTTGCTAGCTTTGCTTCGGTGATGTTTCAGATAATTTTACCTCACATCATCATTTACAGCAGCCTCGGTTATAGCAAGCGCACTGCGGCTGTATCCCAAATGCTGTTGTGTTCCGAGCGCACGGAGGCTGTGTCCCAAATGCACTTCAGCTGTGTCCCAGACAAACTCCCAATGTGCCCCAAGCACTCTTCCACTGTGTCCCAAACACACTGCCGCTGTGTCCCTAATGCATCCCTGTCCCAAACACATTCTGGCTGTGTCCCAAACACACTCCAGCTGTGTCCCAAATGCACTCTGGCTGTGTGCCTAATGCGGCTGTGTTACAAGCACACTGCGGCTGCGTCCCAAATGTGCTCTAGCTGTGTCCCAAACAAACTCCCAATTTGTCCCAAACACCTTTCAACTGTGTGCGAAAACAAACTCCCGCTGTCTCCCTATTGCATCCGTGTCCCAAACACATTCCGGCTATGTCCCAAATGCACTCTGGTTTTGTCCCTAACGCTATTACGCTATTAGTGTATTCCCTACACTATTACACCACCAACACCAGCCTGAACTGTTGGGGGATCCATGCTTTCTTGTTGTTTACACCAAATTCTGACTTTACCATCTGAATGTCGCAGCAGAAATCAAGACTCATTAGACCAGACAACGTTTCTCCAATCTTCTATTGTCCAATGTCAGTGAGCCCGTACGAATTGTAGCCTCAGTTTCCTGTTTTAAGCTAACAGGACCGACATCCGGTGTGGTCTTCCGCTGCTGTGGCCCATCTGCTTCAAGGTTCAACATGTTGTGAGATGCTCTTTAGTATACCTCGGTTTTAAGGAGTTGTTGTTAGAGTTACCGTTGCCTTTCTATCAGCTCGAACCAGCCTAGCCATTACCCCTCGATCTCTGGCATCAACAGGGCTTTTTTTTTTTTTTCACTTAAATCACCTTCCTTTCGCATTCTGTTGCTCGGTTTGAACTTCAGCAGATCGTCCAGACCATGTCTACATGCCTAAATGTGTTGGGCCGCTGCCACGTGATTGGCTGATTAGATATTTGTGTTAACACACAGTCGAACTTTAGCTAGCACTAGACAGAATGACTGTATGATCCAGAATAAGTAATACATTTATCATAATCATGAAGCTCCGCTTGAAGTAAATCACGGATAATGTGTGTTTACAAAAGCAAGCATGAACGCATTCTGTATTTCTGGTTTATTAATACCATGTGGGGTTTTGTTCTTGTTTTTATTTCATTATTTAACGAAAATCCTGCATTTCATTGTGCAACTTACTGTAAGATGAATGAATGAATGAATGAAACCACAAACCTTTATATAATCAAAGTAGAGATGTACATCTTATTAACATAATCCAATAATATCTTGCACATTGGGCAAATGTGTAGCTTTTTACTCCCAAAATCTTTTCTATTGCATGCATTAAAACTACTGTTGGATTTGCGCTCTTTATGCTGATTTATGAATTTGTAAAACAAATAGTAGTCAACTTTGTGTAGTGTTTAATGATTTATGTTTTTAATCTTCAGCAGGCATGTGCACTGACCTACTCTTTGTGCTTTAATTCTGTTAGTTTCTTCCTCTTTCTCTGCATGCAATGATGCTCTTGATAGAGCTATCGGGTGACTTTTTGGTGAAACAATACGCAGAGTGAAAGTCGAGAATGCACACTGCGTATGGAAAGAATAAGCAAATACTTCCAGGACATTCCAGCACTATAACAAAGACACCTGAAGAAAAACTCTCTTTACGTTTTAGAGGAAAGCTTTATTTAGTAACAGACTCCAAGATTTCATTGACGTGAACGGTCATGTACGTAGATGTGGATGGAGATCTTCCAGGAATAAACTCCTACTCATAATTGTGTTTGTGTGTGAAATGTTCTGCTTTACTAGCCTTTAAACAGATTTACACTGTATACAGATACACTTAGAATATTTTCTGATACACAAGTCGTTTCATGTAGTGGAAACATCTCTCACCTCCACCATCAGTGAGCAGACCTGCACAGACGTGGACAAAGTATACAACTTGGTCACTTATCGTACTTTAGTGGTCAATACAACTGGTCAATACAAGTGGGAAAGTTTTACAGTCAGTTTTTTTACTTTATTTAAATAAAGAAGTGCATGCTATTAAAAAAATACCTTAGTATTAAAAGTACATTTTCTTTATGTAATTATTATAATATTTGTGTATTATCGTTGCATTATTTTATATAACACTTAAAAAACCTTTAGCCTGCTTAATACACGGTTGAGCTCAAAGAACCTGTAGAATAAAGAGTGTTTAGAATTTTACAAAATCTATAGAATTTAAACAACTGAATTGACAAAAAATACAGTCATTTTTTTAACACTCCTACCCACCACACAAAGCAGCATGGTAGTGATCTCACTGGGCAGAAGTCTTAGGCACATTCAAGTAACCGCTGTAAAACAAGCATGTCATCAAAAAAAGTTTCTCCATTCAAAACAATCCTATTAAAGCATTAAAAAATAATTAATGAAACAACCCATTGCCTTAAAATATAGTCTCAGGTACAATTTATGCAGTTTTATAAGGACATTAGCTGCTTAGTTTTACTGAACATCCTACAGAACCCAGAAGTTTTCATTTTTTTGCGCCTTTATTTCTTAGAGCAAGGTGGGATAAACACGCCCTTTAATTAAACACCAGGAGAACATGAGGAACTCCAGGAACTGACAGTAAACAGCTTATCCATGAAGCAGCAGTGCTACTACCACCATGCTTCAAATTTAAGAAGGATGTATTATCATAATCTAAACAATTGCATGAATTTTCAAAATAATGTTTGGGTGGAATTTCAAGATAAAAAAAATTAGATTAAAGAAATTATTGTAATCTGTTAATGTTCTGACTTTCAAATGGCATCTGTTTTTGAACAGTTTATGGGTTCCCTTTTGAGTCTGGTTCCTCTCAAGGTTCCTGAGTTTCTTCCTTGCATCTCATATACATACATCATTAGGGATAGAAATGTATCTATGAAAAGTACAGTATATATTTCCAGTTATCACTGTTGCCTCGAACCATCAGGGCAATCCCTCCCTCCGGTCTATGTGCATGGAGTTTGCATGTTCTCCCTGTGCTTGGTACTCCAGTTACTTCACAGTCCAAAGACATGCAATGGAGATGATTGGTGTTTTCAAATTGCCTCTAGTTGCCTGGAGGTCTTCAGCAACAACCATAGAGCAATGCTTCTCAGGTCATTCCAGCCAACCTTCGTTTAGTAGTGATGGTTTGAACGAAAGATTAATGATGTGTTTCTGTAAAGTTGCTTTGTGACAATGTCCAGTGCTATACAAATAAAATAAATTGGTTATTTACTGCTTACTTGAACATATTACTACCTGGTGGCTAAGATTCATGTGTTTGTGTGTTACAGGTTATAAGAGAGCGTGGATCAGGATGAGTGAGCAGTTTAGCTGTGAGAACTGTAAGGAGTCTCTGTACGGGAGGAAGTACATCCAGGTGGACGACGTCCCTCACTGTGTTCCCTGTTACGATCGTCTCTACGCCAACATCTGCCAGGGCTGCAAAGAGCTCATCGGACATAACTCACAGGTCAGTGAGAGAAAGAGCAAAAGTGTGTGTGTGTGTGTGTGTGTGTGTGTATTTGGTCCAGTACAGCCTTGTGTTGATTTAGTTCACACTTTGGAGGATTATGCCATGGCGTCATTCTATAAACACAGTGTATCTTGTGCAGAGCTTCTGACTGTTAGGAATGCACTCGAGTACAATTACACACAAGTAATGGCAATAGTTCATTCTAACAACACAATAAATGTCTGAATTAATCGAGTTAATGTTTGTTTTAAACATTATGTTTGTTTTAAAATCTTTAATATGCTCATTTTACATTAATTGCTGGAATATAAATTGCAAATTATTTTATAATTGAAGCCATAATGTTAATTCAACAATTAAAGTGATCAGTTAAAGTTGTCTTTTCAGTGAGAAATTGTGGTCTAATTGGTTACGGCGGATTAGCGGTGGGAACTGTGGTCTATATGGTAAAAGGGGAATTGAGGTGGGAAATGTGACATTTTTGGTTACAGGGACATTGGGACATGATCTGATTAGAAACAGAGACGTAAGGGGTGGGACCTGTAGTCTGATTGGTTAGGATGGATTATTAGTGGAACTTGCAATCTGATTAGACTGAGGGGGATTAGAGTGGGACCTATGGTATGATTGGTTACAGGGACACTAGGGGTGGCACCTGTGCTCTGATTGGTTACAAAGATATTAAGGGATGGGACCTGTGGTCAGATTGGTTACAGGGACATATAGGATGGGAACTGTGGTCTGATTTGTGACAGGGACATTAGGAGTGAGAACTGTGATCTGATTGCTTTTAACGGGATAAGGGTTGGGACCTGTGGTGTGATTGGTTACAGGGGAATTTGGATGGGAACTGTGGTCTATATGGTAAGGGGGCATCTGATTGGTTACAGGGGGGTTAGGGGTGGGAACTGTGGTGTGACTGGTTACAGGGACTTTATGGGTGGGACCTGTGGTCAGATTGGTTACAGGGACATATAGGATGGGAACTGTGGTCTGATTTGTGACAGGGACATTAGGAGTGAGAACTGTGATCTGATTGCTTTTAACGGGATAAGGGTTGGGACCTGTGGTGTGATTGGTTACAGGGGAATTTGGATGGGAACTGTGGTCTATATGGTAAGGGGGCATCTGATTGGTTACAGGGGGGTTAGGGGTGGGAACTGTGGTGTGACTGGTTACAGGGACATTAGGAGTGAGAACTGTGATCTGATTGCTTTTAGGGAGATAAGGATTGGGACCTGTGGTCTGATTGGTTCCAGGGGAATTAGGGGTGGGAACTGAATAATTACAGGAAGATTAGGGGTGGGACCTGTGCTGTGATTGGTTACAGGAGGATTAGGGGTGGGACCTATGGTGTGATTGGTTTCAGGGGAATTATCATGGGAATCGTCATCTGATTGGTTACACGGACTTTATGGGTGAGAACTGTGGTCTTATTGGTTCATTAGGGAATCACTGCGGTGTGATTTACATTACATTTTCAGCATTTGACAGATGCCCTTATCCACAGCAACTTTAGTAGCAACCATAGGTGCTGGGGTTTGAACATGGGACATTCTGATCTATAGTCCAATACCTTAACCACTAAGCTGCCCCTGGCCTACGATTGACTACAGGGACATTAGGGGATGGGACCTGTGGTCTGGTTATAGGGACATTAGGTTTAGAAGTCGTAGTTTGCAGGCTTGACCTGAGAATTGATTGCAAGAAATATTGGATGTTTAAACTACAGTATGTTCACAACTAATCACCCAAATCTTTCTCTTTGAATCCGGACCTCCTTGTTTTTAAGGGGCGCTTCCCATCCCGCTGAGATCTACTCCTATATTTCTGTTTTGATTTTACGTGGAAAGTGAGTCTTTGCTCTCAGACAGTCTAAATAAAGCATCGGGTCTTTTGGGAGATGTAGTGAAGGCATCTCACGATCACTCAAGCAGCTGTGCATACAGAGAAAAAAACAACTATAACGGAGATCTTGCTGAGGTAACACGTCTGTGTTGAAAGCTTCATGCAAACATGAAAATGTGAAACGTGATCGGTGTGTAAACAACACCGACTCCTGGGATGGATATCCATGGAAACTGTGATCCAGCTTGTCACTATCACTGCTTCACTATAGGCCAGCAAGTGTGGATACACAGCTTTGTATAAGTATTGACCCCTATTGAACTTTTCTATTTATTTGTAGCATTACAGCCCCTGAAACAGAATTATTTTCTACCAGGTGATAGTAATAATTTGGTTAGTTACAAGAGTATTTACCCCCGGGGCAATATTTGTTAGAACCACTTTTGTAAGACTTTAAAGCAATGTAAAGCTTTGCACATCTTGGTTGTGATATTTTTGCCCATAATTCTTTGTAAAATTATTCAGACTCTGTTGCTATTTGTCTTACTACAGTTTCCCAATCAGATTATGGGTTTTAACAGGGGCATTCAGGTTCAGTGTACAGTGTAACTTTGGCAGTATGTTTAGAGTCACTGTCATGCTGGAAACTTAAGCTTTGCCCAAGTTTACAGTCTTTTGGAGATCTTCAAATTTGGCCTGTATTTGTCTCCATCCAGGTTCAAACCTAACCTGGTTTCCCAGTCCTTCCCAGGATTATCACATGATGCTACCACCACCATGCTTTACTGTGAGGATGGTGTTCTCAGCGTGAGGTCCTTCAACATTCCCCTTTGATGGCTGGTTGCTTTTGTGATGCTTCCCGTCACTGTCTTTTTGCGAACGTCCTCCTCTAGAAAGAAACACATTTCTTTCTTTCCTGGCATTTAAAAAAATTTTTTAATAATTTTTCCCCTAATTTAGTCGTAGACAATGCCTACCTGTCATTAAGCCACTCCCACGTCAAGGCTACAACTACCAACCAGGGAGGGCGAAGGCTATCAAATGTTTTCTCTGAGACATGTGACTCCAGCCAAGTGCATTTTTTAAAGTGCTTTCTCATGCACTGTAGGGAGCGGCGTGACGCTATCCGCTCTGTCCACTTGCATGAACTAACAGATGCCCATGATTGGCTAGATCGGTGCCCCCCCCATCCCTCCGCAACGAGAGATCTCAGCCAATCAGCTCTTTCTAGGCACCCCGGATGATAGGGCAGGCACGTTAACGCTGCACCACTCAGGGCCAGTAGTTAAGGGTTATTGGTCTTCATAATGCTGTTAATTGAGATACAGTACGTTCTCCAACAAGCAAAATGTTTTTCCAGGGACAGTTTCAGACAGGTCAACTCAACATTCATCTGAACTCCATTCAAACAAACTGAGCTTGTTTCAGAGTAGCAAGAATCTATAGTTATGCAATCGCAGCTTTTAATTTGTAAATCATGTGTAAATTTTCCTAATATTAAAGGGAATTTTGTGTAGATTTTAGTTGTAACATTACAAAATGGGGTTCACAGCCAAGATGAGTCATATTTCAAGAGTGTTTTTGTGTGTATGTGAATAGGAGTTGTACTACGACGACCACCACTACCATGAGGAATGTTTCCGCTGCTCCCGCTGCAATCGCTCGCTTGCAGACGAACCTTTCACCTGCCAAGACGAAGCTCTCCTGTGTAACGACTGCTACTGCAGCGAGTTCTCCTCCAAATGTGTTTCCTGCAACAAGACCTTCATGCCAGGTTTGTGATGCACAGAGATGCTGCAGGGTAAAAATCTGGATTGTTCTTTATCAGCTCAGTGTTGAGACAGACAGACGAGACATAAGGAGTTTCCCTGACTGGATCGACTTGCAGAGCTGCACTCGTCTGCCCAAAGGTGATCAATTTACCCGTAAATGACACACAAACGAGTGATGACTAGCATGACACATTAGAGAGAGAGAGACAGAGACAGAGACAGAGAGAGAGACTGGATGTTCTGTCCCTGTCGCATGTCTGCAAGCACGAGTCATGCTGCAGTATCAGTTTCAACATTTCACACCCACGCAAAAAGAAATGCATTCTTCTGACTTCTGACTAACTGTCTGAAGACGTGTGTGTGTGTGTGTGTGTGTGTGACTGTCATCTTTCTTTCTTTCTTTCTTTCTCTACTGTGTTGTTTTTTATTTATGTATCTTCTATATTACATTTATTCATTTTTCTCTTTTCATTCTTTCTTACTCTGCATCCCTGTCAGTTAGTTTATTTCTTTTTTCAGTTCTGTCAGTCTTTCTTTTTCTTTCACTTCTTTTCTTTCTTTTCAATATTTTTTCCTTTTTTTGTATTTGTTTGTTTTATTTTGTTGAAACATTCACTTCTCTTTCTATCTTTTTTATTAGCTTTCTTTCTTTGAATTTCCCACAGTTTTATTTAATTGTTTATTTTTTTCATCATTTTCCTCTCATTGTATTACACAATTGTTTGCCTTTCAATTTTTCTTTCTTTCTTATTATCTTGGCTTCACGGTCTATTCATTTTTTTCTTTTTTAATCCTTTCATTCTTTCCTTTTTATTTAATTTTCTCCTCTTCATTTCAGTATTTTATTCTTTTTATTTGCCCTTTTGATAGTTTGTTTGTGGATTTGTTGCTTTTTGGTTTAAATGTTCACTTCTCTTTTATGGTAAGTTTTTTCATCTTTCTATTGTCTTTCCATCATTCCTTGTGTTTCTTTCCTTTTATGGCTTACATTTATTTCTCTTTCCATTTTCTTCTTTTTCATTTTTCTACATTTAAAAAAAAATTCTATCTATCTATCTATCTATCTATCTATCTATCTATCTATCTATCTATCTATCTATCTAGTTTGTTTAACAAACAGAGGTAATGATGATGATGATGATGATGATGATGATACAACCCCATGGTAAGGACCAGTCGATCAGTTGGTGGAGTATCCTGTAGCCATATATGGGCATGAGCTCAGCTCTTACATCACTTCCTGTGTGAGAGGTGATGGTCTCCAGACCGGACCGTAGTGGAGTAAATATGTGTGGAATGAGCAGGACTCATGTACTTACAGGCTGGACACACACACTCCGCACTACACCCTCTATAGGTGTGAGATTCTTTATTATCTGTTCCTCATAACTCCTGAAGCAGTCACACTCAGCTTTCTCTTTCTATCTCTTTATTTTTCTTTTGTTCCTTCCTTGTTTCTTTTTAAACCCTTCAGAAAAGCTCATGATAAAGTAAAAAGTACATACTGTATTTATTTCCTTTTTTTTTTTTTTTTTAAATAAACTCCTATAAACTGATAAACGCTTCTTTCTTCATTTCTTTCTAGCCTCCAGTAAAGGTTATTGTAATGTATAAATAATATTGCTTTTTTATATATCAAATCTTTAAAATCATAGAGTATATGTGCTATATTTCCTTTTTTCTTTCTTCCTTCCTTCATTATTCTTTCTTCCTTTCTTTTTTGTTCTATTCTTTCATTCTCTCTTTCTTTCTGTCTTCCTTTGTTATTTTCTGCAGCCTTTGAAAAAAAAAAATCTTATGGGTTTAAATTCCTAAACTATTAGTTATAAGTTCTCAATTGTTTCTTTCTTTCTTTCTTTCTTTCTTTCTTTTTTTTCTTAGATTATTTTAAAAAGATAAAAAGTTAATAAAGATATTGTTTCTTTCTATTTCATTAATATTCAATTCCTAGAGTGATAGCCTCTTATTCTTTCTCTCTACCTATCTTTTTTCTTTCTTTCTTTGTTTCTGTTTTTCTATCTTTCATTCTTTCTTTCTTCACTATCTTTTACTTTTCTATCAGTTTAAAAAAGTTATTATAAAATGATATAGAAAATGCCATTCCTATTTTTTTAAATAAAATTTTTAATCCCAAAGTATTATTAATAAAACCTCTTTTTTCTTTGCTTTCTTTCCTTCTTTCTTTCTGAAGCCATTTTATAACCATGTGAACATTATTATAATGTAAAACATTATATATTTTTTTCGATGAATATAAAATTCTAAAGTATGAGTGATAACCTCATATTTTTTCTTTCTTTCTTTCTTATTGTATATCTATATATATATTTTGAGAAAGTTTATTACATAATGTTATTACATAAATGGAAAATCTTAGAGCATTAAAAATAAATTCTTTCTTTCTTTTCTTTTTCCCCCTCATAACCACTATACACTCACACACACACACACACACACATTTTTCAGGATCGAGGAAGTTGGAGTACGGTGGCTCTACCTGGCACGAGGAGTGTTTTGTGTGCTGTGGGTGTCATCAGTCTCTGGGCTCTCAGTCTTTTATCCCCGATAAGGACAAGTATTACTGCGTGCCCTGCTACGAGAAGCGCTTCGCCCCCCGCTGCAGCCACTGCAAACAGGTCTTACACACAAACACACAGTCAAACACACACACATTCTTTAACAAGTGGCAGTTAGGTTGGTGCTCATTTCCGTGTGTGTGTTTTAGATCCTGGTGCAGGGCGGGGTGACGTACCGGGACGAGCCGTGGCACAGGGAGTGTTTCCTGTGCTCGGGCTGTAAGGTGCAGCTGGCCGGTCAGCCCTTCACCTCTCAGGGTGAAAAACCTTACTGCGTGAAGTGCTTCAGCTGCCTGTATGCACAGAAATGCACCGGGTGCGACAAGGCCATCACAGGTTTGTGTGTGTGTGTGTGTGGTTATGAAAGACTCTGAGCATGTGTTTGAAATTAGAAAGGTAGGGCTATAATGGACATAAGGCTGCATGGCATGTGTACCGTATGATGGTCATGAATCTCTCTCTCTCTCTCTCTCTCTCTCTCTCTCTCAGGTTTTGGTGATGGAAAGTATGTTTCCTTCGAGGAACGTCAGTGGCATCAGTCGTGCTTTAAGTGCTCCGAATGCTCTGTCTCTCTGGTCGGAGCTGGATTTTTCCCCAACGGCTCGAAGATCCTTTGCAAAGATTGCAACAACTGAAACAAAGATACTGTGTGTGTGCGTATGTGTTTGTGCGTATGGGTTTTTGTGTGTGTGTATAAGAAAGAAACACTGATCCAGAATCAGAGGTTGGAGATATAGTCAGATTAAGGGTTTTGTTTCATATAACAGTGTGTGTGTGTGTGTGTGTGTGTGTGTGTGTGTGTGTGTGTGTGTGTGTGTGTGATTATCTGTTTATTATCTATATAATTGTTTACAGTTCCTACAATCCAAATTTGGCACGAGTTTCTTTTTAAAAAACTAACCAAAAACTTCTCAATTAACCGATATAATCTGATCTGTGGGCGTGGCTATCCTCTGGATATAGTGATGTCACAAAATAAATTAGGCCAATCATGTGAAATATGCGAATTACCAAAGAATAGTGAAATTGTGAGCAAGTTTTAATATAGCAATAGAATGAGTGTGCTGGCTCACTAGCTGAATAATTTTTTTTTTTTTTTGATAAAAGCATGGTTGTCATAGTAACAGGATATTTGCTAATTAATACATCACTCTTATGAAGAGGTAACTAGCTGGGTAGCATTTTCAAATGTGTATGTTTTAGCATGAGAATGACATTTTATTTAAAAAAAAAAAAAAAGCAAACACACACACACACACAGCACTGTTAGCAAGCATTTGCTAGTTTGCTAGTCAAACAGTTCTGTGATTTTTTTTTCTTCAATATGTAAAGAGAACTTTTGAAAACACTGTTGCCTAGCAACTAGGGAACAATAACGCCAGGCATCAGCTAGCTAAAAACTAAGGTAAATGTTTTAACCAGCTAGCACACAGCTCTTAGAGACGACGCAAAGCTGTAGTAACTGTATAAACAACACCAAATCATCCGCAATGTCAACGTTTCCCTCAGAGGTGGTGATTAATTACTAAGAAAACACTTGTGTTAGCTTAAAGTATGTAGTGGTTATACTTAGCACTAAGCGCTAAACAAGCTTCCGGCAGTCACATTTAATCGCTGATGGATGATAATGATTTACACATAAATACTCTCTTTGGTTGACTGACTAATTAAAAGTAACTTAAAAGTAATATTTAAAGAAATATGCAACACCTCCTGCACCAGATTTTTTAGCATAGCGAATATTTTAGCGTTTTCTTTGTGCGAGGCCGCCATGATGTACTGTCTCTCAGCCCAGCAGTGTGTTAAATGCATTTCAGATTTCTTCTGTAATGATTTTTACCTAACTTTCGACCTGACTTACGCAACCTGCCCCGAGCTGCCTCGCTGAGCGTGAAGAACCACATTCCAACATTAACATTTCAGACATTTACGAGTGCAGTCCTAACTCTTTCCACTCGAGCTGTGCTTGTAAATTAGCTTTTAGTGTTTTTAACGTCTCACTATGTAGTTTTCTGAAGAAATTCTCACTATATTAACGTGTAGTCGAAGATTATTATCTAAACCTATGTTCACATTACAAGCCTACAAGTGTTTAAATTAATTTGATTCCATCACAAAAGTTCACTTTCGTGTTCCTGAATACCCTGTAAGTTACACGTTCTCCTGTAACTAAATAAGTTCAGGCTTATTATTCCGGATGGGGAGCACCAGGGATCACTGATGTGATTTTATCACGATACATAGGTTACGATTTGATTTATATATTGATTATTTAGATATCACGATTGTGTAAATATCCCATTTTAAAAAATCCTGATACTGTTACAGTTCTAAACAAGCTTAAACAAACTGCTCGCCAATGTGTGAATTATTTAGAGCGCACCACCTGTAGGATCATAGAGGAACTGCAAAACTTTACCACCTCAAATGCAAATGTATATATTATTAAAAAATAACAAAATTTTAAAAAATGGCATGAAGGCAGCACAATGTCTTCGTAGTTACAACTGTCGCCTTGCACCTCCAGGGTCTGGGTTCAATTCCACCATGTTCACCCTGTGCTTGGTGGGTTTCCTCCAGGTTCTCCGGTTTCCTCCCACAGTCCAAAGACATGCAGATTAGGCTAATTCCCAAATAGACGATGAGTGAATTTTGCATGAATTGATACACAAAATAATCATGATACACAATTTAAAACTGAATTGAATTGATCATTTGTAATCAAACACTGCCTAAGTAATAATGGCTAGCAAAAATTATTTGTCGTATGCAGTACTTTTTATATAAATAAATAAATAAATAAATAAAATGCTATTTAGCATTATGGGACACTTAACGATGCTACGCAGACATTGATGTTACACGTATTCATCTAGAAAATCTTCTAGCTTTCAAACTCTTCTGGACTCTAGATAGGTAAAACTACTTTGAAATAACTCATTATTTACAATGATAATGTATAGCTACAATAATTGAAACTTACAATGAATGTATATGTAATATGAATACATTGAATGTATTACAAAACAGTCAGGAATATTAGCATTCATGAGTTAATGGACGACTCAAGATTGATAAAATGGCACAACAGTTAGTTAGATAACATTATACATATTTGGAGCTAGCTAACAAAAAACTTCTTGTCAAATTTATTGCAAAACGGTCAACTGCTTGGTGTAACACTTGCGTGTTATGTATATAATTTTTTTTACCCATCATGCCCTAATTACAACCCTTCTAGCAAACTCGCAGGTAACAGAAATCACAATAGAAACACAACCTAGCTATGTGTTTACATTCTTGCCTGATAGAAACATTAAGTAAAACAAGTTGTCAGATGCTTATTAATAAAATAAGCCACCTTAAGGTATCTTAGCACCTTAACCATTTAGCTAGCTAGCATGTAACTGTTCTAGCTAGCTAAATGGCCACATATGAATGCAAATGAGACAAAACATTCAGGAATATTAACATTTCTCTGATGAATTAATCAATTCAACATTGATAAAATGACACCACAGTTAGTTAGATATACATTGTACATTATACTATAATCGTAGCTAACTAACTACAATTCTCATCAAATTCATTGTAAAATGGTCAACTACTTGGTGCAACACTTGTGCATTATTATGTATATATTTTTTCCCATCATGCCCTAATTACAACCCTTCTACCAAACTCGCATGTAACAGAAATCACAACAGAAACACAACCTAGCTATGTGTTTAATTTATTGTAATTTGGAACATGGGATTTGGAGCACTTTAGGCATTTAATGTGAACTTAGGCTTCGTACTTGCACAGATTTACACTCATTTTTTTACATTCTGTTTCCACTCATCCGTCAATTCTATTGTTTCTTGTTTGTTGTGATGTTTGTCGTGCAGTATTATTCAGAATAATGTCCCAGCAATACAATGTCAGTTCGGCATGTAAACACTGTCTTTATAAGAGTGTGTGTGTACATACTACAGTAAAAGGAAATATCAAGTCTCTGGGCTCACAGGACCTATAATATCCAACAAAGTAGAACAATGCAGGTGGTGAGGAAGTGATTCTATTGTACAATATTAAATAATCAAAGAAACAATAATAAACACAATATAAACACTTATGAGTTGAGTAACACAACTAGATGTTGTGAGTCTCAGTGCTTTTTAATGTAAGAAGTAAGGTCCTTTTTTAACTGGACCCTAATTTAGACATACAGTATATAAAACATACATACATATAAAAATGTTAATATAACATAAAAGCTGTCAAAATGTAAAGCTCATGTGTGTAATAAATTGGCTTTGTGTTCAGTTGTGTTGTTTTCAGTTGTATTATGTTGCATGTCATAATTATACAATAAAAAAAAGGATTAAATGAGCAGAATTTCTGGAGTCTGTGTTACAGAGGAAATTTAAAGAGTAAAGTAAATGCTGCATACATAATGACTTCTTACTAAGTTCTATGAGGGCATTCAAGTCAAACTGGGACTTGTGATGAAATTTATGGTGAATGAAGCTGTAAAAGCGATTGACATGTAAAAAAGACTTTAGGCACATTACTCTTAGCTGCACTAAAACATTTTAAACGTTTTCTATAAGGATGCACATCCGCGAATGACGATCCCGGGCGAGGTGACTCGGAGCCCACTGCACTCGTTCCCGTGAGCAAGTAGAACGTCTGATTTTTGCATTGGTGTAAAAGGGGATTATACAGAGAAATAATGGGAGTTTTAAATTTCAGAATTTTATTTTTTGTACAATAAAAAGTCCCACTTTCACTTGAATGCCCTTTGTAAAAACTTATAATAATAATAATATATATTGGATTAAAACACTTCAGAGTGTTCTGATATTTGAATCAAAGTTAGTGCTACCACCAGAAAGTTGATTAATTTCCCAGAACAGCAAAGTGTTTTACTCTCCTTATACCACAGCAAGTTGCCAAGAGTTGCGTGTTTTACATTTTTCTGAAGACTGACACCTCATACTTTTTTTCCTATCCATTAGTAGTAGAGGTTACATTATAGCAACTACAAAAAAAAAAACACAATACCTTTACGAGCCTTTTTCTTTTTCTCTTGAAGTTAATCCAAAAAAAGAAAACACATTTAGTGTAATTAACATCTGTAGAACACCTGGGACATGGAGTGATACATATAGTTAATCATCCCAGTGCTGTTACTGTCCGTTATCAGCACATGTGGAACACCTCTCGTCCAATCAGATTATATGGTTGGAACTAACTGTTGTATAATACAGCATGTTTTATTAAGTATGTATGATTCCTTTAATTATGTTTAAAACACATCTTAAGGATTTTTGGAATAATGATATGTTCTAAAATAGTACAGCAATTTAAAATACAAACAATAAAATACCTGACCGTGTCTACCTGAGCTCACTCCATTAGAAGAAGAACGTCTGTTCCAAAGCTTCACTGTGATGTTTTGTACTTAAAAGGGTGCCGTGATCTTAAACAGGATTTTGCAGATGAGGTTTAAAAGACTCAGTTTAATTATGATTAATGGACGTGCAGGGCCACGTGCAGCACTCAGAAACCCCGACGTGTTCCTAACCCAGGAGTGGCGCAAGTGGTGCTCTTCATGGCTGACAGGCTGAAGAACGAGTAAGGAACCGAGGCCCAGGTGGGAGGAAGAAGATGTGTGACTGTGTTCAATCAAAAGACCTGACCCGAGCTGCAGGGAGAACTTAGAACCTTAAAAGGTGAAGTCTGAGCATGATGATAGAAAACGGCTGTCCTGTAAACCTGTCCTGATGGTGAACAATCCTAATTTTGGAAAATCCTCAATGAGACAGAGTTCACAGCCCGAAAAAGCTCTGAGACAAAATGGTGTCAGTTCAAGCGCACAGTAAACACCATGTAGCGTTGTCTTCCCCCACAACGTCTTTCCAGGTTCCCTTTAAATGATCGCTGTATCACTGGGATTCTCCTCTCAATTTGGAGTCTCGTGAGGGTATCATGCGGAACCAAAACGCCAAACCTGTGTGTTTTGGTTCCGCATTATACAATGTCAAAGGTGTACAAGACTCACTTACGAACAGACTGTCGGACTTACGAACGAATCCAACTTACGAACGAATCCCACTCACGAACATGCTCTCGGAATGGAACTTGTTCATAAGTTTGGGACTTACTGTATTACAATTTACAGTAAGTAAATACCTGGATACCTTATCCAGAGTGACTTACACTTTTATCTCATTTATACATCTGAGCAGTGGAGGGTTAAGGACTTTGCTCTATAGCAACTTGGTGTTTGTTTGTTTTTTTTAACTTGGGTCATTCCAATCAATAATCCATCACCTTAACCACTGAGCTTGATATAGGCTTTTTATTCTATTTAGTTATAAAACATTCTATTGCTTTATTTCCTGTTCTTTTCCTATAATTCGTTCTGTTCAACAGTATTCTACTCCCTTATGTTCTTTTCATTTTTTATTTCTGTTCAGTTGTTCTATTTATTCTGTTCCATTCTATTTATTTATTTATGTTCTACTCTTTACTATGCCCTTATTCTCTCTCTCTCTCTCTCACACACACACACACACACACACACTTACTCATTCTCTATATCGCCCATCCTGTATAGGGTCATAGGAGGCCTGGAGCCTATCGCAGGAAACCCAGGGCACAGGGCGGGGTACACCCTGAACAGGTTGCCAATCCATCACAGGGCACACAAGTACACACTCTCTCACACACTCACACGTTCACTTACACACTATGGGGAATTTGGGAACGCCAGTTAGCCTGATCTGTATGTCTTTGGACTGTGGGAGGAAACCGGAGAAACTAACCAAGCACGGGGAGAACACGCAAACTTCATGCACACAGACCCCGAGGAGGGAATCGAACCCAGAACCTGGAGGTTCCAGGAGTCCTTTATGTTCTATTCTTTTTTTTATAGTTCTATTTAGGTGCATAGTCTTCTATCCCTGTACGTATAATTCAGTTTTACAAGGTTTCCCTCCGTTACAATCTATTCTTATTCATCCCTTAAAGTTCTATCCTTTTGTGTCGTTGTGTTCTATAGTGTTCTATTCCTTTATTCTCATTTTCTTTAGTCTTTTATGTTCTATTCTAGTTTGATCTAGTCTGTAGTGTTCTGTTCTATTCCACAGTATTGCCTTATTTTCTATTATAATCTTTTCTATTCTCCCTCCTAATCTGTAGTCTTCTTTACTAATTAATTTTATTCTTCTGTTCAGTTTTTTTGTTCTGTATTTGTGAACAGCTCTATGTTAGACTGTAGTGTCCTAATATCATTCTGTATTATTATTATTATTATTATTATTATTATTATTATCACAACTTACTTTATTCCTTTTTCCCCCATCATCCTATCACATCGTACAGTGTTTCTTTCTGTCCTGTTCTACTCTTTTCTTGCACAACTTCCAAATCTTCTTGTTTCTATTATAAAGTCCGTCCTGTTCTGTTCTGATGTTTAAACTTTAAGTCAGCCTAAAGAAAGTGGTGTTTTTTCCCCTGTTTCACAATTCTCATGACTCGGAGTCTGGGAGTCGAGTGTTGACCCTGCTGACTGACATCTAAAAGAAAGCACCACACACATACACACACACACACACACACACACAAACACACTTGGCAGGGAATCAGGGTAGTATCATGCTCAGCTTACGTCTTATCCTCACAGGAATAAGTCGTTTATTTGTACTAAGACCGACTTCAGATCCCAGATGGCTCTCCGGTCCCCCATCTGAAATAAGGGCTTTTATGTCTCTGGCTGTATTTCCATCCAACAGAGAACCATCGCCTACATGTTTCAGAACAATGCGCATATTCCTAAAAACGAATCGAGCCAGGATCTGTACGCCACATCAGCTATTTCTGTCAGCATTGTTTATCAGATCCTAGGACTCTTTCTAAACATGTCTAAAGTTACCACACAACTTTTTCCACTTACCTCATGGATTTCTCCTGAACTAAGGGCAAACTTACTGGCTATCCAGAAGCTGTTCTAGAGCTCGCTGAATAAACAAGTGTGAATATACTGTAAGTGCTGCAGGCTCACAAACTCGCTTCACAACCTGCAGGGCAACGACTCGAGAATTCCGTCTGACATCATCGCCTAGAATTTTCACTTTTTTTTTTTTTCTTTTATCAATTTTCCAGGAATTGGTGTCTGTATGATTAATATTAACGTCAACGACTGACCCATTAACAAGTCCTTTAGTGACTAACTGACTGACTGAAACACACACACACACACACACACACACACACTCGCTGTAGTCTCACACAGGCTTTGTCTGAGAGCTTGCTCATAAGTTTAACTGCGATATTAAAAGCGAGGTTCACAGGATTACTCAGCGTCTGGTAACATTTAAAAACGATGGTTAAGTTTATAATGAATTGAAAATCTCACCAAGCTAGAATTGCAGGAATCCAAATAAAACAATAAATTGAACAACCCACAAATTAAATAACTGTGCTCTTTTATCTGTCTGGCTCAGTTTCAGGTTTCAACAGAAAATAAAACAGGTTATACAAAACAAACAGCAACTTATAAACCATCAGCTAATTCGAATTTCAGTGGGTGGGGCTATACATGTTGCTCCTCCCCATATTTAACCCCACCCTAAGCAATTCAATTCAATTCAATTAAATTTTATTTATATAGCGCTTTTAACAATGGTCATTGTCTCAAAGCAGCTTCACAAAA
>JAOVVA010000010.1:19741513-19751651 GCA_028565275.1 Leiocassis micropogon | reverse complement strand
CACCCTGTGTTTGGAGAAAACAGGCGTCCAGTTGCCATCTGCGATCAGTGCATAGCCTACATGCCTGAGGCCTCACTGACCCAGATTCTTTACACACACACACACACACACACACACACACACACACACACACTCAGAGCTGACCCATTTTAACCTCAGAATTATGATATGAACTCTGATCTTCATGCATAGGCAGACACCAATAATCTGTTTCACACACACTTACACACACACACACACACACACACACACACACACCAGTCTTTTATCTCAGTGCTACATGCAGCCAATAAATCCTGATATCGCTCAGCCAAAGCGATCTTTAAACACTGATATTTATTTTAGCAAACTGTGATAAAAGTTTAGCTAAGAGTTTATTTTTACTTTAGAAATGATGCAATGTTTGCACACACCCTCTCTAGTGTGTGTGTGTGTGTGTGTGTGTGGAATCTTTAATCAGCGAGTAGAAAAATAAGCAGCTTTTAAACATGAATAAACCAGTGTGTCATTGATTATTAAACAGATGCTAAATGCTAATTAGCGGCTTTTCCTTCTGATATCTAGTTGTTTTTTTTATCACAGCTCAAATATGGTGAAGTTTTTACTAAGTAGATGATTATTACATTTGAAAGGAATGAAAGGAGTCTCCAGTGCGCTTGGCATTTTCTGAAAAGTACTCGCAAAATACTCTCGTTTTGTGAGAGTATTGCTTCTTCTTCTTCTTCTTCTTCTTCTTCTGCTTCGTTTTGAAGGTTAAAAGCTGCTTTACTGCCACCTGTTGGACGGGATTGTATAGCAGAAGAAAAGATTATTGCTCATTACAGGACTTGACATTTTAACTATGAAACAGCATTTCAGCGCTTCTTTAGATACTTTTTGTGATTTGTAATTCCTAAGAATCATACAGTAATTGCATGTTCTCCCTGTGCTTGGTGGGTTTCCTCCGGGTACTCCAATTTCCCTCCAAAGACACGCAGATTAGGCTAACTGGCATTCCCAAATTCCCCACAGTGTGTAAACGCGCATGTAAATGTCGTCCGGAAGTCCTACCACGGCCATAAAACAGGAATTAATACAATGGTCACCATTGTCCCACAGTCCCTAGTTGGACTGCAGAGGTTCCTAGATGGATGGATGATGGAATAATCATCATAATGAGATCCTGCAGGAAATATAGCTACTTGAGACAAATCAGACAACAAACATTAGTGCAACTGAATTAAATAGTATCAAGAGACTACCCATGATTCACAGCTCCAATGTAAACACCCTATCCCCCCCCCCCCCCCCCCCCCCCCCCCCCCCTCCCCCCGACCACTAGATATCAGCGCTGTAATCTATCTTCACCCACTTGATTTCCACTTCAACATAACGGTCACTGACGGATGAATCAGAAAGCGCTGAAGTGCGAGCTCATCCTTTATTTCTTCTACAATGAAAACATTGAAAAGCAGGACATGAACACGCTCGTGTTGGAGGCAGTTTTTATTTTCTGTAGAAGACGTAATGTGTTTTAAGGAATTGGGG
This sequence comes from Leiocassis micropogon, assembly GCA_028565275.1. Lineage (NCBI taxonomy): Eukaryota > Metazoa > Chordata > Actinopteri > Siluriformes > Bagridae > Leiocassis > Leiocassis micropogon. Next base: position 19,750,124 of record JAOVVA010000010.1, on the reverse strand, counting down.
AATTTTAGAGGATTGGACGTGAATGTTGTACGTTTACTTAAATATTGAAAAAAGTTTTTAACTGATTCTGATTTAAAAAAATGACCAAAGGAAAATCAATGACATTGCATCATCGACTAACTGATACAGCTCTAATTTATACTCTGATAGGATTACAAGACATCGCAGTGCACTGATTCATAACCTCTGATATGTATCATATCACCAGATTCTTGCCACAGTGTGTATCAGGGACGTTGTATTATTATCCACCCTAGCAGAATATTCTGAATATGATGAGTAGGTGTGATTGTAGTCCAGTCACTGCGTCCTCGCTGCAGTGGACACGTGGAGATTCCTGACGCCGCCTGGGTCTGAGTCGCACGGCCTTTTATGGCTGCTGGATCATTCCTGGGCCGTGGTTATTTTTACCTTCTAGTGCCATCTGTGTGGGCTGAAACCTGACTACACCGCTCAGAGACTCTGTGTGTGTGTGTGTGTGTGTGTGTGTGTGTGTGTGTGTGTGTGTGTGTGTGTGTGTTTGTTTGTGTGGGAACACCTGACTGGTGCACAAGTGCGTACATGCCGAGTTCATGACTTTATTAAGCATCGTGTCACCCCAAAGATACACAGCTGTAGGGTTTTCAGGATAATTCTACAGTAATACCTGATTAAATATACCTTAACTACTGTCCAATAGGAAAAAGTAAGGGTGAGTGAAAACATAAAAAAAAAAAAAAAACATACACTGCAACAAATTATATTTTAGGAAATGAAATTTTTTTTTTAATCAAATTATAAAATAAGCTTACAATATAAGATAATTAAGCTTATTTCTAATCAATTTTTACTAAAATTGCATGCAAATGTCTTGTTCTCCAAGTCAAAATAAATAAAAAAATCTTTGCTCGTCTTGCGGGACACTCGCAATCCGAGGTTTCACTGTATTTTGATTTAATGTATATTAGAGTAAACTATCACTGGAAAAAGATTGTAGTTGCTTTATAAGATATGAAATTTTTTTTTATCATTGTAATATATCATGTTCAGTTTCTCTAAAGAGTTTTATTATAATTTTTTAAGTTCTATATATACTTTTGTGTAGCCAAGGATTTTTTACTTAAATGCTGTTGTAAGATTTCACCTTAAAAGTGTGTATACACACACACACACACACACACACACACACGCACACAAACCTTGGATAGTAAATAATTTAAAGAAAAACTGCCTCATGTTTTTGCAGTAATTCCCTGAGCTAAAAAACCTTGTAACATTTAAAGTATTTTTTTTACTTAATAGTAAAAATTCTTTACTAGTTGCCATTATTATTTTATTGTTTTATCCAAAGTTTTCTTTTCAGCATATGAATGATAATTGGTGACGAACAGGATGTAAAAAAAAAAACTTCAAAGGTGGCTTGTAAATTTTAAACATCCAGATTTTCTTTTTTAACTTACGATTTATAAATTTGTGTGTGAACGAGTTCATGGTTAAATGTCTAATGTTCCAATGGCTGAAGAGTTATTTGGTGTAATTATACCGTTATTACCCGCTGGCCTATTTGGCACAAAGCTGACTCACTTATAAGGGATTTTTTTAGAGCCTGTAACCAGTAATTTGTAAATCTCAGGCTTTTATACAGTATAACTGCCACTGGAATACATCTCTGCAGTTCTATTCTCCATATAAACCTCTGAGATCAGCTCTTTGGCAGGAGTTTATTAGGTTAGGATGGAGGATGGGGAGGTAGGAACCTATTAGCAGCTTTGTTTATTGGGGTAGAATGGCACGCACAAACAAATAGTTGATTCCACCCGTGTTTGTCGCTAACACACAGTGCCAGCTGATATTAAACTGCAGCTAAGATAATTTTCACGCTCCAGTTTTTTTGGTTTTGGTAAAGTGTGTAATGGTCCTGTGAGATTGGGAGTGGAATCAGGAATCAGTGATAGATACCAGAAGTTGGCATGAAGATGATGGCGATGGCGTGATGATGTGATAATATGATGGTGTGGTAGAAGTGGAGGAATGGTGATGTTGTGATGAAGATGGCTTAATGGCGATGGTATGATGGCGAGGGCGGGAATGCAATGGCATAACAGTGTGATGGCGTAATGGTAATAGTACAATGGCGTGATGGTATGATGATGATTGATAGGCTGATGGTGATGCCATGGTGCTGACAGAGTGGCAATGGTGTCATAGCGATGACTTGATCGAGTGATGGAGCGATGGTGTGATGGCGATGGTGTAATAGCTGTGGGGTGATAGAATGATGGTCATGTAACAGTAGTGTGATGACGATGGTGTTACAGTGCACTGGTGTGATGGCAATGTTATTATTGCAATGGTGTAATAGGGACCTGATGCCATGATGGTGATGACGTTATTGGGTGACGGCAATGGTATGGTGGAGATGGCATTATTGTGTGACATCATGTTGATGGCTTGATAGATGATTGGACAACATATGAATGAAAACTTGGTGTCTGCAATGAGTTCTATTTCAAATTTGTACTAGACTTGTAACAGCTAAAAATTCATTATGTTTATTTACAGTTCCAAAAGTTTGTTTATCATCAGCCTGGCTGTTCTGCTTCATCCATTCATCTGTATGGACCGCTGTCACTTGTCTAACATGTCATCAGAGCAATGTTGATCCAGGTGTTCGTAGCATGGAAACACCGCGAGATTTCTGTTGGACAGCTCTGGAAACTTTCCGAGGTTGTTGCTTACTAAGTTCAGTTAAAAAAAAAATTCTTTCTTAACAGCGAATTAAAGAAATTACCAAATGCTAATTCTAGCGTCTAGCACCTAAAGCTAACACATAACCCTAATCCTGTTTGGTCCACAATAATGTGCACACGACACGTCAAGCAAATCCCCAAACGAGTCTCAATCTCAGTGCCTGGTCCAAGTGTCAAAATGCTGTTTTATACGAACAGGGGTGCTGTCGGGGTTGCCAGGTCTCAAAACTTTCATCAAAACTATTTAACATCTCAAAAACCACAAAAGGGATCTCACATTATCCAAAACAAATAGACAAGTGGAACAGAGAGACTCATCTTTCTTCTTTTAATATGTTTTCTGCATTTACACTTTCCCCTTGTTTGCCACAGCATGTGTTTGTAAAGTAGATGATGCGTTAAACTGGGGTCTTGCGCTGTTATTCAGTCTCCTGGTAAGGAATGATATCAGATCCCAGACCTCCATTTTGTCTCCGGAGCAGCGACATGTCCTGATCTGTTCTCTCTCTCTCTCTCTCTCTCTCTCTCCCTGTCTGTAGCTTGGCTTTTTGTTTTTTTTCCAGCACCCAGTTATGCAGCACACAGAAAACACAAAAGCACAGCTCACTAATGAATACCATCACACATTCACTCACTCTGTCTCTCTCTCAGTCGCCTTCATTTTCTCACTGTCGCATTACTTTTTCTAATAGGATGAACATTGGGCTTCAGGACTAACGTCAGCATCAGTACTAACATCTAGCCTTAGTATAAACAGCCAGCATCAGTACTAACATCCAGGGTCAGTACTAACATCCAAAATCAGTACTAACATCCAGTGTAAGTACTAACATCCAGCAGCAGGACTAACATCCAGAATCAGTACAAAGAGCAGCCAGAACCTGTAACTAATATCCATAATCAGTTACTAACATCCAAAATCAGTACTAGCATCCAGAATTAGTACTAACATCCAAAATCAGTACTAGCATCCAGAATTAGTACTAACATCCAAAATCAGTACTAACATCCAAAATCAGTACTAACTTCTGGCATCAGTACCAACATCCAGCTTCAGTACTAATATACAGAATCAGTACCAATGCCCAGAATCATTAGTAACATCTGGCATCAGTACTAATATCCAAAATCAGTACTAACATCCAAATTCAGTACCAACATCCAGAATCAGTACTAACATATTGAATCAGTACTAGCATCCGGGGCCAGTACTAACATCCAAAATCAGTACTAACATCCAAAATCAGTACTAGCATCCAGGGTCAGTACTAGCATCCAGAATCAGTACCAACATCCAGAATCAGTACTAACATATTGAATCAGTACTAGCATCCGGCGCCAATACTAACATCCAGGATCAGTACTAACATCTAACATCAAGACTAACATCCAGAATCTGTATTAACATCTGGTGTCAGTACAAACAGCCAGAATCAGTACTAATATCTGTGTCAGTACTAACATCCAGCGGCAGGACTAACATCCAGAATCAGTAAAAAGAGCAGCCAGAATCAGTACTAACATATTGAATCAGTACTAGCATCCGGCGCCAATACTAACATCCGGGATCAGTACCATCATCCAGAATCAGTACTGACATCTTGAATTAGTACTAACATCCAGCATCAAAACGATCATTTAGCATCAGTACAAACATTTAGCATCAGTACTAACATCCAGCATTAGAACGGACATCTATCGTCAGTTCAAACAGCCTGAGTCTGTACTAACATTTAACCTCATTACTAAGACCCGGCATCAGTAGTTTTATTTTTAAAGACCTGTAATTCATTAGTGCTGCACCTTTTATTTCTCTGAGTACAAAGCAGCAGTTCAGTCGCTCATTTTAAAACACACACACTCCTTGCAGTGGTGGAGATGCAGGATTATACCGTGTGTATCACTGTGTAGTTAGTTTTATCAGGGTTTATCAGTTGTTCTGGAAGCATCGACACTACAGTATAAACTAAAACATTTATTAGTTCATTTTCAGTATGGAGGAGGCGCTTCACTTCCTTTATTTGCATCCTAATTCATTTACCAGTGTGTGTGTGTGTGTGTGTGTGTGTGTGTGTGTGGAGCAGATGGAGCTCTGCAGTGGCAGTTTATCTCCAGAGTGAAAGACCACATGCCTGCTGTTTGCACTGAGACTGAGAGAGGGAGGGAGAGACAGACAGACGGAGAGAGAGAGAGAGAGAGAGAGAGAGAGAGAGAGAGACTATATATAAACAGCGAGAGACAGATCTATGTCTCTCTCTCTCATTCTCTCAGTCCTTGTTTTTCCTCTTGGTTTGTTTCCTCTGATTTTTTTTTTTTGTTTGTCATTAATTTTAATATCTGCATTGCTGTCACCATCCTTTGTATCTATTAATATCGTAGTATCTATTAAGTCTTGATGTCTTTCTGTCTCTCTGTCTCTGTTGTTTATCAACGATTGGAAATGATGAATGGATAAACGAGGAGAGATGTATGTTTAAGATTTAGCCCTGTTATGTGGGGACTAGCAGGGAATCTTCTCTCCGAGTTAAACGTAGCGGCAGATTGGAGGCTTTTAAGGTGCGCGAGTTTTGATCATGTAACGGCAAAAAAAAAAGTGTTTCTGTTGCACCACTTTGAAGCTTGTGTTCTCGGCCGATCGCTCATAACCAACCAATCAACTGGTGTATCTCGATTATAAATGTAAAAAGAAAATATTTTGGAGTCAGTGTGTTGATCACAAAAGAATCACGATTTATGAGTCATTAAAGAATAATAAAAAACATCAATATGGCAGCCATAATCTTCACACTGCACGGGTCTGAGGTCTGAACTCTCAGGCTGCTAGTGTTTTGTTTTCCTACATTGCTCGAGAGGACAGGTGTAAAACGTGCTCTAACGTCAGGTTTGTGTCAGAAGGTGAAAATGTTTAAGCGGTCTGAGTAGAAATATGTCACCCAAACAAGCAGCTGACGCCGCTTGACTTTTGAGCTTGTAGAGGTCAGAGTACACACAAACTTCCTGTTTTGAACCAGAACACATGTGGAGACTCCGGCTATCTCGTCTGCAGCGTCAGCTGCTTGTTCACTTGTTCAGCTAGCTTCAAAGTGGTGCAACAGAAACACTTTTTTTTTTTTTTGCTGTTACATGATCAAAACCCGCGCAACCTTAAAAGTGCCAAAAACCAATCTCTGCAATCGAATTAGTCTCAAACCTGCTCATTACACACTCTTACATCATTCTCAAAACACAGCGAGTGCAGATTAGTCTCGAAAATCGTGCTTGCAGTCGCTCAACCCGCGCGCTCATTGTCAAGTTGAGTTGGTGTTTGTAGGTGGAGGTGTTTGTGGCGGGAAAATGTCACCGTTTCTTTATAATCCTACAATTATTTGCTCAATTTTTTAAAAATAATAATCATTGCGGATGACATACTGCTGCACTCAATTTTAAAAATCTAGCTTATTAAAATTTTATTTTATGCTAAAACTCTTTTCTCTTTGAAGTTAGTTTGTATTATTTGAATGCTGTGCTTGGTTTTTAAGAGGGAAAACGAATGCTATAAGGAATGAGATACATTTAATTAACTGTTGAATAAAGCTAAGGTTTAAAGCTTTGACAACTTTTTTTAAAAGGTTCAAGGCCTTAAAATTATACAATTGTGATTCTTACAGAATCGCGGTATTAATCAAATCGATAAGCTTGGTATCGTGATAATATCGTATCGGGTGGTGACTGGTGATTCCTCTTCACTTTGTGTTTGGGTTTAACCCTTGAGCATGTCTCCCAGTAAGATTACTTCCAAGTAGAACTGTTTTGGAGAGAATATAACCCTTACTTATCCAATAAACTCACCAGAGCACCTTTTTTTTTTTAATACTAAATACTTAAAGCCTAAATACTTAGGCTTTTAAGCTACATGTTAACTGCCAGGACATGTCCTCCTTTTAGAAAATGATGAAGGAAAAATGACTAATACCTTTTTAGTACCCACACTCCTACACTTAAAGGGTTGTTGGCAACTTAAAGCTAACTAATTATGGAGAGTTGTTTAAAATCGGCTCATTCGAACTGCTAACAAGCAAATCTCACGCATCAGATTGTTCCGCGGTTCTGCGTGTTATGTTTAAATTGAAGCCTCCTGGAAGGCAAATGTCCCCGTGCTGGATGGCACATGAGTGGAAACTGGATGCTAATGACGTGAAACCGTAATGAATGCTAAGAGCTGTAATGGTGATAGCAGAAGAATAGGGCTACATCAGGGCTAGTACTGATTAGACTTGGTGCTAGCGGTGATGGAAGGTGGGTGAAGGCGATCGGTGATGATAAACTAACCAATCAGCAGTGAATACTGTTTGAAGCCCCACCTCTCAGTGCCATTGATAAAAAATATATAAGTTATCAGTATTTTCTGAATGGACGTTAACCTCTCTCTCTCTCTCTCTCTCTCCTAGGTCTCAGTAGCTCTCCTGTAGACTCGACCCTGAGACCAGAGAAGCAGAACGAGGAGCCGCTCAAAGCCGACGACACCACCGTCACAGATTCCTCTCTGATCACAGACCCTCCCTCCAAAATAGAGACGCCCGTCAAACCCAACAGCAGACCCAGCAGCAGACCCGGCACACCTGCAAACAGCGCCACCCCTCAGAACAAAAAAGGTAATGCACCATCCCCTAAAAGATTTCTTTCTAGATGTTTCTAGATCAAGATGTTAATGTGAAATAAGGTTCCTGGCGGAAAATCACTACAGCATCAAAAAAATAAAAAGCCAATCAACCAAAACAACCAGGTTCTAATGTTTTTTTTTTCTCTCAAAATATTAGAACCTGGTTGCTCTAATGTTTTGGAAAAAAATAAATAAATAAAAAAACCGTCGTCTGGGACTTTTAATTTTTAAAGAGACCACAGTGATTAAAAGAAAATGCTCTTGTAGGTCAGTATTAGATTAAGAACTGGTTCACACTTTGTAAATTATACGTGTAAACCTAATGTAAAAATGATAAATTCCGTAAAAATATATCACAGCTTTTGCGGGAAATATGAATCGCAACCATCTTCCACAAAGTACTTGCAAAAGTATTCTTGTTTTGCAAGAGTCTTGCTTTTTCTTCTTTTTGGATTAATGGGAGGTTGGCACATTACTGCCACCTGTTGGACTGGAGTATCAATCAGAAGCTTGACAGGAAACATAGATGATTGTGTTGTAAGTGACATACGAAGATTTGCGATTTCTGACAACGTCGTACGCTTCCGTGGCCTGGAAGTCTGAGAGAGCAAAATTGTCAATCAGAGCACCACACGTCAGGTATTGGTATCTGAATACTGGGGCTTGTGTACAGTATGTTAAAGAGGGTGGATAGCATTTTCCATTGTTATATACCAATAACATACAGAGTATTTGATTCGCTTCACGTGGTGAATCGGTCAATTTAAAGTTTTTTCACTAGGAGTTCACTTGGAAGCAGACCTCTCTTAGATTAAAGATTATTTGGGTTGAACCCTGGTGTGTTTTCCTGTCGCTCCGGGCAGTGAGTTTGGACAGCAGCATGATTCAGTACTGGTACCTATCGATTCTGTTCCACTCCATCAGGGTATTGACAACAAGAGCGAAGAGTAAGTATAGCGCAGTCGCTGCTCAGCTGACTCATACAGTAACGAGTGGCTGGTTGTTTTTCCGAACAATACGTCGTACTGGGGCGCAGCAGCGGCCGCGGCGGCGGCGCACGCCATCGTGAGTCCTCATAAATCTTCTCTCTGTTTTGCTTTTAATCGACCAGATGGTTGTGGCTCGATGCCAAGTCATCGTTTGTTTAGAGTGGGAAGGCAGAAACCCGGGTTTTCAGCTCTGTGTGTGTAGACAAGCATCCTTAAACAGTCTGACAGTCCCAAGTGTTCCAGCAACATCTTAG
>JAOVVA010000010.1:19728179-19738899 GCA_028565275.1 Leiocassis micropogon | reverse complement strand
TCATTTTGTTTCTATGACTATGAAATAATAATAACACTATGAGTATTTTTAAGTTCCCTATTTTTGGCAATGCCACAAAACTGATGACTTCAGTTTTACATGACTATACATTAATGAATGTTCATTAAGAATGTAAAATTTTTGCTCGAGTTCAAGGATTAAAATTTACCCTAGCCACATACCCATGACTCATGACTTTCTCTGAAGCCGTGTTATTCGAATATGTATATTAATTTAACATGCTGAATAATTGGAGTGTTTGTTTCAATATTAGATTTAATAGACATAAAAACATAAAGTTTAAAAAGAAACCGTTTCTAAAGCGTATACAGTAATAATATGTGTTATATCAGCTTGTGAATGAAAATTGTGAATATTCTCCAGCCTTACTGTACTTTTGGCATAGTAACACAAGTGAGGGATAGAAACTTGACAGCTGTTTTTCTTCATTGTTTTTAACGCTTCAGAACAGAAAACCCATGAGCAAGGTAAGATACCTGACGGCATTTGATAAAAGTTGTGGTATCATGGCTCAGATCTCATTTTGATGTGGTGTTTTAAATCAGATGCCCCCATTTGTTATTGTAATCATTGTTTGATCCTCTTTCATGTGATTACTGTATTTTCTGGACTTAAAGATTTTTTTTTTTTTTGTTCTCTGGAAGATGCTGTGATTTCTTTAGTCTACTGATATACTGTATGTGTTATATTACCTAAATTAGCCTAATTCTAAAATTCTGATTTTTTTTTTGTGGTTTTATGGTAGCCATGTTACTCCAGAAATTACGGTAGTCTGGCTACTCAGTGTTGCAAATTATCATTAAATTTAGCTTGCTTTTAATTCATTACAATCGCATCATTGTAGTAGAGGTAATCAAGTAAAATTTTATATAAAGTGGACAAGTTTTAATAGGTTTTAGTACTTTTCAGCTCAATTCACTTCAGCTGACTTAAATTCAACGCTGTTGAATTAATCTGAACTAATTGCATCTAAACTGAATTTCAGAAAATTCAGTTGAAATCAATTCAACACAACTCAGTTCTTCTGATCACAAGTCAACTAAACTCAGCTGATCTGAACCCAATTCTGCTTAACTCAAATCAGCTCAAATCAACTTGTAATTTTAATTGAATGTTTTTAAATCAGATCTCCTTGTTTGTCTCAGGACCAATAAATGATTACTACAAATTAATTCAATAGATGATTATGTGGTAGGGAGAAATAAGAGGAGTCGAACTATGATCAGCTTAAAAAAGTTGTGTTGAATTAAGTTTAACATGTATCAACTCAACTCAATTAATCTTAACTAAGTACTAAACTAAACTCAACTTACTTCAGATAAACTCAGCTGAACACAAAGTTTTTTTTTAAGTTGATTGTATCAACTCAATCCATTCAAACTAAGCAGAGCTAAACTGAAATCAATTCAGTTCAACACAGTACAACCAAATTTGACTCACTTCGGCTAAAATCAGTTTAATTCACCTCATTTCAGTTGAATAAAATTCAACGCAGTTCAGTTAATCTAATTTCAGTACAGCACTGAACTCACTTTAACTGAACTCTATTCAACTCAACTCAGTTCATTTACACTTAATTCAGATCAGTACAGTACAGGTGAATGCAACTAAATTCAATTAAACTTAACGAAATTCGACTGTGCTGAAATGATCTGAATTCAGCACAATTCCAATGTAGGTCGGTCTTCATTTATTGGATGATAATCCGTCTCAGTTTTGGGTCAAATTAATTCCATTTTCATCTATACACCATCATTCAGTGATTTTTGTAGCTAATTTGGGTGTAGCATGTGTTAAGCATTGAAACAGAAGAACGTTTATGACAAACAGCATTAAGTATGGAGCAGATGATATGAGTAGAATTCTCAGTACGTCCAGACCAGCTGCTGCTGCTGCTGCATGTAGGGAAATGTGTTGCGCAGATGGAAAACTGTTTTATGGTGACTATTCTTGTTTAAACAGTCTTTTATCAAAAAGACTACAGCGTTCTCAACACCACATATCTTGTGCATGTAGGATAAGCACTGATGAGAAAGTATTCTCGAGAGAGAAATTAATGGAAAAAATTCTACTGTGACGGTTGCTGATCCGCTCCACCAGCTGCTCTTAGATAACCAGAACTCCATATATTTTGACTAATCATCGCTCATACTGATAAACAGATTCTATTGAAAATATTATTAAAAATAACAAAATAATCAGCCTTTGAGTTTTGCAGGTTGATTATTCACATCATTTATTGATGCTTGTGAATGCACAGTAGGTTCATCTCTATATCATGTTTATCATATCATAAGTATTAATTAAAAACGTTAATATTTAAAAATGTAATACATTTTTATAAATTATTGTTTTAATTGATTTTCTCATATAGCTAGAAGAAAAGAATGTTTGATGTGGAAGGTTTTTAATTCAAGTCTGTCTGAAATCAAAATTGAGATCTGTATAAACAGAGGTGTGTAAAAATACACAAGGCTGGTTCTTAAGTAAAAGTAGAGAATCCTTACAGCAAATAGTGCTCAGGTATAAGTAGAAGTCCTCCATTTACTTGTCTACTTGAGTAAAAGTACAGAAGCACTTCCTTTAACGTGACAAAAGTACAGGACTTGTATTAGCACAAAGTACCCTTTTTCTTTATAGTAAAAATCTCCCTGTCTCTGTCACTCGATCCTCCTCTTCCCGACTGTGAATGTGCTGTTTTTGTCACGGTCAGCAACCGCTTGTGATTTCAAACACCTGTAGCGTTATTAGTCGTATGTTCAAAGGAAAGGCAATTCACGAAGTTATAATAGTCATAATAGTCAGCAGTTGGCGAAATTCCTGCTTCAAATACTACACAGGTTATGTAGTAGTAATGTAATACAGATACGTAAAATAAGTACAGTAACAAAGTGAATCTACTCAGTTACCTCCTGACTTAGTGTATGAATACATCACTATAGGTCTTGTCATTATAAATTTCCATGGTCTGTGCACTGACCGTGAAGTTTGTTATCCGGAGCTCGAGTACAAAGTTAGTACTTGGGGCCAAATTCAGCTGAGACTCATGTGAAGCTTCTACAGTCTTACTAAACTGAACTGTGCTGGTATCTTTCAGCTATAGTGTATTTAGCGCAAATGTAACGCTTTCTGGTGAGTCGTACGGTGTTCCCATAGCCATCCCATATGTACTTAACATATGACATTCTTATTCTTGTAAAGGCTACAAAGTGGGTGGGGCTATTTATAAGTCCTAATCAAGAAGTCCCACGAAGGGTTTTTATAAAAACATAAATATAACTCATATATACTGTAAGTGTAAATGACACACGTCTGACATAGACGTTTAGTCTCCAGTGTGCATTGATCAGATTTATAAATCCGAGACAGAACTTCCATGATAAAGATCTTCTTGTAACTGGCATGAAAAACACCCCTTTCAGATTAGAAGGAACTACATGATGCACCCCTTTGCCTATACCTGATGCTTATCAGCTGTTAGATGAGCGGTAACTCCATCAAACCCAAGATCCAGCTCTTCTAGTGCCGCAATGCAGTCTTTTTAACATCCTCAGCCCCTTTATCTTTCTTTAGGGGAGAGAACATCCCAAGCAAACATAAAACTCGGAAAGCCGACTCAGATGAAAGGGAATATTATAATACCCGAGCTCCCTTCTTTTGTTCACCTAGCTGAGAAGGGCTAATCTAACTTGTAAAGCTGAAAGGATTACAAGGTTTCGTGCTCACGGTAATCTTTAATACTGTACTGCAGGTTGTTGTTTGTTCTAACTGTATATTCTTTTATGGTGTAAAATACAGATCGTCACACTGGAAAGCCTGTATTTCTGCGCTGGACATTTTAGGGAAGGAGTCTTCAGTGTCACTACTCGTCTCTAGTCATTTGCAATGTTTATATTCGGTTTTATCAATCCAGCTGCTTCATTGTTCTGCTTTATCCTCCTCTTCTCATGCCAGTTAATTCATCACGACGGTGCTAGAGAGTTAAAAATTTTAGGAAGGAAATAGACTATGAATTGGCAGAGATTTACAGATTAAAAAAATCCCCACGCCAGTATATATCTTCATCACACTTTTGTGTGAGACGTACACACTTACCATTCGTCACAGGAAGTCCACCAGGAAACAGGATAGAAACACAAGTAAAATAAGGAGCTTTTGTGACCTGGACTTCCTGCAAATCAAAGCAGTTCCTCAGGGAGGTTTGCATTCCACAGTCCCATCTGGCCTGACCCCAGTCTAACCGTGTGTGTGTGTGTGTGTGTGTTGTCATGGTTAAAGCGCTGGAAAACAGGAAATACCGCAGTAGCATTGCGGCGAGCCTTTTCTTTTTTTCTTTTTCCTCTCTTTCAAGGAGAATTTAAGCAGCTGATGCACAGCATGCTGGGAAATGTAAATAAGAAGCTGTGATGGCTTTTTAATCGTTATTTGATCAGGAAGTGAAACGAGGTCTGCAGTGTGCGCTGGGACAGCCGCGAGGCAGAAACACGAGGCTTCTTTATCGCTCTCATTTGCAGTCGACTCATTCATGGGGCGCTGAGCTCAGAGCGCTCGGTGTGATTACAATCCAGGACGATGGAGTTACTGAAATCTGGGAAGATTAACAGTTATTCTCTGACAGTAACAAACTGCGAAGGCCTCAACTCTGACCACTTAGACAGTAAATTAGGTATAAGACTGTAAAGTGACAAATCCTCTCGAGCAGTTCCTGAGACCGACCCTGTGTATTTTCTTCAGTTCTCCACTCACTCTTGACTGCATTTTATTGACTTCCAAAAATAAAACCAGTCAAACCTAATTGATTTCATTTGCCCGTTGGGGCAGTTCCGCGGGTCAGTCTGATCCGTGAGCTTGGCTGCTGTCTGTTTGTATTTCACCCTGAGGAGAATTGATTAATTAAGGACGCCGATGTGTGAGTGTCAGTGTGGATACAGTGAGAGCTTCATGTTCCTCGTCTTCCTCTGTAGCGGTGAAGAAAGCTCAGTGGCTGGAGAAGGAGGAGAAGGCTCGGCGTCTGCGGGAGAGCCAGCTGGAGGAGCGGAGGAGGAGGCTGGAGGAGCAGAGACTCCGGGCTGAGAAACGCCGGGCTCTCCTCGAGGAGAAACAGAGACAGAAGTTCGAGAAGAACAAGGTCAGGGCGCTGTGCGTCAGCCTCGTCACTTCTCTGTCCTGTTCTATCTCTCTCTCTAGTTCGCTTTTAACTTAGTACCTTTATATTATATACACTTTTACACATAGTTACCAACACCTATACACACTTATATACAACTATACACACTTGTAAGCACATATACACACTTATGCACACTTACTGTAAACACACACGCACACTTTTAAGCACATCTAGACACTTATACACACTTAGCCATGCTTGTAAGCATATAGACACACTTATGCACACTTATACACACATACAAACTTGTATGCACGTATACAAACTTATGCACATTTATACACACTTATATACACACTTGTAACCACATATAGACACTTATACACACTTAGCCACACTTGTAAGCATATATACTGTACACTTATACACACTCATACACGCTTATAAGCACATATATACACTACTGTACATTTATACACACACACACATACACACACACACACACTTGTAAGCACATACAGTATATACACTTATATACACTTATACACACTTATACACGCTTATAAGCAGATATATACACTTCTGTACATTTATACACACACACACACACATATATACCTACCTGTAAGCATATATACATACTTATGCACACTTACACATACACATATTTGTAAGCACATATAGACACTTATGCACACTTATACAAACTTGTCAGCACATACACATGTATACACACTTATACACGGTTGCAAGCACATACATACACTTATGCACACTTATACACTCTTGTAAGCACTTATGTTTAATTTTTTTAAATATTAACACTCTAACATACATTTTAGTTTATTTGTCTCCTTTTTACTGGTTTAGTCTTTTTGCTTGGTTCTAGGAAAATTATAGTACAATAGTTACAGTACAAATTAAATACCGTATGTAGCATTTACATTTTGTTCAGATTATCTTTAGTGTAATCTTTTGTAATACTGTCTAAGTCTTAGCACTGCATGGCCCAGACACCGAAGCAACACTTCCTGTTCACATTTACATTATTTGAGTCCCAACAATACCTGACTCACATCTGATTAATGAAACACACCACTATTATGATTAAGTGTGCTATGAAAGCTCACTGGGAGAACTGCTTTTTGTGTTCTGTGCAGGAGAGATATGAGTCTGCTATCAAACGTTCGACTAAGAAGACTTGGGCTGAGATCAGACAGCAGAGATGGTCCTGGGCTGGAGGACTAAACCAGACGTCTCGCAGAGAGAGTGAGTGCTTTTAGTGATAGTCATCATGTTAATAGTAGGCCGAGGGAGAGGAGATGATTAGCACATGTTTGCCTTGTAGTGGACTGGTATCACTGGGAGTATTTCACACACACACACACACACACACACACACACACACATGGAGTTCTCGCTATTATCATTTCTTCCATAACCAATTTGATTGGTTATGTGCGAGCAGCTTCATGGCATGAAGGTTTTTGTGTGGGATTTTAAGGTTCTTCAAAAGAACTGGTGATGTCCTTCCATCCTTTTTCCTCCTCTGTACTTGCTGAAAATCGGGGGGGCAAATAAAGGTTATAAAAGCTTCCAGTTAATTAAATTAATCTCTAGAAAACATCCAGGTAACTTACATGACTAAACGAAATTACATTTACTTTTGAGTATCACGTCATTCTAACATTGTTGACTACCATCGTGTTATCAGTTCACTAATCAGACCCACTAACAAGGTTTGATGTAATTTATTTAGCTGAATAATTGATACAAGCATACGTTTTCGATAGTATGGAAAACTGGAGTCCCCAGAGTATAGTTATTCTTTTATTCTGTGCTTGTTTGGTGTTCTTCTGTATGTTTTCAAGGCGGGTCAGTTTGCTGAACTATTTTACTTGGTCTCTGCTCAGAGCGTTGTCCACAAGTTCAAATCCCCTGCTGTAGACATTGAAAAAGCACCATGGAGCAAGTTTGAGTAAAAAGTTTGGACACACCTTCTAATTTCATTATTTCTTACAACATTGATAAAGGCGCCCAAAATACACAATAATCTCCTTTGAACAGTTGATATTGAGATTTATCTGCTACTTCTGCTCTGTAAATCCTTCATAACGGCTCTAATCTGAGGTGCTGTTTGTTAATTGGTGATTTCTGAGGCTGGTGACTCTAAATGAACTTCTCCTCTGCTGCAGAGGTCAGATTTGGTCTTGCTTTCCTGTGAAGGTCTTTATGAGAGACAGTTTCATCAGTGATGGGTTTTGCGAACGCACTTGACAATACTGTTCATGCAAGAACTGTCCCAGCTGACCTTACCTTATTGACTAATGCTACTGTATATATGTTATTTCATAGTTTTGAGAAAAATCCAGTATTGTCTTAGAATGTAGAAAATAAATTCAAACTTGTGTCAAAACTTTTGACTGGTAATGTACATGCCTGGAAATAATAGTTGTTTTTGGATAATTTGGACATTTCCGGGTTCTTACCTACTTCATTGCATTCTCATTAGATGTTTCCTTCAGAGGGCCAAGAATAAGAACTTGTAATCATTAAATAGATACTGAACTGAAATGAGGCGTGAGAGTTTGATCAGACAGCTGGATGTCACTGTTGTCGATTCTTACATATACGGGCTGAGATTCTCTTGTTTATTAGCAACGGCTTGTGTGTGAGAGGGCAGTTTGATGCTGGGTGTATAAAATTTTTGGGTATAATATGGTCGTACATGCTTGGTATTGTGGTTTTAAGTAGTATGTATGTGTTCTGCCTGTGAGTGTGTTTGTGCACTTGTTTCTATTGATATGACATCAATTTAGACTCGTGAATCAAGGGGCCTCATTTATCTATCAGGTAAATTAGAATGTACATTTTTTCATAGGCAAAGCGGGGAAAAAAAGAGACTATCATGGGAATTTTATAATGTACATATTTTATCTAAATGTTTTAATTTTCACATATGTATGGGAATAAATCGTGATCACTCTTAAATGATCAAGCACATTCATGGCACAGCCGATTTTACAATTAACCGTAATGGTGGATGAAAGTTTCATCAGATATATATGCAGTACATACATTCATACATATTAGGAGCAAAATATAGGGTACAAACATTTTTAAATGCGCTTATGCTTTTAATTTATTGGACCACGTATTAAAATTTCAATACCAGGTTGATAAATGAGGTTCCATGTTTTTACTAGTTGCTTAAGATTAGTATTTTTGTAAATTATTACAAAAATACAATTTATTCTGAATGTCTTGATGTACCGTAATACATAGTTTGCCGTATCACTCATCTATACCTCACTGTTTTCCCTTGTTTGTAACTCCATCACCATCGTATGGGCTGTTTCAATTCGATTTTAGCCTACGTTAAGTGTCTTTAGTACTACACCACCTAAAGTATTTTTCTGGAAGTTGGTTGCTAACTAACTGACTAACCTTCGTACCAGATTTCAACGTCTTTCAAAGAATGCAATCGATCATTTATTTGCAAATAATTAGAATTCAATGATTATAGACTTTAAAAGGCTTTTCTTGATGAATATTCCTTTTCAAAACAGCAAAAACATGCACTACCTAGTTGGTATTATATCTTGTTATCTAGTTAAACAGCTAAACAGCTTTCAAACTAAACAGTTATTATTTTAAAGGTAATCACAAAGCAAGACAAATTCACAAAAGAAAGGGAGGAAAATATAAGCACATACCTTATAGCTAACAACTGAGGTAAGGTCATCTAAACATACTGTATACAGACCGTAAAAACGTGTTGAGATGATTAACAGTTACCTCAGAGGTGTTTATAAATTCCAGGCAAAGGCTTAGTATGACCAGAAACATGTGTGGTAACTAAAGGTTTGAGACATTAAGTGCCAACTATATTTAGCTAACAAAACTTCTGGGCACATTTACTGTACATCAGATGTATTGGTACACATCTAGAAAAGGGTTTGTCGAATGCATTTGCAAATTATTATTATTATTATTATTATTAAACTATATAACTGATATCAATATGACTGTGTTGGTAATTTTTAACAAAAAGACTCGTTGGTTAAACAGCCATTTCCTAGCTAAATGAACCACTGTTGTTAGCTATAATAACAGTTAATTTTAGCTAAATTTACTTCAGCTGTTAACTATATTAATACATTGTGATAGCTAGATAATAACCTCATAGCAGTAGACTTTGGTATGGGTCAGCGGCAAATGTGATGTGGATCTGCCTGACTCGAATCCAAGTCGTCTGATATCTGGGTATACAGAGTTTACCCTGTTTAATCAATGACGAGTAGTTATTAGCTATATTTAGCTAATATGCCCTTTACCTCTAATGTGTTTTTTAACTTGCTGATTAATAGCTTAGCATAATTGAAAAGCTAGCTGTGCCAGCTAATGTCCCCCAGTTACTAGCTATATTTACATATATAACGAGTAATGGAAGTAAACCTTTTTAACAGATAGTTATTGAGTCTTGTATAAAGACCGTGAAATTAGGTCAAAAATGTGAAAAGGATCGGCATTTATCTGAAATATATCAGTCAATTTGTATGAAATGTTTTTGTAATGTAAAGAACTATGTGCTAGCTAAATTTACCTAAGGTATTAGCTATGTTTAACCCATAAAACTATATATATATAAAGAATAATTTACCTCAGATGTGTTGGCATACAGTATGTCTACGAAAAGGTGCACTATAAGTAATCAACCATGTGCTAGTGAAATGCACTGTACCGCAGTTATTTGACAGATGTAGTTAATAGAAATAGGGGAAAATTAGCATTTACCTCATATGTGTTTGTAAGTTCTTAAGAAACGGCTTAGTATGACTTAAACAGCCAAATTTACATAAATTGTTACCTACTATTGGCAATATAACAAAAAAATTGAGGTAAATTATTGAGGTTTAGCACATAGTTGTTGAGTCTTTTATAGTGAAAGTAGGGCAAAAATCATTTACCTCAGATGTGTCTGAAAATTTGCTAGCTAAATTTACCTTACATATTGACTATGTTTAACCAATGTTTAACCAAGATCAACATTCATCACACAAGTAATGTCTATGTGTGCAAAGTAAATTCAGCTCACTAGCTAAAGTGAAAGTAGAACAAAACATGGGGGAGATCAACATTTACATTTATCTTAGATTTGTTTAGCTGTGTGTAAATTCCTAGGAAATGGTTTAGTATGACTAAATAGCAATGTCCTAGCTAAATCTACATCAGTTATTAGCTATACTTAGCAATATCCTCCTGAGACCCAGCAATTCATTTTTGTCCTCTGTAGGGGACTTGATACTGTGGTCTTTATTTCAAACACCATGCCTACAGTGTGTTTGTTTCCTAATCTACTGTAAAGAGTACATACTGGGCTTTCTACTGATGTCACACAAGTAGGGGTGTGGCCAACAGATCACATGTTCTGTCTTTCTAAATTGGCGGCAATTGCAGCAAGCACATTCTATGGCAGTATGAGGTTTAAGTGATCAAATTTTTAAATACTGCATGTAGTTATTTTTTCTTATGATATTGTTTTTTATTTGTGAAGATTTTAACTACATTATATTACAATTTTATAAG
>JAOVVA010000010.1:19715616-19726141 GCA_028565275.1 Leiocassis micropogon | reverse complement strand
GACGTGGATCCGTAACAGAGAAAAAATAGATTTGCTAACGACTCGTTTAGGCGAATGTGAGCCGACTCTTTTTTTTAGGAGACAAAAACTTCATTCATCGCGCACTGTCGGCGTCACAGATCGTGCCGATAGTTTATGTTCACAAACAGCTACATGACACACTGCATGAAAGATCATATTTGAAAAAGCATAATAGGACCTCTTTAAACGACAAAGCAAACATGTTTAGAAGCCTTTTATCTGAGGAGGATTCATGAAAATATTACCTCGTAGAGGTGTAACAAATCACAAAACTCACATACTGGGTTGTACCAAAGGTTTTGCTCATGGATCAGATCAGATCAGCAAAAAAAGGGAGAGACAAATAAAAGTAGGAATTATTGCAAGTGAATAAAAACAACATTAAAACTATTTGTTGGTGTGTATTTGAGGTGCAATTTTGACGAATAATTCAGATCCTGTTGTGCTCTTAGTTGGTTCTCCATTTTCCCTCTGTATTATATATATTATCTTGATTATTATGTCTATGTTGTTTTTTCTTCTATATTACAATAAAAAAAAGAGTTAATAATTTTATAGTTTTTAATATCTGGGGTACTTCACATTTAAATAAAACTAATTGTCATATGCTATTTTTTACTGTTAAATTTCCCTTTTACTTTTTTACTTTTTATTGATTTCTGAACATTAAATAAACATATCATACAACCTTCATGGGTCACATAATAATTTCCATAGTGTTTGTTGTTATGTTTTTTTTTTTTTTAACTATCATAATTCAGACGTCTATATTAAATTCAGCTTGTATGCTGGTGGGAAGGATGAGAGAGCGTACTCGAGCGCAGCGTGGTGGTGTGTGTCGAGTTGGTGTATGTGTTTTAGTGTGTGTGTATGTGTGTGTGTGTGTGTGTGGTGACTTATTGTGCCCTCTCATGGCAGCTCGTAGCTTGCGTCTGAGCCCGTGGGAGAGTCGCATCGTGGAGAGACTCATGACCCCGACGTTGTCCTTCCTGGCCAGAAGCCGCAGCGCCGCCACACTCCTGAACAGCAGCGACCCTCGTAAGTGTCTCACACACACACACACACACATATAGACAAACATATTGCCAATATTCTGACAAGCATTTCTTATTTTGGTTTTTTTTTAATTGCACACATTAATGCAAATAAGGCTGTCTAATAAACTAGTAATGAAAATTCTGTGGTATATGATAAAATATTAATCAGCTGGTAGAGTTCTAAACTGATTCCGGATCAGTTTTAAACTTTTTAAACTGATGATAAATTGAAGCTGTTATTGCAGAGCTGCTGAGACTGGTCTAATCTCAGATCAGCTTTAGGCTCAATAAACTCATCATATGTCTCAAACCACAGTGTTATTGCGTCAGATCTCAGATCAGTTTTAAGCTCTTTAAACCGATCGTATTTGTTTTGTTTAAGTTGAACTGCAGTGCTGCTGCATTCTAGTCTGATCTCAGACCAGCTTTAAGCTCAGTAAATTTGGCTTTTATGTTCAAACTGGTAATTACAGTGTTATTGAGTCTGTTCTCATATCAGCTTTATGCTCATGAAACTCTGCTTATACTGTCAAAATGTTAATTGCATTGTTACAGAGTCTGTACTGAGATCAGTTTTAAGCTCACTAAATTTGGCTTGTATAGTCAAACTGTTTATTAGTGGGTCAGATTTAAGGTCATGAAACTCTGATTATCCTTAATTGGAATGTTATGGATTCTGATCTCAGATCAGTTTTAAGCTATATAGACTGAGCAGATTCTGGTCTGATATCAGATCAGCTTTAAGCTCAGGAAAGTTGGTTTTATGTTAAAAAATGTTGATTGCAGTGTTACAGAATCTGATCTGAGATCAGCAAAGTTAAATATAAGTGTTATTAAGTCTGTTATCAGGTCTGTTTTAAGGTCTGATCATCTAAGCTGGTTGCAGAGCTGCTGCATACTAGTCTGACCTCAGATCAGGTTTAAGCTCAGTAAATTTGTTTTTATACTCAAACTCAAATTAGAGTGTTAGTGAGCCTGATCTCAGATCAGCTTTAAGCTCAGTAAACTCTGACTGTACTTTCAACTTGTTAAACTCAGTGTTCCTAAATCTGTTCTCAGATCAGTTTTATCATACAGTATGTTTAAACTGTAATTCCTGTGCTGCTAATTTTGTTCTTATCTCAGATCAGCTTTAAGCTCAGTAAATTTATTATACATTTAAACTGTTAACCACAGTGTTACTGAGTCAGATCTAAGATAAGTGTCAATTCTATCTCCTTATACAGTATAGCTAATCTGGATAATCAGGATGAATAACTGTGTGTGCATGTGTGTGTGTATGTGTGTTCTTAGATCAGTGTTCCCGTTCTCCGTCTGCGTCTCTGTTAGCCGCCTGCTCCCACCAGCACAGCGCGGACCGCTGGAGCTCCAGCACACCGGACATCACACAGCGCCAGCGCAGACGCAACTCTACGCCAGTATGTAACACTCATCCACACACTCATACACACACTCATACACCCTCTCATACCACAAGTTTGTTTACTACATGCACATTTACGAAGAAACACTTTGCTTTGAACAGGTAAAGAAAGAGAAGAAGGACAAAGAGAGAGAGAACGAAAAGGAGAAGAACGCCATCACTAAAGAGAAAGTGCAGAAGAAGAGACAGTCCGAGCCGATCACACAACCCAAACCAGAGCTCAGGTGTGTCAGCAAATAGATATTAATCTGCATTAATCTAACACTCTTTAAATTTCAGCACTCTTCAGTCAAAGTATATTATGGGATGGACTCCATTATCACTGCTGTTGTTCAGTATTGTTAATTATTAGCTTTTTCTGTGTAACTCTTGTACCATTTACTTAATCATGTATCGGTTAAATAACTATCTATAATCGATCGTGTAGTTGTAAACTTTTTTGAAGTTTAAGATATTAACCAGTCAGTTCTTTGATTTCTCTCGCTCTTCTTTATTTCAGCACCAACATTAAACCTAAGAGTCGCGTTTCCTCCCCCGCACCTCCCAGAAGTCGTCCCCTGTCCCCCAGTCCTGCCGCGTCCCCCAAACCCTTGTCCATCCCCCCGTCGCGTCCTGCCTCTAAAACCCGACCCCGGCGTGCACAGACCCCGGCCCGAGTCCAGCCGCCCGCCGTGAGCAAAGTCACCGTGACCGAGACAAAGAAAGAACAACCGGCTCAAACCGGACCTGCTAAAGAAGCCAAGAGTGAGTCTGATCAGCAGCGCAAATATTCAGACGAGAACTTTGGATTTAAAAGTCAAGATATTATCTGAGGCTTGGTTTCCTCTCTATTTTATCAAATTAGTTCCTGCTATCACAGTCTCCGCCTCTCCTGAGACACCGGCTCCTGCCAACCAGCCAATCACAGCAGCTCCTCAGGCACCATCAGAGCCAACACCCAGTAATCCTCCTGCCGACTCCACCCCTCCTGTTACCAAGCCGATGGCGGGCACTACAGACCCGGAGGAGGCGACCCGAGCGCTGGCGGAGAAACGGCGGCAGGCTCGAGAGCAGAGAGAGAGGGAGGAGCAGGAGAGACTGGAGCAGGAACAGAGGAACAGGTGGGAGAGAATGTGAAAGTGTTTTACGTAAATGTGAGAGAGTGCGTTTTGCCAAAAATGAGGCATTTATGTGACTGTGAGTGTTATGTGTGAAGGTAAGCATTTTATGTGAGTGTAAAAATGTTTAATATGAATGTGAGAGTGTTTTAAGGAAAACAGCATTTATAGTATGTGAATGTGAGAGGATTTTATGTGAATGTTTTTTTTTCTGGATAGCCTGTATTTTCTGTAAATGTCAGAGGGATTAATATATATTTCATGTGAAAGTGAGCATTTCGTGGGAAAGTGAGCAGTTTCTATGAAAGTGAGCATTTCGTGTGAAATCGAGCCTATTGTGTGAAAGAGAAAATTTTGTGTGAAAGTGAGCATTTTTCTGGATAGCCTGTATTTTCTGTAAATGTCAGAGGGATTAATATAAAAATGAGTATTTTATGTGAAAGTGATCATTTCATCTGAAAGTAAACATTTCATGTGAAAGCAAGTATTTTGTGTGAAAGTGAAAATTCTGTGTAAATGTGAGCATTTCATGTGAAAGTGAGCATTTCATGTGAAAGTGAGCATTTCGTGGGAAAGTGAGCAGTTTCTATGAAAGTGAGCATTTCGTGCGAAATCGAGCCTATTGTGTGAAAGAGAAAATTTTGTGTGAAAGTGAGCATTTCGTGTGAAAGCGAGCCTATCGTGTGAAAGTGAAAATTCTGTATGAAAGTGAAAATTCTGTGTGAAAGTGAGCATTTCATGTGAAAGCGAGCATTTCATGTGAAAGTGAGCATTTTGTGTGAAAGTGAGCATTTTCTATGAAAGTGAGCATTTCGTGGGAAAGTGAGCAGTTTCTATGAAAGTGAGCATTTCGTGCGAAATCGAGCCTATTGTGTGAAAGAGAAAATTTTGTGTGAAAGTGAGCATTTCGTGTGAAAGCGAGCCTATCGTGTGAAAGTGAAAATTCTGTATGAAAGTGAAAATTCTGTGTGAAAGTGAGCATTTCATGTGAAAGCGAGCATTTCATGTGAAAGTGAGCATTTTGTGTGAAAGTGAGCATTTTCTATGAAAGTGAGCATTTCGTGTTAAATCGAGCCTATTGTGTGAAAGAGAAAATTTTGTGTGAAAGCGAGCATTTTGTGTGAAAGTGAACATTTTGTGTGAAATGAGGATTCTGTGTGAAATCGGGCCTATCGTATGAAAGCAAAAATTTTGTGTGAAAGCGAACATTTTGTGTGAAAGCAAGAATTTGATGTAAAAGTGTGCATTTCGTGCGAAAACAAGCTTTTTATATGAAAGCGAGCATTTTGTATGAAAGTGACAATTTTGTGTGAAAATTAGCATTTTGTAATTCTTTTTTCGATGTTGACGGCATCAGCAAAAAATATAGAGCTAATGGCATCTCAAGGTGCATTAAAC
This sequence comes from Leiocassis micropogon, assembly GCA_028565275.1. Lineage (NCBI taxonomy): Eukaryota > Metazoa > Chordata > Actinopteri > Siluriformes > Bagridae > Leiocassis > Leiocassis micropogon. The sequence goes on along the minus strand of JAOVVA010000010.1, from coordinate 19,721,165 downwards.
CTTCATTCAAAGCACAATTTTCAATAATGGTATGTCCTTACCCACGTACTTATTTGTCTTTTAATTTATTTTAAATAATTATTTAATACGTGTACATATCTTTTTTCAAGACGCTGTATGTTTCTCTACTGTAATTGTCTATGCATTAATGTCTTGTTATAGATTATGTTTCACTGCATGTATACAGTGTGAGTATATTTAAGTGGTTTGTTGGGTGTGTGTGTGTGTGTGTGTATCTGCTCTCAGAGCTCTACAGGAAGAGCGCGCTCAGCGTGAGGAGGAGGAGAGGAAGCGCAGGGAGGAGGAGCAGAGGTTAATGGCGGAGCGACAGCGTCTGCAGGAGGAGAAGGAGGCGCAGGAGAGAGCTCAAGCCGAGCAGGAGGAGAACATGCGTCTCCAGAAACAGGTGGGCGCTGAAAGAGGGGCTCCTCATCATCATCATTCCACTTACCAGTGTTTGTGAGCTTGTTGTCTTGATTTTTCACAAAAAAAACTTTTACTGCTCTTTTTTTTCTCTTTCTTCTGCTGCTGAAGGATTAAGTTTAATCACGAAGCTGAGCGCACTAAGGGGCATTAAATCATCACACAGACACACAGACAATAGCCATGAGCAATGTGAAAGAGACCTGGCTCAGCCTCAGAGAGAGAGAGAGAGAGAGGAGCTAAAAGACAAAGACACCATTTGAGAAAGAAATGAGGAAATGAAAGAATAAGACAGAGCAGGATAAGGGACTAGAGAGAAAGAAAATGGAGAAGGGCAATGGAATAGAGAAAGCAATGAGAAGATTGGAGTAGAAGAAGAGAGATGGAAAGAAATAGGGATGGACAACAGGACAGAGAAAGAGAGAGAATTGAAAAGAGGGAATAAGGACGCGAGGATAGAGAAGGAAAAGGCGGAAAGAGAAGGATAATGGGACTGAGAGAAGAAAGAGAAGGAAAATAGAGAAGGACAGGAGAAAGACAGAGATGTAAAGAGAGAGGGATGGACAAGACAGAGAATGAGAGGGATAGAAAGGGAGGAAAAAATGATAAAGAGGACAGAGAAGGAGATAGGTGGATAGAGAGAGAGAGAGATAGAAAAGCAGGCAGAGAGAGGAGAGAGAGGTGGAAAGAAAGACAAAGACCACGGGAGAGCGGAAAAGAGCCGGACATGGTGAGAAAGAAAGAGATGGAAAGAAATAGAGATGGAAAACAGGGACAGATAAAGAGAGAGAGGGGGAAATAACATGGGGATAGAGAAAGAGCGTGATGGAAAGAGAGAGAGAGAAGGATAATGTGTCAGGGAGAAGAGAGGTAGAAAGAAAGACAAGGGCAGAGGGGATGGAAAGAGAAATGGAAAGAAATAGGGATGAAGAGAGGGAAAAGAGAGAAGGGCAGGAGAAGAAGAGAGAGGGACGGACAACAGGACAGAGAAATAAAGAGCCGGGTTTGGAGCGGAGGAGTGTGCGTCTTTAAATTGTGAGGTGAAAAAGAAGAACCAGCATGAACCTGGTTACCATGACAACCCTGCAGGGGTTTGGTGATAAACTTGTATTATTATTTTTTTTTTTGACAAAAAGGATATTGTTGTTATTACTATTGCAGCACTGATCTTAAAGTGTTAGTGAGAAACACTGACTAGTAATGAAGTGACTGTAAAAAAGGCAGTAGTTGAACCCTGACTCCACCTGGTGGCAGGATGTGGAACTGCCTCACATGGTGGAAGATGCACCTGAGGGCTTCACTAGTTCGGACGTTTATGACTTGGAGAGACATTATTGTGTGTATGTGTCTTGTTTAGAGAGAGGAGGCGGAGTCGAGGGCTCGAGAAGAGGCGGAGCGTCAGAGGCTGGAGAGAGAGAAGCACTTTCAGAAAGAGGAGCAGGAACGTCTGGAGAGGAAGAAGGTGAGACACTGAGCATGATGTGTGATATTATACAGAACTACCCGGATACAATATTAACCATGACGTGTGTGTGTGTGTGTGTGTAGAGACTGGAGGAAATCATGAAGAGAACCCGCAAGAGTGACGCGGGAGACAAGGTGAGACCTGAAAAACTCTTCAATCACATGAAATAATTTCTCGTTCATTCCACGTTGCCATGGTTACATTTGTTGTCGCGGTGAAGTTCCCACAGCAACTGAGCAGCTCGGATTTCTGTAATTGATGCCAGTTACAAAGCTTTAACCTTTAATTGTCTCCTCTCCTTTTGCAGAAGGAGGTCAAATCTCCAGCGCAGCTCAACGGCAAAGACACGAGTGAGTCAGTTCTGAGCCGCGTTCAGTCAGCACACAGACACACAGACGACAATGACGATGATGAGCAACGGGAAAGGACAGTACACTGTTTGAGGAAGAAGGGAGGGAAAGAGGGAGAGACATTAAGTGGACGGAAGAGGGAAGGATAAGGGAACTGAAAGAGAGATAAAGCAAGAAGGAACAACACAAGCGGAAAGAAAAAGAAGGACAAGGAGGCAGAGAGAGAGAGAGATGGGGAAAAAGAAAGATGGACAATGGGATAGAGGGGGAGAGAGAGAGAAAGAGAGAAGGACAAGGGGACACAGAGAGAAAGAGAGAGATGGGAAGGGAGAGAAGGACAAGGGGACAGAGTGAGAGAGAGATGGGAAAAAAGAGAAATGGACAAGAGGACAGAGAGGGAGATAGGAATTGTGAAGGACAAGGGGGCGCAGAGAGAGATTGAGAAAACAGAGGTATGGACAGTGGGATAGAGGGAAAAAGTGAAATGGGAGACAGACAAGAGAACGGAGAGAGATCGGAAAAAGAAAGATGGACAAGAAGACAGAGAGAGAGAGATTGATGCACAGAGAAAGATATAGAAAGAGAGAGAGGAACAAGGGGACAGAGAAAAACATGGGAAGGAAGAGTAGCACATGGTGACAGAAAAAGAGAGATGGAAAGAGAAGGAAAATAACGAGGAGACAAAGATAGTAGGAGAGGGAAAGAGAGAAAAGATGACAGAGCAGTAGAAACAAATGGAAGAAGGAAGGTGATGGAGTGAGAGGATAGAGGGAAGAGAGAGAACTACAAGGGAGCAAAGAATGAGAGATGAAAGAAGAGAAAAAAATGACAAGGGGACAGAGAGAGAGACATGGGAAGAGAGAGACAAGGACAAAGAGCAGAGATTGAGAGATAGAAAGAGGAAGAGAAGGACAAACAGGCAGAGAATGAGAGATGGACAACAGGACAGAGGAAGAAGGAGATGGAAAGAGCGGAACAGGACGAGGAGACAAATATAGAGAGAGATAAAATTAGATAAAAATATCAGACAAAGAGAGAAAAGAAATGGGATTAGAGAAAAAAGAGAGCAATGGAAGAGACAGAAAACAACAAGGGGACAGAGAGAGATGGTGAGAGTGAGAGAGACAGGCAATGGGAGCGGGATAAAGACAAAAATGGAAAAAAAGGAGAGAGGGGGAGAAGAACAATGGGACAAACAAAGAGATACTTAGCCTAGCTCAGTCAGTGAAACACAGATTCTATAGAGAATCACACACACACACACATACACACAGTAATGCTGTATGATGTTGTCCAATATATTATATTATAGAAGTCATAGAAGTCCCGAGTCTCCTCTTGTTCGTAATTTACCTTTATTGATTGTGAGACATTTTTGTCCAGGTTCTACCAGGATCAGAGACAATGATGAGACAGGAGTTTGCAGAATAAGAGTGTGATCATGTAGAAAGCACAGTTTATAATATACAGTAGAATATAAAGTCTTTCTTTATTAATATAAACGATTTAACTTCTTTTTTTTTTTTTTTTCAGATTCTGTCCCGGCGCTTAATCCATCTGTCAATCACAGCAACAGCACTCCAGCTTTTAACCAATCACAGGGCGAGGTGAAAGCCAGGTAAACTGTCTGCCGGGTACATCGTCACCAGCGTGATTTACACGTGCATCAACGATCATAAACATTAAAAGTAGCATAGCATACGTGATTAAATCAGCACAGAGCTTTTGATCACGAGTTGATAATGTTTAGTCCAAAATAAAAGACAGAAACTTCATGTCATTCACTTCATTAAAGCCTTAAATTCTGCTATGGGAACTTATAGTACAATACTGTAATTACTGGAGTAGCAGAGCTACCGTAAGTACAGATATAGATGTGCATGTATTTGTTTGCGTATGAATGTGTTGTTCACTGTTTAAGTCACTTCACCTGCTACATCTGATACACTCACATATACAGTATATACGGTAACGTTTGTAAAGTATCTGCACCGTGTCTCCTCTCAGCCCCGTGTCCTGGAACTCTGCGCCTTTGGTAAACGGTGTCCAGGACACCAGACACCACAACGGCCTGTCCTCCAACGGAGACTTCGAAGAGATCATCCAGCTGACCAATCACAGCAGCGCTAACAGCCCAGGGCAGGGCCAGTCGCCGAGCGGGATCAGCCCCGAGCCCATCAAGGCCTTCGAGGGAGGAGAGCCCTTCATCATGAAGGCGGGGCCAATGAAGCCTCAGCATGTAGCAGGTGAAAAAGATTTACACTAACTCCTCGATCAGGCGTTCTGTTTTGTTTAACTTTAAGCTTTTAGTGTAATAACTGAAAGAGCAAGGGTGTTGAAAAAAAATCTAGACAGCTGATTATTTGTTTGAATTTTAACGAGTCTCTGATGTGTTTGCACATCAAAAAAACTAATTAAAACTAAGTTACAGTACCTCCTAAGATCAGACAGCTGTAAGGTTTACTGGACGAAGTGTCCGTTCTTACTACAGTTAAATGCGAACTTTTGAGTGTAGATTCATGTATCACCACACTGACTTCAAAATCGATCATTTAAATGATTTATTACATGTATAATAGAGACGCAATCGGATAGTTTTCAGATTGATTAGACATGACCGATCTTAGAAGATCTTGGACTTGGACCCATTCTGTGCTGGGTGCACGAGCTTCTGAGTGGTGCGACAGAAAGACATTTTTTTTATTACGTTTCAGACGTTGCGCACGTTAAAAAGCCTCCGATCTGCCTTTTTAACACGCTTTCACCTGTCTCAAAACACCACCAGCACTAATTAATCTCATCTCTTAAAAAACATGCGTGTTAGAAGTGTGCTCCCAATTGCTCAACAACAGAGGTGGGTAGTAACGAGTTACATTTACTCCGTTACATTTACTTGAGTAACTTTTGGAAAAAAAAAATTACTTCTATGAGTAGTTTTCCTGCACCATCACTTTTTACTTTTACTTGAATAGATTTGCAAAGAAGAAATTAGCTACTCTTACTCCACTACATTCGGCTACACTCGGCTACACTCGACTCCGTTATGTTTCTGATTATTTATTCTACACATTAGATATTCTTTATGTTTGCCAGAGAAACGCAGCCGGTGGATCTACAGTACCTCGTGACCAATAATCAGATATAGCAACATTAATCACATGACTCAGTTTGACCAATCAGCCGCAATAACAAATAATAAAAGTCTAATAAAAGAAAATAGTCTAACTGAGGAAACCTCTTGTACTGTCATTCGGAGGGCGACTGAATATACAGTTTATTTTACACTGGAAATAGTTTACACTGTTCAAACA
>JAOVVA010000010.1:19702527-19713090 GCA_028565275.1 Leiocassis micropogon | reverse complement strand
TCAACTTAATGTGCAATAAATAGTGTTCCTACTTACTTCAACTTTATGTGCACTAGGTAGTGTCCCTACTTACTTCAACTTAATGTGCACTAGATAGTGTCCCTACTTACTTTAACTTAATGTGCACTAGGTAGTGTCCCTATTAATTTACTGAAATGTGCACTAGTGTCCCTACTTAATTCAAATAAAGGTGCACTATATAGTATTCCTAGTTACTTCAAATTAATGTGCACTAGATAGCGTCTCTACGTATTGAAATGTGCACTAGTGTCCCCACTTACTTTAAATAAATGTGCACTAGATAGGGTCCTTACATACTTCAACTTAATGTGCACTAGATAGTGTTCCTACTTACTTCAACTTAATGTGCACTAAGTAGTGTCTCTACTTATTTTAGTGAAATGTGCACTAGTGTCCCAACTTACTTTACCTTAATGTGCACTAAATAGTGTTCCTACTTACTTCAACTTAATGTGCACTAATTAGTGTTCCTACTTACTTCAACTTAATGTGCACTAATTAGTGTTCCTACTTACTTCAACTTAATGTTCACTAGATAGTGTCTCTACTTATTTTAGTGAAATGTGCACTAGAGTCCCTACATACTTCAACTTAATGTTCACTAAGTAGTGTCCCTACTTACTTCAACTTAATGTGCACTAAATAGTGTTCCTACTTGCTTCAACTTAATTTGCACTAGGTAGTGTCCCTACTTACTTCAACTTAATGTTCACTAGATAGTGTCTCTACTTATTTTAGTGAAATGTGCACTAATGTCCCTACTTACTTCAACTTAATGTGCACTAAATAGTGTTCCTACTTACTTCAACTTAATGTGCACTAGGTAGTGTCCTTGCATATTTCACCTTAATGTGCACTAGATAGCGTCCTTGCTTGCTCTAGTTAAATGTGGACTTAGATAGTTTCCCTATTGACTTCAGTGAAATGTACACTAGATAGTGTCCCTATTTATTTCAAATTAATGTGCACTAGATATCGCCCCTGCTTAATTCAAGTGAAAAATGCACTGGGTAGTGTCCTGTCTTGCATTGTTAAATAGCGTCTAGTGTCTCTTGTTCCTCGAAGGCCCAGGGAAGGGTTCATTCTGTCCTGCAGGGTCACGACCGCACTGATAAGCTGCTTGGCTCTGTGTTGTGTCAGAGTCTGCGTAGGAGAGCCTTAGATAGCAGCACAGAGAGAGAGAGAGAAAGAGACTGCTTCTATATAAAACATTCAGGTTCCTGTATAGAAAATGAACTCATAGCTTAAAACAGACTCGACAAACAAGTTCCCATTGTAGATTTACAAACCAGAGCACGATGCACAATTCAGCTTTGGTTTGCAAATTCACTCTGGATCTGAGTAAAACCCAAACGTAGTACGCGTGTCACTCTGATGTGGAAGATGCATTAACATCTGACCGAAGATTCAATCGTGATCGTGATCCACAGGTCATGTACTGTACATGTACTGTATCTTTAGTAACTGCCTGGATAAGGACAGTACAGTAGGGTTTGTTTATACAGTATGGGAAATAAAACATAGCGGTATGACGGGTGAGTTTACTTGTCAGTGGAATTAAAGAAGCTGAAGTTTATCCAGTGACTTCCGGTGGGAACACAATAATATTAGGGAATTTACTATTTAAAAAAAGAAAATAAAGCTTTGTTGTTTTAGGCCACGGCCTACAGCAGTGTTACAGGTTTACTCTGCAGATTGATATAAGTACATAAACACACTAATATCAGGGTAATGCAGAAGAAAAGAATTGCGTTGAACCTTTTTATATAATTGTTTTGCTGTGTAAGTAGTGAAATATTTCCATAGTCCTATAGAAACTGCAGCCAGTTTCTCCTTCTTCTTCTTCTTCTTCTTCTTGAGCTGTAAAGATCGTGTGAAATGGACCGTATTAAAGGTCAGACAGATTGGCTCCCCGAGATTGTGTATTTGTTGTCATGTTGTCTTGGTTGCAGTCGTTAAACCCCCAGCAACCCTGATTTTGTATGCGTGTGTCTTTCTGTGCACGTGTGTGTGTGTGTGTGTGTGTGTGTGTCTCAGGTTCACACAATTTTATATTCCTCAGGCACCTACCACTATAATAACCCACAATCCTTTGCTGCCACCGTGGCTTTTTGACTTTTTAACCAAAATCCATTCACCATCAGAATAAAATTTGTCTAGAAAGCAAGCCAGTATTATTTAAATACACAAATAGGAGTCAAAAACCCCTGGTTAAATGGAGTCATTTACTGACTGACTTTGCATAGTTTATTTCCTGCATTCTGTCCTATGTTATCTAGAAATGTTTGCAAGATTTACAGTATATACGGTATCTGAGGTGCTGTTCGAGGACATGCCCTGTTATGTAACTATTTATGTATAGCTATTCCAGTCACAACTTTTTAAGTGTAATGATGTTGTGATAAGTCAATATTTTTTCAAAGTATTTCGCAATACAGGATGTATAACAAGGATACAGTAATAGGATACCTGAAGACATCAAAAGCATCAAGGATTTATATCCAGTGTCTAGAAGAAAAAAAATAACAATGAAAATAAAAGTCTGTGTTCTTAGGATTCTTAGGATTAAACATTCACCCATCAATATAATGAATAACAGCATATACAGTAATATTTTAAGGTTTTCTCACATGTGTTATTTGCATACTGTGGCATAGACACTGGATAAACCTGTTTCCTGTCTTGGTTATTTCTCAAAAGCAAAGTCAGCTATTTCTTGGCCTGGCAGAAATGAATGTTGTATGACTGCTTAGAATCAACAAGCTGACTTGAGTGTTTCAAATAAATTTTCTCTAAATAAAGTTCTCAAATTTTCCTTTCCTTTCATAAGGGCATTATGGGAGATATAAAACAGATCAAATAGAGTGCATGGAGCACATTTTGAACATTTTGACATTTTCCCTTGCAATTTTTGCATACGTGATGTAAATGTCACAGTGATATTTTCTAAAAAATTTTGTTATCCATTTGCTCAAGAAATGCAATAAGGGAAGATCAAATATTTAATTTTAAGATGTGAGTAAATCATTTTACTGTTAAATGGAATTAAACTTACTTTCAGTAACAAAAAAATAAGCTTTTCAAAATGATCTAGTTCGATCAAATTTTTGGAAATTATGTCCCGGGTATAAAAACTGTCATTTAGCAGACGCCCTTATCCAGAGCGACTTACTTTTTTTTTTTATCTCATTACACATCTGAGCAGTTGAGGGTTAAGGGCCTTGCTCAGGGGCCCAACAGGGACAACTGTGAGAGGTTAACAGCATCACCCGGGGTTCGATCTCCGGATGATAGGGCGAGCGCTTTACCACTGCGCCACTCGGAGGCTCACGACACACACTATTCTATGTTACTTTAAACTCTACAACATAGACCAATCTGCAGGGCCTATAAGCTCATACCCTCACCAGCCTGAGTCCTTACAAGTGCCTTGTCCAACTTTCCAATGTCCCAAGTTCCTACATCCCCTATACTTAGTCTTACAGGTTCCTACTCTCACTATTCTAAGGTCTACAATTTCCTCTTTCTTCCATGCTGAAGCCTTCATGTTCCTACTTCTTTCGTCATAAAGTCTAGACAATCTTACTCATGCTGTCCCATGTAAGTTCCAGTTTTACATCCTTGACAAGCTCCAGTTTCTTATATCCTTGAGGCTGACAAGTTTTTACTCCTGAATCCCACCCTACCCTACTTCCACCACCCTGAGCCATACAGACAAATATTGCATTAATCCCAAGGCCTACAAGCTCACTCACTCACCGTCTATATTGCTTTATCCTGTATTCAGGGTCACGGGGGGCCTGGAGACTATCGCAGAAGGCTTAGGGCACGAGGCGGGGTACACCCTGGACAGGGGGGCCAATCTATCGCAGGAGACATACATATACACTCACACACTACAGGCAATTTGGGAATGTCAATTAGTCTAATCTACTGGTCTTTGGGAGGAAACCGGAGTACCCGGAGGAAACCCACCAAACACAGGTTGAACACAGGGACTGGAATCGAGCCTGGACGGGAATCGAACCCGGACCCTGGAGGTGCAAGGCGACCATTACACCCTGGCCTACAAGCTGGCCTACAAGCCGCTTTTCCTAACACTATGAAGTCTACAAGTTCATATTCATGCCACTCTGAGGTCTATGAGATCCTACTGCTTACATTTTGTGGTGTAAAAGGTCAGACTTTTTCTTTCCTGAAGCAAGGAAGCTAGTATTCATGCTATATTGAGACCTACAAGGTCCTACTTCATACATAATTCGATCTACAAGCACTTAATGCAACCATAATGACATCTACAAGCCCATACTCCAGCCATAATGAGGTCTATAAACTCCTAGCCTGGCCATACTGAGGTCTACATGGTCATTTCCTTTTATTCTGATGAGCTTATTCTATAGATTATTCTATAAGCTCCTGCTTATTCCATCCTGAAGAACTGAGGCTCTAATTACTGCCAAGTCTATTCTAATGGGATGTACAGTATATAAGTCTAGAAGCACCTATTTTATCCATGTTTAAGTGTATAATCTCCTGTTTCGTCTATATTGAGGTCTATAAGCTCCTGCTTCATCCATATATATAGGTCTACAATCTTTAATTTTATACATATTGCGGTCTACAAGCTCCTGTTACATTCATGGTGAGATCTACAATACAAGCTCCTGTTTCATCCATATTGAGGTCTATAAACTCCTGTTTCATCCATATTAAGGTTTACAATCTTCTATTTGATCCATATTGAGGTCTATAAGCTCCTGTTTCATCCATATTGAGACCTACAAGCCACTACTACTGTCACATTGAGGTTTACAAGCTTCTACTCAGGCCTTCCCGAGACCTAAAGAATCCTATTTTAGCCATATCGTGGTCTGCAGGATCCTACTCCTGCCCTCCTGAGGCCTAAAAGTTGGCCTATTCTAGAAATGTTGAGGTCTACAAGCTTCAACTCCTGCCTTTCTTGGACATACAAGATCCTACTCTATCCATATTATACATGGTCCTTTTCCTTGTATTCCAATCAATAAAAAAAACGACTTTACACATGATAAGGCACTATAGCTCATATCCACACCCTCCTGTTGCCTACAAGTTCCTTGCTTAAGCCGGTTTGAGGTCTATAAGCGCCTACTCTAGTTTTACAAGTTTCTTGTTTAGACATGTTGCTATTTTTGTTATTCTGATAAATACCCTCCTCTTTCCTCTGTTAACTCTAATTATACCCAATTTATCACCTTTACTTAGAATAAACTGTTTTTATTCCAGTGATTATTAGTACATAAGTAGTATATGATAATGATTAACTTACAGTATGTAAACTTGCAAACTAAAATTCTCTCTGATAAATAATTTTTAAAAAAATAGAATCTAGTATTAGTCAGAAGTGGACTGGCTCGTCTGCTGAGTTTAGGTTTCATCCAGCTTCTTCCTCTAATTTAGCTCACAAAGCCGCTTTAAACAATCAGTATTGTAACATAAACTTTGCTCTTATTCTATTCTAGATAAAAGCTATGAAGGGATCTGTAATGGATACACCACAGCAAATACTTCTATTCTTATTTCAGCCCAGAAACACATAATACTTAAAGATCAGATTAGCCTGCAGCTGGCCTCCAGACTGGCTGCTTCATCTGGAGCGAACACTTTCATGCAAATATTATTAGCCTACACTTTAATCAGCAAATGGATCTGAATGCAAAAATATTGAAACTTGTCTTAGACCATAATCAGCTAATGACTTTCAGGGTTAAGGCATGTAGGACTGAGGAATCAGTTACAGGTACAGTTGCTTTGCTAGTGTTAAGGTCTAAAAGGAAGTCTCTGCCCCAAAAGACCAGTTTTTCAGGAGTGTATGGCGCAGTACAGTCAGTTTGGGGAAATAGATTTATTAAATTTTACCATGCACTCTGTAGCTCAATGGTTTCAACTGAGTGCAAAACTACTTCATTCAACCTGGCCTGCTTAATTGCTCACATAGTGCAATGGACACAAACAAACAAACAAAAAGAAAAAGTCAAAGGGCTTCATGCATTAGAATTCTCGCATTATTTTTAAGAATCAACCTCATAATATATACGTATATCTTTATATGAGGAGTGTTTAAATCATACTAAGATTTTGGTTTGTGCAGAAAAACAGAACACAGTTATAAGAGTAAAAACTCCCTTTATTTCTCGATATAACCCCCTGCTACACTAATGCGCTTATCCCAGTGTTTCACTAGTGCTTGGACAGAAAGTTTTCTCAGTACGCCAGAGTCTTGATCAGACTGCCTGCTTCATGTCTGAAATGCTGGGATCACAACATTTCTCTCCCAGATCTCTACACTTTTTAAAAGTGCGTCCAACCAATCCTGTTCATGCTCTCCAATCAGGAAGGGAGGAAAGGGAGTGTTTTAAAGAGATCTTAAGCTTGGTTCAAGGACTTTCATTTTCACTTTCCTATCTTCATTCACTGAGGCAGCACCGGTAAAAAGACTCATTTTTATTCTGTATATTATTTTACGTGCCAGTTATATATTATTATTGATACCAGAATGCTTAAAAAAAACATGTTTTGATGAATAAAAAGCAGATTTATGGTTTACTTATGCAGAAGCTGTCTATACAGAATGTCATGCTACACAGAATGATGGCTCTGTAGTTTATCCTAGCTTTGACTGCGTGTGGTTTAACTAACATTGACAAATCAGACGGGACACAGCATGTGGCATTTCTGCAAGCCTTAAGGACATTCGTTTGTGGGAGCTGGATGGATAGAGGAATGCCTTTATTTGTGCATTGCTGTGCAATTTATATCATTCAAACTATTTGTGAAATATAAAGCCCTATTCAGACTTAGTTTCACACGTAGAGATGAGATACTGAAGTTATTATCAGAGTGCTTCGGGGATTTTAGTAGTTAAATCTGTCATAAGAGTATTTTCTTAAGCATTTGGAATGATTATGATTTCAGGTATAAAGATGCTCCAGGCAGGTTTCATCACTGAAACCAATTCAGAGTTTAAAACGCAGCACAATGTACAATACAGAAAACATTAAAAAAAAAAAAAAAAAAACCACACACACATCTGAGGGTTTTTACACAGTGCTGCATTTGGCTAAAACTACTAACTCCTACCTGTTTTGTTTATGGAAAACCTAATAAGCTGCCTCAACCAAGGTCACATGCCTGGCGTCACATCTGCATGGCCACTCACACCATGAATAGTAAATAAAATAGGGTGGCTTAGCGGTCAGCACTGTCGCCTTGCACCTCCACGGTCCCGGTTCAATTCCCGCTTCTGTGTACATGGAGTTTGCATGTTCTGCCCGTGCTTGGTGGGGGTACTCTGGTTTCCTCCCACAGTCCAATGACATGCAGATTAGGCTAATTGGTGACTGCAGAGTGCCCGTATGTTTTTGCCCTGCCATGGATTGGCACCCTGCCCAGGGTGTTCCCCACCTCATGCCGATAGGCTCCAGGCCCTCCTCAACCCTGTATACAGGACTAAGCAGTATAGATGATGAGTGAGTGAGGGAAATGTATTCCCAAGTAATCTTTCAAAAACATTTTTTAATTGGCCGGACCTGTTTGTTTTAGACATGAGGTTCTTGCCGGGTTTGTACAGCGGTGGCCAAAGGTATTAAGACAACATGTGCCACGTATTATAGTCCTCCATGTGCACAAAACTCGTGATGTCAATGATGCGTTTGAGTCTTTCTGGTTGAATCAGCTGGTTCAATTAAAGGATGGACCAATTATGTGGCAGAACTTTTACTTTCTGAAGCCGGGTGTCCACCTCCATAAAAATGGCTACAACTTGTGAATTCTCAAGTGAGTTGTGAACTTCTGTGGCAAATGTCTGTATATGATCTCCAGGAAGCAACGCCCATTGAAAGATCAATGCCCCCTGAACGGCCTTGAAGAACCCTTGTGAGAGAGTGATATCGGAGGTCCGCAGGCATCTTTCTGACTCTATGCCCAGCAGGGTTTGAAGAATGCAGAACTTCATATTAAATACTGATTGCTGTATAGCAATTTCATTGCATAAAATAACTTTTAAAATAAAATGTAAAATAAGTCATTATTTAAAAAGAAAATTCTAACGTTGCATTCCATTTTTGTCTCAATACTTTTGGCCCCATTGTATCTATTCAAAAGAAAGGCTTCAATATCGGATCGGAGGTGCAAAGGTCAAATAGCTTAACCTCGGTGGTTTTGGTTAACTCAGGTGCACAATAATGATTTGCCACTGTATTGACTTATGGAACTCATTAATTTATATATACTTTATTAAAGTACTTCCATTTTTGAAAACTTTTACTTTTATTCTTGACCGAGCATTTTCTATGTCATACCACTGATTATCCTGTAACTTGTTGCTCTGATAAAGATAAAAGTGAGTCAGCTAAAATATCTGGATGCATCCATGAATGGAACAAGGCTAGGCTAGTGCACCACCGTTTCTCCTAATTTAAGAGTTGTTGTTGTTATTGTTGTTCTGGTACTTGTTCTCCTTTATTTGCCACAACAGACCCTTTGATCCACACCTTTGATTTGGCGCAGGTTTGTCGAGATGTGCTCCTTAATGCAACCCTCCCAATTTTATTAAAATTTGGAAGCGGCACGTAAATGCCACCAAAATAAACCAGATGCTAGTTCATGTCTGGTTCAAGTGCCAGGTCTAAGCTGGTTCAAGAGTGAACCTCCTAAGAACTGGCTTTGTTTTTCCATGGGCTAGAAAGTCACGTGATTATGTCACTGTGTACGTCTGTATGTCTCTACTCTTCCATCAATGCCAGCAGCAATGTTAGCGCTAAAAAAAATTCTAGCTGCAATGTTAGCGGGGGTAAAACTTCAACATGGCTTTGCGGGCAGTTCTCGAGTGTCTACGTTGGGATCAAACAAACATTACTAGAAAGCATTTTTCTTTTTTTTTTATCTATTGTGCTAGGTACAACACCGCACTACACAAGACTACACTACTATGGTTTAAAGATGGTGGTCACAAACTTTTAGTTGGCCGTGATAATACAACAACCCCTGACGTAAGCGGGTCTTTGTTCTAGTCCAGCAAAATGTCAGTGCCGCCATGAAACAGGTTTTTCTGTCTGAGCGCCAACAAAGAAAACAAGGAACTGGTTTGTAATTCGGCGTGAAAAAGCCCTGGAACTGCCCTTGGTGGAAAAGGGCATAAAAGTGAACTGACTTGTAAACCCCCACCATAAACCCCCACCCCACGCCCGGCCAGGGCCCCCATCACGAAAATCCAATCGTGTCTTCTGCGGGACAGGCAGAGGTACTCCCAGTACTACCAGGGCAGCCTTATCTAAGATAAAGAATTAAGATTAAATAAGAATGTAGACAAACAGTTCTATGCCTTCACAAGAAGGTTCATTACAAGTCCCAGTTTGACTTGAACATGCCTTGTGGATGAAGGCTAATGGAGTTCTAATAATGAATCATGTTACTTAAATAAACACACATCTTTAAGTTGATCTTATTTATCACTTAGTAATAATATCCTGTTCCGTACAGCTTGAACCACAAAATATATCTAAGGCATGATGACCTTTAAACTGTTAAATAGTTTTAGAGACAGTGTCCATAAATAATTCCTCTACTGAGAAATTCACAGGTCAGGGTACAGAGTAACATCACCCCTTGGTGTGCGTGTGTGTGTATGTGTGTTTGTATTGGGGGCGGTTGTGATTGTGGGCTGGGTGTGTGATTTACTGGAACCGTTAGCTACGAATATTTCTCAATGCTTTATTTCGAGAGTAGACAGTCTGATTTAAAAAAAAGTTCCAATATCCTGTATAACTTTATATATTTTTGTATAACGGCATCACAAGTCTCTTCTGCTGCTCCTAGTCGTCTATCCAGAGTAATATTAGACAGGGCATATTAGACAGGATTCCTCTAAAACATCTACATTTCAACTTGAGGTAATTGACTCATCTCGATGTCCCTAAGCTCAAAGTCGGACTTTAAACAGAAATGGAGAAAATACTGGCTAATGATTGATTAATCCAATATCTGGTGGGTCAACAAACTAAGAACGCAGTTTTCAACGGTCGGAGAGGAAGTGTAATGATAACTATGTGTATGATGTTTAGGAGAGAAGAATAAGACTGTATTTGTCACAGATACATTACAACACAGTGAAATTCCTATCTTCGTATATCCCAGATAGAAAAAAAAAGCGGTCAGAGTGCAGGATCAGCCAGGATATGGCACCCCTGGAGGAGACAGGGCGTTGATCAAGGGCGCAATATTTGCAATTTGTTGGAGCTGGGGCTTGGACCACTAACCTTCTGTTCAGTAACAAAGAAACCTTAGAGCGTTTCACATTAATTTTTTTAATGTACGATACGCAGTTTTTTACACAGTACGATATGCAGTGAAATGCTTAGACGACTGCCCGTGACCTTAAAATAAAATATTTTTATAGGAAAAAAATATAAAAAATAAATAGAAGGTGAATTTAACTAAGATGAATAAAATAACTGTACAGTACAAAATATACAATATAAGAAAAATATATGAAAAATATAGAAA
>JAOVVA010000010.1:19673606-19683842 GCA_028565275.1 Leiocassis micropogon | reverse complement strand
ATTATTCGTTTGGGCAAACAGACAAAAAAACAAAAACAAAAAAGGCTAATCAGAAAGGAAGTGACTATTGAGAGATGGTGTTGTCCAAGCCTTTCAGTGGACATCTAAACCTGAAGACCTAGTAAGTATTTTCTCCATGGACGTGCATTAGAACACGTTGAGGGCTCTGTACTAATCACCATGGGGAAAGCATGGAGCATGCTGCTTTCCCATGAGATCTGTGCGCTCTTCTGTTCTTGCCGTCGTGTTAAAAATTAAAAATTGGCCTCTTTTTTTTTTTTTTTTTTTTTTGCATAACGTTCTTTATTACCGTTTGATTAGAAATGCTGTTTATTCTGCTGATGGCGAAGGTCACTCGTGCTTGTAGAGATCTGTAATCCTTTAGCGACTGCCAGAACCAGAAAAAAAATCTTCTTTCCTTGATGCAAGTCTAGTGCCTCTTTAGTCTTATAGCTATCTGATGAACATCATTATCCTATGAAAGGTGAGCTTTAGTAGCTGCCGTGTAAATTTGCCTTCAATCTGGACCATTCTTCAAGCTTCATTTCTTAAAAAAAAAAAAAAAAAAAAGATAGCTGGTAACTTCAGTGCAAAACATCCCTGAACCGGCAATCTTGACCGATCGGTTACATTTAAGAAAAGATAATTGAGATCATGAAGATGGATATTAGATTCTTTTAAGCCTCTGGAGGATTAAAGATCTCCGCCAGCACCATGGTGCAGGATTATAGACCTTGATTGAGCAGTGCAGTATTTCTGTGTTAACAGTAGGTGGCGCACCTCTACTGAAGTTTGATCAAAATTTGGCCTATATATGTATATAGTGTCTGTTGTGTTAGGCTTAATGTTTAACTTTTCTTTGCACTTTGTGGGATTCTTAAGTGACCAAAAAAAAACCTGCTGCGGATGTTTATTATTATTAATTATGCAAGACTGTAATGTATATTTATTTTTTATTATGAACAGAACAGTTACATAATGTGTTTTTTGGTGTGCCGATGGAAAGAGCGGCGTATATTAATTTTAAAGTGTGTCGCTTGTGTCTCTACAGGATTACGCTAAAAAATATGAAGGAGATTCGATGGACCTGCGTTTGGATATTGAGCGACGTAAAAAATACCCCAAACGCGAAGGGGGCAAAGGCTCAGCGGGGTCTCGCACACCAAGCCGAGAGCTCTCTCCTGACAAATCCTCCAAACACAAGAAGTCCAAGTAAGTCCTACAGACAGAGGACGGTGTGCGCGTGTCACGTTTTAAAGACGTTACAATGATTTTACTATTACAGATTTTTATACTGTATATATAAAAAGACGTATATTTATTATTTATACTACTGTATTTTCCGGACTATCGGTTGCACCGGAATGTTAGTCGCTATTAGCAAAAAAAAAAAAAAAAAATCACAATACCTAGGTACTGATTTGATTTATATTGCGGTTCTGTAAGTATCACATGGTGTATTGCAGCCCTAAAACTGTGATCTACAGAGAGGCTGGAGTTAACTTACGTCATCCCTTCAGGGACTATAACAGGGACGGACTTGCGGGCTTTGATTTTGTCTTTCTTCATCATTGCCTCATCTTTCCTCCCTTCCTCGTTCACGGTCACGACAATGAAGGATGGGAAGACTGCTTTTAGCATCATCGTATTTAAAAAAAAAAATGGACATGAGTGGCAATTTCTTGCTGCATATACTACTTCGGCGTGATTATATAATTTTCAATTGAGTCACTAGTGCGAAAAGCGCCATCTAGTGACAGTATGGCAGCAAATTCACACATATGTGAATCGACTTGTATCTTATCACGAATATAAGTTTTCAGGTGACTTTACAAAAAAAAAGTGTGTGACTTGTAGTCCGGAAAATATTAATTGTGTCTAGTTTGTTTTGTAATTGTATAAATGTTAACAAAATGTATTCGTTATCTGGAGCATTTACAAAATGTATTTGGCAAACTCTTAACATGACCTCATCTGTCCCGCTTTTTTTTTTTGTTTTTGTTTTTTTAAATCTCCAAAGTTATAGGATAAGTGCAAAGCGTGCCAGTTGTGAACTGTGTGTATTTTTCTTTTTTCTTTTTAATTAAAGGAAAAGCAAGAAGAAGCGCGAGCGCTCTCCTTCCTCCTCGTCCTCCTCTTCCTCTCACTCGCCCCATGCGTACCGATCCAGAGAGTACCACGGCGAGGACATGGAGCACATGGAGAAAGGGGGCTTTGATAAGTCCCGCCTGGGGCCGCGGGAGTACCCCCGCGACTATGAGGGTGGTCCGATGGAGAGGGGAGGAGGATACGAGAGAGGAAGAGGAGGTTACGAGCGCGGAGGTGGATTCGACCGGATGGGATACGATAGAGGACGCGGGGGATACGACCGGGGATTTGTAAGTCCCAAAGATGTAACGGATGTGACCGTTTATCATGATGTTATTACGCAACATGTAAACAAGATGCACTTTTGCTTTGCGCAGCCTAGAATGAGAGGCAGGGGCTGGAACAGAGGAAATTACCCCAACAACAATAACAACGGGAACCCCGCTAATAACATGGGCGCGCCTCCACACCCCCAGGATGAGGAGTGGGACCCTGAGTACACCCCAAAAAGCAGGAAGTACTACCAGGTACTCCGTCATTACACACACACACACACACACACACACACATCTGCTTTAACCTTTCAGCTCATCTTCATTGTAACTGATTTCCATCCGACGGTCTGTGCAGCACGACGACCGTGACCGCGAGGGAGAGATGAAGTGGCCGGACGGCCGCGGTCGTGGGCGGGGCATGTACCCACGCAACAGAGGTTCCTTCACCCTGCGCAGAGGCGCCAGCACCGGCGGGAGCAACGCCAGTCCCAAGTGGACCCACGACATGTTCCAGGGAGCCACGGAGGAGGGCGAGCTCCCTGATGACGGATCCGAGCACGGCGGCAAAGACGACGAGAAAGCGCCCGAAAGCTCCGCCTCTAAAGCTTAGACCACACCCACTTGTTTTTGTGTGTTTTATTAAAATTTTTTTTTTTTTTTTTTTTTTTTACATTTAGTTAATTGATCACTGCAGTCCCCCAAACACAGGTGTGTGTTATTCAGACGGAGTGTATCGCACTGTTTCTGCTGAGTCTCTGCTCAGTCTCACTGCTAGAACGAAATGCTTTCTGGGTACTTTTTTTATTTTTTTTGTCATTTTAGCTTCTGTTTACGTTGTAAGCCTAACTGGAATGAATCCTGCTGTCTGCGTGTCACGTTTTTTTTTTTTTTTTTTTTTGTTAAGTGCAATGGAGATGCACACTTGTGCCTTAGAGACGGGAACTGCAGTGAAGTAAGAGTGTGTGTGTGTGTGTGTGTGTTCCCTCTTCTTTCTGTTTCATAGCCCCTGTCCTAGTTGTTGGTGTGTTGTACAGATCTCAGACTTTATTTTAAACCTGTCTCGTCCATCCCTGTTGACTTTAATCACCGAGCTGTTTCCCAACGGAACGGTTCCACTGTGTATTTTTAATGACGATCTGTGATTAAAAAAACGCGACAAAACAGGAAAAGGTTTAGTGGAAAAAAATTTTTTGGACCCTGAATTTAAATATATATTTTTTCCTTTTTCATTGTTCATTCTTGCTTCAAAGGGACAAATGAGATGACCGTAATGGCTTATAGATATTTTTTTTTTTTTTTTTTTAAATGGATGTAACAAAAAAAGAGAGAGAGAGGAGTTGGGGGGTCCCGAGAGGTTTTAGTCAAATTAAACAAGGAGAAAAAGTAATTTTTCTGTGAAGGGTATTGTGGAAACGTTCATTGTATGCAAAAACACAAATTTGATCGATTTTAGCCAAACTCTTATCACCCTATAGCTTCTACACTGTTTGTATAATTATAGACGAGCCATAATAACAATAATAATAATACTAGTAATAATCTTAGTAATTCAGTGATTGAATGACTTTTCAGCTCTGCTTTGTATTTCCCCCCCCCCCTTTTCATTTGCAGTGACACATTTATAAAGCTGTTTTTGTTACGTTTATACTGTTCAGGCAATGCTCTCGTTTCTGTCTTACCTCGTTTCCGATTCAATAAAAAAAAAAAAAAACTCTTCCTCGGTTTGTTTTAAAGAGCCGTCTTTGTGTTTGTGGCCGACTCGAGCCTGCTGCTCTGTCTGCAGCTGGAAGCCATTACGCGCAGAATGTCATGGGAACGGGTCAGCTCTAATCTCTGAACTTAAGACACACTTCGATAGCATCTGCGCTAATGTGCCGAGTTGTGACAGCTGGACCGAAGCTGCTGGGCCTCTTAAGCAAGAAGGGGGAAAAAAGGGTTTGGGGTGAACAACTTTTTCAGAAAATTTAGGTGGATTAAGTGTACTGTTAGTGTCAGTAGACTGAAAAATTACATGTAGTTGTAACGTTTGTTCTCTCAAGATTGACTTGTGAAATTGTCTAAAGAAAGTAAATGGTGTTTTCTATAAACAAACAAAAATGTGTAGACTCAATTGTTTTTGTTTTTTATTCTCACTAGCTGCATAAACTAATAAACACAAGAATTTTCCATAAACAGTGTATTTGAATTCTAATTGTTAACTGAATTTAATAATACATTAATATTAAAAAGGGATAAAATATTCCTAAAACAAGTGTAAATTTAACGTTTGTAAAATAAATGTTAAGAGTTTAGTTCTGAGTTCATATGCTTCACTTTATGAAGTGTTTATGGTACAAAAGTTTGGGATCACTGGCAAATTTCTTTTGTTTTTGTTGAGTGATTCATTTTCTACAATCTACAACCATACTAGGGATTTAAAAACTATGAAATAACTCGTATGGAATAAGGTATCTATGAAACGAGAGTTATTTTTATAAAACACAGAGGTCAACCTTTCTGGAACGGTTCTTGCAAGAACAGTAAGTGCGTTTGCAAAACCCATTAAGCTCCATGATGAAACTGTCTCTCATGAAGACTTTCCCAGGAGAGCAAGACCAAAAAGTTCATTTAGAGTCACCAGCCTCAGAAATCACCATTTAACAACCAGCACCTCAGCTTAGAGCCGTTATGAAGGATTTACAGAGCAGAAGTAGCAGATATACATCTCAATATCAACTGTTTAAAGGAGATTATTGTATATTTTGGATGCATTTAGCATTTTTACAATGTAGAAAGAAAGAAAAATCAGGAATGACCATGGAGTTAGAAAGTGACCCCATACTTTTGAGTTTTGCTACACTCTGGAATTTCCCCACCTTCTCCTCGTGTCCATGTGGGTTTCCTTAAAGTTTGGAAGTTTCCTCCTACATCACAAAAACGTGCCGGCGGTGGGATTTCAGAGTCAAAATTGTCCTGAAGTGTCTGTTTTTTGACCCTGTGGCTGATCTTGACCAGCATGAAATGCAGA
The DNA here is from genome assembly GCA_028565275.1 of Leiocassis micropogon. NCBI lineage: Eukaryota > Metazoa > Chordata > Actinopteri > Siluriformes > Bagridae > Leiocassis > Leiocassis micropogon. The sequence continues at coordinate 19,678,472 of JAOVVA010000010.1, read as the reverse complement.
TGTGATTGATTAATGAATAAATGGACAATTTAAATGCTACCTAAACAACAGTACTGTATGTAAGATGAAGAAGTGAGCATCCTAAGTGCAAAAAAAAGGGAAACTCAAGTTTCTGGCCAATCAGAACACAGGATTCAAACGGCACCATATTTGCACCACTAGATTTAATTTTATGGACGTTAATGTTCCAGTAATATTGGAAATGATATATCAGTTGGAATACAAATGCATCATGGGAATACATAAACACCTTCATGGTAACATTTTGTCCCAGAATTAATTTTTAATTGGAAAGAGAGGGATGGACCGGCAGCACGGTGGTGTAGTGGTTAGGACTGTCGCCTTGATCCTCCAGGGTCCGGGTTCGATTCCCGTCTCTGTGTGCATGGAGTTTGCATGTTCTCCGTGCCTGGTGGGTTTCCTCCGGGTACTCCGGTTTCATCCCACATTCCAAAGATATGCAGGTTAGGCTAATTGGCGTTCTCAAATTGCCCGTTGTGTATATGTGTGTGTGTGTGCGCCCTGCGATGGATTGGCACCCTGTCCAGGGTGTACCCCGCCTCGTGCCCTAAGCCTCCTGGGATCGGCTCCAGGTCCCCACGACCCTGAATACAGGATAAAGCGGTATAGAAGATGAGAGAGGGATGCTTGCAAACCTCAACACTTGGTTTGATAATTTCTCTCTTGCTGGAATAAATATTTTTATAAATATCTTTGTATGTTTGTTTGGTAATATTAGTTGCCCTTATAAGTTTCTGAAAAGGTAATCGTGCCCCCATTCCTGATCACTCTAGTCACTGTGTTTAGTTTCATCCACTGTGTCTGGATGAGAAGGGAGCTCTGATTGACTCCCCATTTCAGAAGTAGTAAAGCATCCAACCAATCACAGATGAGACTGAACTATTGTAGCCAATGAACACGCAGAAGGCGGGATTTATTTAAAACTAATGGGAAGTCTAACCTAACATTAAAGTTGGAAAAAAAAAAACCTTCTTCTACTATATTTCAAACAGATTAAACATCTCATCTGGCGAAAAAAAAAAGAAGTCCTTTCAGATCACATCGCATCTTATCAGAAAAGCATCCACGTAAACAGTCAAACAAATTTCTAATCGGAATGACTTCAATCAGAAATACTGTCCATGCAAAAAACAACAACAATAAGCTGTGGTGGAACTTTACAGCAAATGCTTTTTGACATCTGAAATCATTTACTCTCCCTTAGGGAGTAGAGTTGTTTCTGTTACATGGTGGGAGAGCAGCGACAGGAAGTGCATGGGCTGAGAAATGTGGGGTGAAGGTTCTGCTTTAGCGTGGGACTGAACAGCACATGATGCTGACCAAGCTGAAAACCCCCTCAAAAAAAAAAAACCCGTTTTATTTTTTGAACCCCGCCGAGACGTAAACATATACAGACAAGTTAAAAATGACGTCGTATAAAAAGTTTATTGTTGAACGTGTACAAAATACATATCTGAGACTTTTAGCATTGTGTGTTAGTCCCAGTGAAGTGCAAAATACTCGCTGTATACAGTATGTCCTAACAAATGATCTGTATCTTTCCTACATCACGCCATAGCTAGTGATAGTGCACCCGTCCGAGCGTACCGGTCCCCGTGGCCAGGATATCCGGCTGCCCGTTTCTCCAGATTTCTCTGACGATGCGTTCTCGCTCTTCTAAGCGGCGAGCTCTCTCCAGCTCGTCCGCCGAGGAGAAGACGCTGACGCTCCCGATGGTCCCGTTGGATTGGCTCTGCTCGTTCACGGTTGCTACGGTGACATCGGGCACCTCTTCCTCTGCTTCTTCTTCGCTCTTGTCCAGTCGTTCCTCCTCCTCGTCTTGCTGGCTGGACTCTTTGAAACTTTTTTTGTCAGGGGAAGGAGGCTTCTTCACTGCGGTTCTTCTAGGTCTGCAGGCGAAGCCCAGGATGAGGAGCGTCAGGGCCAGGAGGAGACCGAAACAGACGCCCAGCATGAAGTACAGTGCGAAGCTCTCCGTGTTGTCTACGTGGGAGACAACAGGACAATTTTCACGCATGAACGACAAAACTCAATGTTCTTAGATGAGTTTCTCTAATCTATAATAATCATTTATTCAGCAGTGATAAACAAATCATTCTTTCGAAAAGATATCTGAGGCAAAAGTTAATCTGAAGCAATACTATGCGTGTAGATAAACTGCTGTGGTATAAAAGGAGGAATAAAAACACTTTATATTAGAAATGCTGATATTGGAAAATATACAACAGTGAAAATGAAATAACTTTGATAGTAAATTTGATAGTAAAACTTAAAGATTAAAACATAGTGAATTAAAGTACAACCATAATATTAAGGTTTAAAGCAGCCATTATAAATATGATTATACACTGCCTGGCCAAAAAAAAAAAAAAGGAGTTTTGAAATGACTGGAACTGGGTTAAGAACTCTGCAACACATCTTCAAAACTTCAGAAAGAATAGTGCTGAACCAAGAACTTTATGGAAGAGATGTGGTGTGTGTGATCACTTATACACATGATGAAGTTGCATGGTAAAAAAAAAAATCAATAGTAAAAACCTTAGTTAGTAAACATCTTAGTTAGTGAGACTCATCAGGAAAAAAATGCATCGGTTTGCTAGAGAGCATAAAGATGTGTCTTTGGAGCAATGGAAAACCCAGAGCGATGGGCGTGTCAGGGTAAGAAGGGAAGAGCATGAAGCGATGCACCCATCATGCATAGTGTCCACTGTACAAGCCTCTGGAGACAGTGTTATGATCTGGGGTTGCTTCAGTTTCTCAGGTCTAGACTCAGCAACGTTATGCGGCAATAAAATGAAGTCAGCTGATGACCTGAATGTACTGAATCACCAGGTTATCACATCTATGGAGGTTTTCTTCCCTGATGGTGCGGGGCATATTCCAGGACTCAGATTTTAAAAGAGTGTTTCTGGGAGCACAAGGAACCATTTTCACACATGAACTGGTGTGTGAACTGGTGTGTGATTACATCACACATTGTGTGTGTGATGTAATGAACGCTAAAGTTAACGAATAAAATCTTAAGAGTGTGTGAATATTTTGGCCAGGCGGTGTAGAATAAATATCATATTATGCTAGAAAATATTATACATTTATTTACAAAAAAAAAAAAAAGAACCAAACTAAAAATTATGTATTTCTTGGTTGAGTACCCAAGGAGTCATGTTTTCTCTCTCTCTCTCTCTCTCAATTTTTTTCTTTCTTTCTCAACTTAAAATTAACTCTCTCTCTTAAAATCAAATCCTATTTTTGACAAATTCTCCACCTCTCAAATTCAAATACTTAAATTTAAAATCCCTCTGACTCTTTAATTCAGTTTGTCTCTCTCAAATTTACATTCTCTCTCTCTCTCTCTCTCTCAAAAATTTTAAATTTCAATAGTCAGTATCAAATTATCCCTCTTGATCTCTTAAATAAAAATAATCTTTTTCGCTCTCAATTTCAAATTCTCTCTATAGTTTATCTTAAATTTAAATTCTCACTCTTTCTCTCTTCTCTTTGCACACTGGCTCATTATTATTGTTATTGTTATTATTATTATTATTATTGCACAAAACCCAGTTGTCTTTCTCGCATTCTCTTAAATGTAAATTATCTCCCTCTTTCTGCCAAATTAATTTAATTTCAGTCTCCGGCATTTAAATTCTCTCTTCTGTCTCTTATTAAACTCCTTCTGTGTGTGTGTGTGTGTGTGTTTTAATACAGACCTTTAATATGAGCATAGGTGGCCATGCTGTTGCTCAGCAGCTCCATGTCCTTCCTCACAGGATTCATTCTGTCTTATTTTGTCCCTCTGTTTCACACACACATGCCCCTCATCACACGTCCTGTTACTCAGCTCCCATCACACACTTTGGATCCTGAAACACACACACAGAAAACGTGTATTAAACACACTGTCAGGTCATAAACCTTTCGCATTTTACTCATCTGATCCTGCCTCACAGTTTGCGCTGTGTGTGTGTGTGTGTGTGTGTGTGTGTGTGTGTGTGTGTATGCTTTAAATTTAACAACAGTAAATGATATCAGTTAGGGAAACTGAGTACATTCATAGCAAATGAATTTCCAGATCATAAAACCTGATTCTTTTGCACATTTATTAAAAAAAACTATTTTGACCTGTGATTGTCCGTGTTCACATGAATATGACTGAAACTGTTTCAAAAAATCTTTCACACTCTTCTAAATAACATCATATTTTTAATTATTTACCACTGGAGTTATTTACCACCAAAGAAAGACAAATGAGAGAAATGAGAAGAACCAGGAGCTACGGAGATAAACACCGGCGTGCTAACGCTGAAGAAGCTGAATACTGAAGATGAAAAGTATAAATACATACACAGGTAAGTTTAACATTTAGAAGCTCACTAATCAAAAGCTGAACATTTAGAATTCAAACACCGGAAGACAAAATACTGTGAAACTAAACACTCAGAAGCACCAAACATACAGAATATAAATGCTAATACACTAAAAACTCAGAAGCTAAACACTTAGAAGCTAAAAACAGAAGCAAAAAACACACACAGATGTGCTAAACACTAATACACTAAACACTCAGAAGCTAAACAAGAAGTGTTGACACAAAATCACCAAACACACAGAAGTGCTAAACACACAAGCACCAAACATACAGAAGCTAAACACGAATATACTAAACACTCACAAGCTAAACACAGAAGCATCAAACATTAAAGAAGCTAAACACTAATACACTAAACACTCAGAAGCTAAACACAGAGGCACCAAACATACAGAAGCTAAACATTAATACACTAAACACTCACAAGCTAAACATGAAGCGCTAAACATACAGAAGCTAAACATTAATACACTAAACAC
>JAOVVA010000010.1:19642173-19653212 GCA_028565275.1 Leiocassis micropogon | reverse complement strand
AGACCAGACTTTTTGTATACATATGTATCTTATTAGGGCCCAAGCACTATGACATCAGCACTGTGTCATCATAGTGTGTGAAGAGCGCTATTGTTTTCCTATGAATTTTTTTTTTCACCATTTTGGGCTTATTAGGGGTATCAACATGCTCAAAAACTTATGAAAATTGGCAGACATTGAAATCTGCTGCCATTAAGATGGCAGAATGTCTGGGCCCCAGGCCCCATGAGATTTTGCTGCATAGCTCATACACACTTGCATGAATGACAGCTCATTGAGCTAAACAAATCACATTGCATGTCATGGGCTCAACTTAACAGGAAGTCCGTTATTTTGTGTCTGCCAAAACACACCCGAAAGAATTCAATACACTCTTCCTAGTGTTACATCCCTCTCCCTTATGTCCAGGGGTGGGAGTGAGAGTAACAAAAGAAATAAAACATATAATGAAGAAATTAACCAAAAAATGTGGAAGGATCACTTCAGTCCACTGCCCCAGAAATGCAACAACACTTTCTTTGATAATTAACCAAGGGTTTATTTACAGGAACTAAAACATGGGAGCAATAGATGATTTCAGGAGAGGGCCAAGGCCAACATAAACAAAACACACTCTGTTTGAGGGAGTACTAAATAACCTAACCGGGTAAAATAAAAGAAATAATCAACAAAGGCTTTCCTCCCTTACTAACTGAAAAACAGGAATAAACATGGGTTAAACAAAATAAAAGGGCACCCTCTCCCTACGGCTTCCCATTTAACTATAACAAAAAGGGAAATAAAAAAACAAGTTACAATATCTCCTAGTACCACTAACAAAGAAAATATATATTAAAGTAGGTTGCACCAACTAGAGAAAATAAACATACAACTTACTCACTGAACAATTATTTGTAATCATTTGTTAAACTTGCACCACAACAACAATTGTCTGATAGCAGGCCCTCAACACAAGTCTGGAGCAGGGGAGAAGTGAGCTTCTCCTCAGGAATGCGTGCACTGATCTTTTGTAGCAGCACCGTCTAACGCCACCCTCTGATTGGCATCACCTGGGAGCATTTAACTGCCAAGCAAGCAGAGAGAGTGAGAGAGCACACATAGCACAGGAACCAGACAGCCACACCCAAAGGGTGGGAAAAACAACACCCCAAATGAATATTAATACACATACATCCCTAGGGAATTATGCAATCAACACCAAACCGGGCCTATGTGATCTAAAGACATTGAGGATGCAAAATTGCAGAGGGATTTTTGATATCTCAAACTGGTCAGCTGTGACGATGCCTTAAACATACACCGAAATGTGGTTAAGAGCCTTCTGTGGAACATCATATTGAGTGACATCACGTTCAGTGACATCACATTAAGTGACATCATAGCTTTGCCCGGGTGGTGATGGCGCAGGGTGCTTGGGCCCGCTCATTGTTGCTTCCAACTATATTACTTATTAAATTATATTATAAATATGTAACTGTATTATATATTACTAAATAGAACTAAAATTTATTGTAGCTCTATCGACAAAGCAAGACCCAGTGTCCATTACAAGGGACATGTTATAACTAAGAAATAAATGACAGTTTTGAAAAAAAAAAAAATCTGTGAGACATGTTTCTGACATCTCACAGAATTATGTTATATTAAAAAAATTTTAATATGAAAAGTTTTTTCTTTCGGGTCTCAGGAGGGTAGAACATAGTGCCCTTAATGAAACCTGTTCTTATTGCCTGAGGACATGTACAACCATTGGAATTCCCCAAAATGCAAATTATCTCTTGTTACATGTTTGTTGTTCTTCTTCTTGCAGAGGTGTGTCGTCTGGAGAAGACCTGTTTTGAGTATGAGTATAGGTGCCAGTCTCATCCCTGCTGCCTTTCCTCTAGATTTGGATTCTTACCTTTGGACTGACTTTTGCAGCACTGTGTGTGCTTCCTCTTTCATTCACCCAGACTTACTTACATGGGCATCTTCACACTGTCCAGCCAAACTGTATCATAGAATGGAGCAAAACCAACCCGAGGAGCATGCTGACCCGAGCTGTGAGTTTCAGCCTCAACTGGATCTGTTTAGGAAGTTGGGCTTCTCCGATGCACAGATCCATGCTGTGATACTTAAGCTGGGCCTCCACACTGACACCGACCGGATTCTGGGAGAGCTGATACAAGTGAGAGCGGCGGAGACGGAGGATTCTCTTGGCCCCACAGTGCTGGCTTCGCCTGATGAAAACCAAAGGAACAGTCCCAGAGTTTTATCTCTATCCGCTGATCAAGAGTACACAACCCAGGAGGGAGATGCCCTCAGGCCGATAGTGATAGATGGCAGCAACGTAGCGATGGGGTGAGTTAACAACACAGGGCAAAATATATTGCTATATAACTATAAATATAAATGTGAAGAATAACAATAGGAAACTGGAGTTTGCAAAGTTTTTTAAGCTTCTTGAATCCTAAAGCACCCTAAAGTTAATAGGTCCAATGCATGTAAATAACGACTTGCCCTACAAGATCAACAACAACAGATCGTGACTAGCATTACATCAACCAGAATTAGAAGATAACAACTATAGATAATGATTAGCATTACAAAGATCAACAGTTATAAATAATGACTAGTAATTACAATATTGAGAGTTATACTTGCATTACGTTATCAATGACTATAAAACAGCTTTACTTTGCTAACAACCGTAGCTAATTACTAGCAATACAAGAACACATCTATAAATAATGACTAGCATTACAATATCAAGAGTTATAAATACTGACTTGCATTCAATAACTATAAAACATGACTAGCTTTACTTTGCTACAGTACAAACTGTAGGTAATGACTATAAATAAGGATTAGCATTACAAGTACACATCTATAAAACATTACTACCTTTACATTGCGAACAACTATAAGTAATGACTAGCATTACAAGAACAACTTTAAATAATGACAATACATAAAATTTAAATATCAACTATAAATAACGACTAGCGTTTTAAGATTAAGAACTAGAAATATTGACTATATCATTTACGTTCCTTAAATGTAAATAATGATTAGCATTACAATATTAGCTAATATTGGCACCACTATGGAACTGTTATGAATGTCACTATGAACTATGATATCAACAACTGGAATTACAATTCTATCACTGACTACACACAGAGAAGTGTTACACTTATAAATTACAAAAAATTATATTAATGATTACTGATACTGATAGCAGTGGCTAAAAATATCGACTAGCATAACATTGTCAATGAGCTTAATTCCAACTAACGTTACAGTAAAACAAACAACAACTAGCATTATTATATTATTGACTATAAACAACAATTACCTTTACAATATCAGTAGTGATTATGATAACTACTAAAAGTAAGGACTAGCATTATAGTTTTTAGTATCATCAATAGTGCCTAGTGATGCAACATCATTGACTAGAAACATCGACTAGCATTACACTATTAAGAATTCTAAACAAAAGTAAATAATGATACAATATCAGTAACTGTAAAGAATGACTAGTGCTTCAAATATTATAGTAATGATTATAAATATTTACTAGCAATAGGATGTAGCAATAATCAATGACGAGCAATTCAGTAGCAATTAGCTATTTAGCATTTCTAACTTTGCATTTTCTAGCTCTAACATTCAGCTAAACAATACTGATGACGCAATTTATAAAGCCTGTAAAAATACTATTGTCTTCATCAAATGTTTTATTTAAAATAACAGATGTGATTAAAAATGTTATCACAGGAGAACATTTTGTATTGTCACTTTTTATTTTTCTCCATCGTTTGACCTGATTCAAGAGATTGAAATTAGCATATTAATATCAATTCATTAATAATGTATGGACCCATTAAGGTTGTGACAAGCATTTGGACAGCTCTCGATATCAGTCACAAGAACTTACAGGAAGACTTGCTGTAGCTCAACACTGTTGTGGTGTATTTTTAGCATTTTGAGAGCAGAATCTCTAATTTTAACCAAACTGTAGCACACACTGGAGCTTTAGGGGTTAGATGATTAGGTTTTTTTTTTAGGCTTTAGCATATTTTCTTAGTGCAAATTTAAAATCACGCAAAGTTCACGCTTCTTAGAACCATCTAACTTCAAACATTCAAACCATCTAACATTCTTTTTCCAGTAGTGTCTAGATGAGGGTTCTAGCCCTATAAACCACACCATGCAGTTTGTACACTACCAGTCAAAAAACTAATCATGATTCTATGCTCGTTCTACACTGTAAACCAATACTGAAGGCATCCAAAATATAAAGTAATCTCCCCAGAACAGTTGATATTGAGATGTATCTGCTACTTCTGCTCTGTAAATCCTTCATAACGGCTCTAATCCGAGGTGCTGTTTGTTAATTGGTGATTTCGAGGCTAATAACTCTAAATGAACTCTTAATGAAAGGAACGTTTTGGACTTGGTTTCTTGGGAAGGTCTTCGTGAGAGTTGGATGGGTTTTGCAAATGCACTTGACAATACTGTTCTTGCAAGAACTAGCTGACCTTTGTGTCCTAAAATAAGTACTGACTGTTGTTGTTGTTGTTGTTGTTGTTGTTACTTGATTAGTACCTAATGGCATGCGTGTTATTTCATAGTTTTGAAAAATGTTCTGGAGTGTAGAAAGTAAATCCAAATTTATACTGGTACAGTATGCTCTAATCATAATGTTTATATAATGTAGCAGTATAGCAGTAGAAATAAAAAGGTGGCACATTTTCATAAACCACCAAGTGTCACATTTTATATACATTTCCTTTTACTCATCACTAGGTAAAACTCTGAGAAACTGATTGTCTCATTATTTCATACATAGTAAACCAATGATAGATGAAACCGCGTCCTTGAAATCAATCATAACACAGAAGGTGGGATTTATCAGAAAAGAGGAAAATACATTACCATACAATACAGAACCACTTTGCGCATGCCGAAAAAGTAATATTCTGATAAAATGCTTTGTAACGCAAAATCAGCATCCATGTAATCAACAGTTAAGTCAGAATCTTTAATCAGAATTTAAACTGAATTAAAAAATATATTTTTTTATGTCAATTAACCTTTTGTTAAATTTAAAATGCATAATTGTGCAGCTAGGGTCTGAACAGTAAAATGCTAACGTTGCACTTAATTTGATTACCACATGATGCTAACGTATTGCTGTATGACCAGTCCTGGTAGGACTTATCTTCTTACTCTCAGGCTCTGTTTAATTTAACTGTACAGCTTAAAAAATAGAACTTGATCCATCAAAGTCACACATTGAGCATTTTATTTTCCACAATATGCTCTGACAGTTTCTCGTGCAAGCAGCTTAATGTCACTTAAACCCCAAAACACAGATCGGGCTTTTTGACCTTGATCTTTTCAGCTGTTGAATAATGAAATGGAGCAAATATTTTTGTAAAGATGTACATAATGTTTTGAGGGTACGATGACCGCGCACTTATGTGCTCCACCATAAAAAAAAAAACAAAAATTCAGGTTTATTGTAGAAAAATCTGTCATCTAGAGTATGATGTGCAAAAAAGAAAAAAAAAATAATGCATGTACTTCTTGACTAAGGAATGAATATTGCCATTATTATTATTATTATTATTATTATTATTATTATTATAAAAGTTTGAATGCTTTTTAAATGTGTTATTTAATGTAAAGAACAATGATGTTAGTCACTATACAATGAAAGAACTTTTATCTATATACAGTAAGCTCTTTGACTCGGTTATATGCAAATTTTCGTTTGTTGAGCTCAGAGCTATGTGAACAATCTGCTGCATGAATGACCGAAGCACACTGATGCATAAGAAGACCTGCGTACTGTACACAAAGACTCATTCCTGGCTCGTGTCATTCGATACGGTTTAAGGGAAGGTTTCATTTGAAATCGTGTTTGTGACTGAAATAATACGACTGTTCGCCGGATTACCGTAGCATGTCACCGGATGAAAGTTACTCTTTATAGGAATTGTGTAAGAGAGCAAAACAACAATTTGGTTTCAGTCCGGCGTTTGAGCTTTGCTTAGTTTTGTTCAGACCCCTATGTGGATCGGTAACTGAGCAGCTCTCAACATGGCAACATTAAACAGTGTGTGTTTTGTGCTGACATGCACCATGATGTGTGTTTTAGATTATTTGACCTCATCACACCAGTGATATAAATCAGTTTTAGATATTTTTTAATTTTTTAAATCTGATAAAAGACTTCATGCTGGGAAAAAGGAAACATTACAGAAACATTACAAATACAATCTCCATTAAAAAATTTTTATTTTTTTTTAATACAAACAGAAAGTATTTTTCATGGCAGGAACAAACAGTTCCCAGAAGCCCAGGGGCAAATATAATACTGAGAAGTGAGGACATATCATATCTCAATCTTGTGTTATGCAAAATCGCCTGCACCCTTTTTCTAAAGAGACACGCGGTCCGAATGGGGTGAGGAAAGGCACGGTGCCAGACCTGGCCCGACCGCATAGTAGAGCCTTCGCTATGACACCGAGATCCTCTTCGACAAAACAAAAGCATCCATTCACACACTGACTTTAAATGGTCACAAAGTCACAAAGTTAGCTTTATAATGTACAGGAGTTAATATAGGCGGCATGTTCAAGTCAAAATGGGACTTGTGATGAAATTTTTTGTAATCAAAGGCTCAAAATTTTGGGCAATGGTGGCTCAAATGGTTAAGGCTGTGGGTTACTAGGTTAATGTTCGGAGGGTTGGGGTTTGAGCCCTAACACCGCTGAGTCGCCACTGTTGAGCCCTTGAGCAAGGCCCTTAACCCTGTTCTGTTTCGGGGGCGCTGAGCCTGTGCTCTGAGCCCAGCTTCTGAACTGGGATATGCACATATCCACATTTTCACATCTCATTGTGCTGTAAGGTACACGTGACAAATAATTAAATATTTTTATTATTATTATTATTATTAATTATTTACAGAAGAACAGTACCGTGATGAGACTCTTAGTCTCAGTAAAACATTTGAACTGTGTATACGTCCGTGAATGACGGGAGTTATTGCCTCATCCCCCATACAGTCCTGACTTTGGTCTATGCCAGTTCCACGTTTGGGCCATTAGGATCCCAACATACTGTAAGGAGTTCCTGGGAGGCCAGCGTTTCAGACATGAAGCAGGCAGTCCGATCATGGATGAATGAGAAACCTTTCTACCTTGATGGTGTCCAAGCACTAGTGAAATACTGGGATAAGTGCATTAGTGTAGCCAGGGGTTATATAGAAAAATAAAGGGAGTTTTTACTCTCATAACTGTGTCCTGTTATTCTGTCCTGGTTTGACTTGAACGTCTTTTGTACAAAAAGTGTATAGGAATTTTTCGATTTTATCCCTTACTTGTGCTGCACAATTTATCACATGAAAATAAAAATAGCAGTATGAACCGGTGCAATTATTTAATTTTTAAATACTTTTCACATGTTAAATAAATATTGCCAAAAATCCTCCTAAAAAGATTTCAGCATTTGTGCCATTAATGGCTGCTAGTCTAGGTAAATACTTTTAAATACTTATTGGTACATTTAAAAATTGCATTTCGCAGTTCAACCTGCAATTACAATATTTGTCAAAATAATCAAAATATGTTTTTTTTTTAATCAAATCGTGCAGCTGTATTCCCTACTTATTTGCTTTAATATTTAACATTATAGGGTGAGTTATTTAGTTTTTGTTGTTCTTTTGAGGTACGTCATGCAATGTCTTCCAAATAATAATTTGCACCACTGAACAGCGTTTTAACATTTGTGTGCGCTGTTTATTTGTTTCTTTTTTTACACCAAATTTTCAAAAATGTTATTTACGTCTATGAGAAGTTATGCCGCTTTAAATATATATTTCTCGTTAACCACAGTAACCTGTAGTGAAACTCGAGTATAAGAACGCTCTGACTCTCTAACGCTCTTTCTGTAATCCATCATCCTGTTCCGGCTGAAATTTTGGACAGCCTGCCGTTACACCGGGCTGAGGCAGAGTATCATTATTTCATTACGACATAATGTGACCTGTCTGTGAGTGGTTATGTTTGGTATTCTGAAACACTTCTGAAATTTCGAGGTTATAAATCAATTATTATATTCTACATTGTTATTTGCAGGAATTAATTTCAGCACTTTGAATATCAAGTGTCTAAAGATGAAATTTAGGATTGAAAGAAATTCTTGCTTTTTTTTTTTTTTTTTATGTCTGCTCAGTCACGGAAACAAGGAAGTTTTCTCCTGTCTGGGAATCCAGCTAGCGGTGAAGTACTTCCTGGATCGAGGGCACACAGATGTTACAGTGTTTGTGCCTTCCTGGAGGCGGGAGCAGCCCAGGCCGGACGTGCCGATCACAGGTGAGACAGAAGGGAGAAGGAACACGTTTAACTTCCTGTTCATGGTTCTGAAAACCACAGTCAGTTCACTGAGGTTTAAACATTTGCATTGATATTCACTCTTCATTTGGTTAAAGCTTTTAAACAAAGCAACTTAAAAGTAAAGAACATAAAGACTCCATCTGTGGTTTGTGTGTAGTAGGATTTAGAATTAGGCTTTAGGAAGAAATAGGAATTAACATCAGTCATACATGTAGACATACCAGTTATGCACAGGATAGCCACATCTAAGCAATGGAAAAACACTCAAAGAGTTGAAAACTCAAAGAGTTTTTTTCTTTAGTAATAGGGATAATATATCACAAATAAGACGATGCAGAAGAAGTACAAAAATTCTCTGCAGTCGAGACTTATTGCAGTGTCATTTTTTATATTATGAAATATCCATGGTGACATGAAATGTGTCACAAAGCCACAATCAGCTTTGTAAATCTGCATCAAGTGCAGCACGCTTATGGAAATCAACTGATCCAGTGAGACGTCACAATTTATGTCAAAGTCTCTGCTATCGTGAAATGTTTCGAAAGGAAGAGTTTGTTCCTCGTATTTAAATGGGAGATGCTGGAATTAAAACTCTTCAAGCAAAACTGGTTTTCTGTAAGTTCATATAGTACAAGCTAAACCTGTCAATAACGATTTGTGAAAATCCCTTCAGGGCACAAAATTTCCTGAGTGATGTTGGCAAATGCCAAGTTTATCATGATATTTATACCATACTAGCTGAAGTACTGACAAAGTTTCATTAAGTTCTGTATAGCCAGTTTTGCGTGATGCTTGTGACATAATCTGGCTGGACAGACATACAGACATACAGACAGAAATTTTCCCGAAACTGGTTTCTGGTCCTCCAGTGTATGAAACGTAAAGATATCACTGAAAGAGTGAGTTCTGACCAATGTACAGACAAAACCTTTTTTTTATTCCTAGAGATAATACCATCTTCACCCTCTCATTGTGCGACAGTACTCATGAGTTACATTTCTCACTGTTGTGTTTACTGTACTAGTTACTGAATTACGTAAATCCAACCCTATATACTCCTTCTGACCAATCGCGATCTGGAATTCAACTCCTTAATCCTCATTCATGCACATTCACTTCTATCAGCAAGTAATGAGATAGCTATTTGAGTTTCTTTTGTGACACATTTGCATAAGCTGGAACACACTCTTTGTGTTTGAACAGGTTTCTAGGAAACATTTAAGCAGAACTAAAGTTGCACAGTCTTGCCTACGGTCATGTAATTTGCATGTTAGACAGGCCTTTAGATACACACCAGACCTTCGCTCTTATACTTCTGTCCTATACTTGTTTGTTTAGATGATAATTACTGTAGTCTAAGTAAAGAAAGAGAAACAATTGCTTATCTGGAATGTCAGAAACAAAGCGATTTGCATAGATTCCTTGCGCTCAGTTGACAGGAAACAGATTGATTTACTATGGTAGTGCAAATCCTCTTTTAAGGCACAGAATGAGTTCCTACATAAGTGTTTTTGAAGAGTAACTTAAACTAGAACCTTTGACATATTATAAAACAACCATTCATGTCAAACATGATCTGTGTTCAACAATAAATGGTTTAATCTGTTTTAATGCTTAAGAAATCAGCACAAGAACATTTCTAATGTTTTTATTTTCCAGGAAGAAAGTATGCGTTGACGTACGAGTCTGAATAAATATGCAAATGATAACAATAAACTCTCCCATGTGCTTGAACAATCCAACCCCGCCCTTGCATTACACTACCAGTATGGAATGCTATAGCACGATCATAAAATCTGTATTATCGTACGATAAAACTTAAACAATGCCGTCAGAGGGTCAAAACCAAAATGGCTCACCCGGTTGAAAAGATTGAAGTGTGTGCCTTTTTCTCGACAGCCCATTCAGCTCATGAAACGGTGAAACTTTGGGGTGCGAAATTTTGCCTCATCCCCCCCTAGGAGCTGCAAACCTGTCCCAACATGACAATGCACCTGTGAGACCGACCACAAAGCCAGCTAAATGGAGACATGGTTGTTTAACATTGGACTGGACTGGAAGAACTCAATTGTCCTGCACAGAGCCTTGACTGTACTCAATCCCACTGAACAGCTTTGGGATGAACAGAAATTAGCAAATGACAAATTCATTAGTTTGTGGTTTGATAAGCAATCAAATCACACACAACCCTCCTGCCCCACCTTGCTGTTGAACCCTACAACTGGTTCTAGTGCAACTATTTGTCATCAGTAGTCACAGAGTTTCAGTAGATGAAGGGAGTTCACCGTTTACAATTAGGGTGTCAAACCTAATATGGAGTGCATCTGTTCTTGGAAGAACCAGTGGAGAGAAGACACCTAAACAAACAACATCATAAAAAAACAAAGAGCTATAAGTATTGGATACGTATTGATTTGTCTATTAAAAGTAATTACAAATGAAGTGAAAAGAACGTGACAAAGCCATGACTCCGCCTAAAGGAATTCTTCTACAGTGGAACCTCGGATTGCGAGTAACGCGGTTTGCGAGTGTTCCACAAGACCAGCAAAGATTTTTAATAAATTCTGACTTGGAAAACAAACAAGTCTTGGTTTACGAGTACCGAGTATCATGTATCACGCATGCGCTTCTTGTTTTGATGCCGAGCGT
>JAOVVA010000010.1:19587084-19610786 GCA_028565275.1 Leiocassis micropogon | reverse complement strand
ATAATATAATATAATATAATATAATATAATATAATATAATATATAATTATAGTTTTCTACAACATGGCACTGTCATAGCACAAACCTGGCATTGTTGTGGAGACTCACTTTGACGTAGACGTAGTAACATCCTAGTGACATCCCAATGGCAACTCAGTCAAAACACATATTACACAAAACATTTTTGTATAATAAAGTCCCTAAGAGGGACTTGTTAGTTATGCTGTTAACTGGTCAATGTCATCATTGCTACATACTTATTAAGTTCCTCCTGTGTCTTGTTCTTGTCCTCATCCAGCTTTTTTTGAACATGACATGGGAGACAATATTACATCCTTAGTGGTTTGTACACTCTTACAGCATTCACCCATTCTTTTTGTGGATGCAGTGGGAACATGGC
The DNA here is from genome assembly GCA_028565275.1 of Leiocassis micropogon. Taxonomy (NCBI): domain Eukaryota; kingdom Metazoa; phylum Chordata; class Actinopteri; order Siluriformes; family Bagridae; genus Leiocassis; species Leiocassis micropogon. Next base: position 19,610,386 of record JAOVVA010000010.1, on the reverse strand, counting down.
CCATTGTGATGGGATAAGCCACTGTCTGCCTAGACAATCGTTGACAAAAGTTATTTAATTCAATGAGCAGAGGACATAAGAGTGCTGGGGCACATCGGTACCAACAACAAGGCACCATATACTGTACACAACTGGTGGAAAACATCACCATCAATGGGCAAGAATAACCATTTCTGAACACAAGACAAACCCAAGAGCTCATTCTCAACATCAAGAAAAGGACTCCCACTCTGCAACCACTGACCGTAACTGGGATTGAGGCAGAGCAGTTGGACAGCTTCACCTTAGCACAACATCCATAATCAAAAATCCCAGCAGGAGCTCCATTTCATCAGGAGTTTGAAAAAAAAAAGACTGACTGAGCTGCCAACCCTTTATACAGCCCTGTAGAGGACATGTGGAGAGCATCCTGACCAGACGGATCAGTGTGTGTTTTGGCAGCACCACCCAAATGAGAAAGGCAAGCTCTCCAGCGGGTAGTAAAGACTCTTTTCTCTCCATAGAGACTTTGTACTCTGTGAGCTGTCAGAACAAACCACTAGCCGTCCTTAGAGACCTCTGTCACCCAGGACACTCTCAGTTCAGGCAGTGAAATTCATGATACAACCTGAGTCACCACAGACCTAAGAGTATGAACACACACCAGACCAGACTTACAAACAGCTTCTACCCAGCGACTATCAGGCCGGTTGCAGAGAACACAAGGGCTGATGGGAAATACTTATTTGACTTATACAGTATCAGGCTTATTTCTTAATTGCACTCTAAATGCAGACATATACTTGGCCTGGTGAAAATTTGGTTCTTATTACTATAATTACATGTAATGAATTAATGATATGAGCCGTCATATCAAGTCAGTTATTATGTCGCACATGTTAGTTTTGCACTATGGCTCATAGTAGGTGAAATGTATCAAAGTATTATGCTTTTTTCTTCGAAAAACTCAGTTGATACATACCTTATCTCCGTGCTCAATCGTCAGAATTGAACATTTTAATCCTAAACATTATTTTTAAAAACTTATCACTGTCCAACCTGGTTACTCCAGAAAAGCCGGCATTTTTGCTATTGAACTACACTGCTGGCATAGTTACTTTTAGGGGTAGAAAGGAAATCCTGGTGTCAAAATAAGCCTGAGGGTCCCCTTTTCTTACTATGGCTTGGAATCATCAATTAAATATTCTTAACATAGGATTTTGATGGATTTCCCCTGAGACCGCCCCTCATAAACAAATTCCCACTGGCCATATCTCTGCACCTGGAGATACTGAGATAATACAGTAATAAACTTGGTATTTGAAGATATGCAGAACTCACATTATGCAAAATATAACTTAATACCTGATTTGATTTGTCACATTTGTGTACAGTAATCAACTCTGAGAAACATGTCACACTGTGTCTTGTTCCCTAAAGTAATATACAGTATACTCACTATTCACTTATAGCAGTTGGTTTTTATGGTACTGTATAGTTTTATTATTGACATATTTTGTTTTGTTATTTTATTTTTTACTCTGTAACTGGTCTAAAGAGACTGCTTAAGATTTCCAATGTATATCTATCTTGTACCTTGGAAAATGGCAATTAAGTTATCTTATCTACTTTTTAATGAAATATTACAATTTTTAATCATTTAATCAACATCACACACACCTCCCCTGAAAAAAATAGTTACTCAAGAAGTCAGAGCATGATGCACTGTGGAGCCTGTTATCTCCTTTATAGTTACACAAACATAATGGACAAATATTTACACCCAAAGAGTCATAGATCTCCTGCAACCTAAGTGAAACAGACATGAGATCTAACCATGATATTACTTATAACATAAATATAATTATGTATAATAATATTACTTATTATATGACATTTTATTATTGCTTTCATCAGAGAGTTCATGTAGATTAATAGTTTATAATTTATCCTGTTTTACGTTACCGTATGAGGAGGAATTGTAATGTCAAAATGTAAGCGAGTAATTTATTTCAGTTTAGGAGTAAAAAAGATTATACAATCCATTTTACTAGTGAAATGATATATAGTGCCATTACTTAAGTTCTTCTACTTCCTTTAACGTTAGGTTAATTTGTTATTGTAACGATAAGACTAGTTTATTAACAATAAGTGCATAAATTATTTCATTACAGTCCATTCATTATTCAGTGCAGGCCTAATTGATAGCAAACTTAACATTTTTGATTAAACTAAAGAATAAAACTAACCAACGAAACAGTTAGGCTGCGCCTATTTAAAAAATCATAAGAAGCAGAATTGCTCTGCCACAAAGCTGATTATTTTCCAAGAACAGCTCATCCTGAAGTCTTTTAATCTTCTTGTACTAAAGCAGTTTTTATCAGCCATTACCAAGCATTTAGTATTCAACATATCATGCTTTTTCTGTTTATAGTAATAGTTTATGTTATAAAACACCTCCTCCTGCTCTCACTTACTCTCACTAACATGACAATAATGTGTAGTAATTACTAGGAGAAAAAGAATGCAGTTTGTCAAGAAACTTTGATAAAAAATTGATGAAATGGTTAAGAGTTAGCACTTGTGGCTTTCAAATTGCCACTTACAGTACAGGACAATTCTAATATTGTCCTGTAAGTGGCAAATGAAAAGCCACAAGTGCTAACTCAACCATTTCATCAATTTTGATTAAACAATAAACATCTCCCTATATAAAAGGGGAAAGAAACATCGATTTTTATTTTTAAGATTAAATTATGCACAATGTCCACTAAGCAAGCTCTAGTGTAAGCGATAACATATTAGAGCAATTAGTACATTAATGTCAAAGCTGAAATAATGTTATTAAAAAAAACAAATCGACATGTTCTGACCAATGAGAATAGAAATTTCAACAGCACTGTGAAATAAGTACCTTATTATGTCTGCCAGTTTGATTTTGTTTGCTAATGAGTAAAGGCAAAATATATCTGTGAACATATTACAGCATATCATATAGCAATTTAAGTGCTTTGAAAGTGGGTTTATCTTACATTCACATTATGTTTATGACATTTGGCAGATGCCCTTATCCTCAGTGACTTACATTTCTCTCATTATACATCTAAGGAGTTGAGGGTTTGAGGGCCTTGCTCACTGGCAGCTTGGTGGTTCTGCGGTTTGAACCCATTTACATTTCATATTTATGGCAATTGGCAGACGCCCTTATCCAGGGCAACTCATTACATATTTGAGTAATTGAGGGTTAATGTCCTTGATCAAGAGCTCAAAAATGGCAGCTTGGTGGTGGTGGGGTTTAAACCCATGACCTTCTGATCAGTATTCCACCATCTTTTTTGTTTTATTCTGAGCGATGCTAGAAGAATTGCAAATGCATGGGCTATTGGAAAAAGATTAGCATGTTTATAATGTACACCTTTTTCTGGTGGTAAAAATATCAGTACTTACCATTTAAATCAAATTTCTACTACTATAAGGCTTTTCTTCAGCTGATGTCTTCATGGCCGAGCCACTAGGGGGCATTATAACTCCACAAATTCTTGACATGTACTGTAGTTGTGTTTAATCTTGTGGTCATTTGTGAGTAAAGGACGAATATTTCATACAGACATATTGCAACCATTATAACATTTTAAATTGGCTCTGCAACTTTGGGTTGCTTCCTGCAGAGATTTGGGATTTTCAGTGGTTGAAAATTAGGTTTTCTTCTTTTTTTTTGCCATTTAAATATCTTGGCACAAATATGTTAAATATGTTTGCACCTGCTCACAACCAAGCGTTGTAGTCTCAAGCTGGGAAATGTGAAGCGGTATGAAGTAAAACAACAATCTGTTCAAAAGTGATAAGTCAAATAGGAGTTTGCGTTTGAGGGAGTAATTTGCACTACAAAGAATTATTTTCCCTCTTCGGGTATTTTGAATGAAAGATCTGTTCCCTACCTGAGTTTCTTTGAAATGCCTTCTTTAAAATGCCTACTCAGCAATCACCAATTTACACATTTTAACAAGAACAAGGAATGTGGAGTGTAAAACGACTTTCACGCAATCTTTTTTTGGTAACAAAACCTCAATTGTATTAAATAAAAACATCAATAAAGGAGTGATTATTTAGGACACAGCCAGAGATGATTTGTAAAAGCAATTATGACATGGTTTATGTAGTAAATATCAAATAGCGTTTGAGACAATATCTTTCAGGTTATCACGTTAGCTAGCAAATGCTAGAAGATAATGTTTAAAACATCCTCACAGAAATACTGAGAGAATAGTTCCTGGTAGCTAACTAGAAACTTCTGAACTGATTAGATATTTAAACAAAATCTTGTCAAACTAGATTATATTAAACATCTATCTAGTGTTATTAATGAAATGTTCTTGAATATGACCTAAAGAGGTCCTATCAACAACGCTCCTGTAAGCTAGCTATCAAGCACCCTTTAAAAAAAATAAATAAATCTGTGAATGTCACAGAAATGGCATTTCTGTATGAAATTTTGTCAAATAAAATAATCTTTCGATATCTTGCTAGTACGATCCTGTCAGAACCTCTGCTAGGTTAGCTTATGTTAGCTCTCTGATTAGCATTTTTATACATTTGTTAAAGGCACATAAATCCCAACACATTAGACAGCAAGATAGGTAGCTAAAATGCTAACAGAAATACTGTTAGATTAGCTAGCTGGCTAGCATTGAACATTTTTAAACACTTGTGAGAGGGATAGAAATCCTGTCAAATCATCACTCACTCATCTTCTATACTGCTTTATCCTGTATTCAGGGTCGCGGGGACCTAGAGCCTATCCCACGAAGCTTAGGGCACGAGGCAGTGTACACCCTGGACAGGGTGCCAATTCATCACAGGGCACACACATACACCCACTACGGGCAATTTGTGAATGCCAATTAGCCTAACCTGCATATCTTTGGACTGTGGGAGGAAACCGGAGTACCTGGAGGAAACCCACCAAGCACAGGGAGAACATGCAAACTGAGACAGGAATCGAGCCTGGCTGGGAATCGAACCCAGACCCTGGAGGTGCAAGGCACTACACCACAGTGCCGCCCTGCCAAATCATGTCTTTATATAATATAATTATATCATATTAGACTAGCTATTATTCATTTTAAATTGTAAAGTGATTTCCACTTATTCACTGTTCTGACATTTTGTTCTCACTGATTAAACTATTTCCATGGTGCTTCCATGCTGCTTCCATTTAAACATACAGTATATACCCCATGAGCCATCCAGATTGCGATTCTATCAGACCCATGTAGAAATTGGTGCTGAACTCCAACACCCAGAGTGCAGTCAGGTTTAATAACATGGCTGTGATGAGCTTCATTTCCCAACTATACCAGAGCAGCTATCCTAATTATGGAGTCACACCTGTACACTATCACTACGGTATTTAAAGCTCTCTTGCCGGTGGATCTCTTCTCACTGCAGATACCGAGCTCTTGCATATATGACTCCATAGTTTAGTTGAATAAATACACAGAATCATCATCTGCAAATGTGTCACTCTCAAATTAAAAAGGAATACTATGCCCTAAATGTAAGTAGATGCAACAGAAGTTTTTGACACCTGTGAGGTGCTGGCCACCCAGGGACTTTACTTACACAAACTGCAGCGGCAGATGGCACAGCTCGCTGTGCAGGTATCACAGATCCATGCGGTTACCCTCGAAGTTCCACAAGCATCACCACCTCATACTCTCATCAGTGGCTTGCCCTCCCTCACAAATGCTCCAAAGATACTGAGTCTAGGATGTTCCTACTCCAATCCTTGCTATATTTTGCCAATGAAGATGCACTACCTGAACAAAACAAGAGTGCAAGAGGGCAAGAGTTTCATCGTGAATGAGGCGTTCAAGTGGGCTACTGTGGTTTGAGAGCTGGGAGATGAGAACACCCATGTCAATCACCCAGTTAGTACAGATGTTTAAGAGATTTTTTGATCCCTAACAAGAAGGCAAGGGTACGGGTGAGGAGCTGTTAATGTACTGCCAGGGAGAGACCAGTGCTGTGAAGTATGCATTTTGTTTACCAGCAGTGGGTGGAAACACCCAGCACTGAAGGCTGCATACAATCAAAGGGCCACAACGTTTTAATTGTGGCGGGCCACAAAATTAGACTGTGTCATGTCCAGAGAGTTCCTTTACCTGAACAATGATTTCCAGCATGGAATGATGTAAACCTCTTTCCTCACTCCTTATTCCTTCAGATAAGTAATGTAAACACCTTATTATATTCTGAGAATTCCCTCTGATAAGGCAGATATACTGTCCAAATTAGATCTTTTATATTATAGCTTTACTTGACTCTGGTGGCACTCCTGAAAACTTTATAGATTATGCCCCTGGTGCCAGAGTCAGGCTACCACTTGCCCTACTTTAGTACCACCTTTTGACCAAGCTCAAGATTGACAACCCATTGGGATATAACCACTGATAAATGTACAAACCGTGATCCGTACAGTACATAATGTATCAGAGCCTGATTTCCCTAAGGAAAGCATTTTATTTCTTTTAAGATTAACATTTCTTGTTATCCTGATTCTCCCCTGAATGCAATGTCATAAATGCCAAATTTCCTTAAAATAAGCTATAAGTCACATGCTGGTCTGTGACCTGTCAAGTAAATGATATGATTCTTTCTGTACTTACCCTAGCCTCAACCACTACAGAGAGCCCCTGAGCTCCTTGAGTCTGAACAGTACAAAGCATTGTTCAATAAATTTAAAGGCCTTGGCCATGGTCTTCCACCTCACCAGATGTATGATTATGTTATAGAATTGCTGGAAGGCAGCCCCCTTTACCAACAAGTGTATCCCAACTCACAGTTGGAAATTAAAGCACTGGAAGAAAATATCCCAGCAGTGCTATATCCATCTCTCAACATCCCCAGCATTCACTAGATTATTTCATTAAAAAGATGAGGGGTTCTTCATTCCTGCATAGATTACTTCCTTACTCCATCACTCATTCTCTTTAGTGCTTATCCTGTACAGGTTTGTGGGAGGCCTGGAGCCTATCCCAAGGAACTTCGGGCAAAAGGCAGTGTATACTCTGGATTGGGTTACAGGGCAAACAAGCACACACATTCTCACACTCACTTAAATACTGTGGGGAATTTGGAAATGCCAATTACTGTACACTAATCTGCATGACTTTGGACTGTGGGAGGAAACCGGTGTACCCGGAGGAAACCTACCGAGCACAGGAAGAACATGCAAACCAGGAGATGTGGGGGCTACCACTCCTCCTCGCATAGATTACTCATGGTTAAATACCATTATCTCTTGCTACTCATTCCGACAGCTTTTGAACAGCCAAGAAAGCTAAGTTTTTACTAAGTGAGACCTGTGTAGCACAGTCTGGTACAGATTTGTGAAGGGGATGAATAGATGACTACTTTTAGCATTACATCAGATCACTACGAATAACTGTAATGCCATACAGAAAAAAACAAAGCTGCAATCGCATATTTCTCAAGAAATTTCACACATGCAGAGAAAAACCATGACATTGGGCAACCAGAAGCTTTTGGTGGTAAAACTGGCCTTGGAGGAATGGCAGCACTGGCCTAAGGGGTCTAAGCTCCAGTTTCACATCATATCATGTGAATTCACACCAACCACTATAACCATGAATATGTGAATATAGCCAAGTATATGAATGCCAGACAAGCTTGGTAGGCACTGTTCTTTATTAGATTTAATTTCGCCCTGTCATATAAGCCAGGCTCAAGAAATGTCAAGGCTGACTCCTGTCCCTCTTATGTCTAGGAACTCCACATTAAAATGTCAAAAAATGTTCCCTGCCTAAGAAATGATTTTCATAGCTTACCTACAACACAACGCCCAGGCTCAACTTTTTGATCAACTTCCTGAATATAAATATTTGCAAGCCAGGATGGACTGTGACATAATACCATGCCCTGCTCTGCATGCACTAAGGCCAAAGTGCCACAAACTCCACAAGCCTGTAAGCTCATACCTCTGCCTATGCTCCACCAACCATGGTTACATATTGTAGTTTTTATCAAGCCTTGCTCTTGATATCTCTTAGACACGTGCCTCTATCAAATCCTCCCTCTGCATTGTGTTTAGCAAAGTTTCTATTCCAGTAAGAATTCAGACACTACGGTATACTAGAAGACATTTTACAAGTCTCCATCAGTCAAATGTCCTATTTTCGCCCTCAGACCAACTAACAGATGGAACAGGTGAACCAGGAAGTGGGGGATAGTTGCGTACAGTACATTTGTGCTGAAAATCCAGATGATCAGGCATAGAGGATATTCACAAAATGTAGACACTCAGCCACCAAGCACACAACATTTCTATGTGTTTTAGGATATCAGCCTTCACTGTGTCCAAGGAAAATGCCACCCACACCAGTAACCCAGCAGTTAATGAATGGTTGAAGCAGGGTGAACAGTTGTGGGACTACACTCACTGACAGCTCGTACAATAGCATGGACAAAAAAAAGTTTGCAGAATGTCGTCTGAGAACCGACCCTCAATATAAAACCACTTGATGGCTAGCGGCCAGAGACCTACCATCAACCATGGAGAGATGCATAATGGGCATAAATGAAGTACTGATCCTACCGCATCACCACCAGATATCCCTTTTCTTCATGGATTGCATTCAACATCAGTACAATGACAGGGATCGCTGTTGGAATAGATGTGACCCATCACCCCACGAATAAATAAAAGGACAGGCAGTATACATTTTCAATGCCATCCTAGACTTGAGGTGCAGAGAAAACAAATTTTACTATCTTATTGATACACACAGGTAGAGGGAACTCAGGCCAAATCGTCTGTATACACAACATTGTCACTTGCAATCTGTAGACCAAATGATGATTAGCTTTTACTATTCCTGCAGATGCAGGACATTTAACTTGATTCGAGGAGAGCTCCTGAGTCAAAATGAGATAAGCATGTGGCGTAAAAAAAGCAATAGTCCTTTTCTTTATGTCCTCTCAAGAGGGGATTTATGAACTCTGGCTCATTTGTCATAGCAGCAGCAACATAAAGCAGTGCAAATATGAGCTATCATGTGCAGAACAGAAAAGCGTTCTGCGGGTAATGTGCTGCGATCGAGAGTTTAATGAGTTTGCACTTTCAATCCTCTCTGGTTTGATCCATGTTTTGTGCTGAGGTCTTTAGGGTCCTCGGTGTCAGAGTACTGTAATGGCATTTCCATTATAGATCTCTGCTCTTTTCTTCAGCAACTTTGGGATTCCAGCTGAGAGACAGCGAGAGAAAGAGAGAGAGAGAGAGAGAGAGAGAGAGAGAGAGAGAGAATTTGCATTGGAAATAGAATGAACTGTCGGATTTTTTTTGACTAAATTATGATTATTGCTTTAAGACAAAAAAAAAAAAGGACCACAATGTAAAACCATTCCAAAAATCCCAAGTCAAAAGACAGCAGTGGGACCTAATTAGCCAGTACAGGACAGTGATGAGTAATGATCCCAAAGCATTCAGGGATAAAAATGAGCGTATTGCTCTTTCTCGAGTCTCTTTTTGTCACAAATTTTGACACTGGCTTTAGAAACTGCTTTTCTTTCAGTGATGAACCCCCTGTATCACTGTGCAGCTTCCTCTATCCATGATAATTAGCCTGCTATTTGCACACGATTTGCACACCATGTCAGTTCAGTGTGATTGCATGGCAATTAGATTTACAACTCCAGGCAGGAGTCTCAAAGGCTGAAGGAGAAGTGGTGTCTGATAAGACGACGAAAAAGGTCAACGAAACAGCAAACTCCATTTTCCACTTACAAACCTTGGATAATGACTGTTAGGTAGTCAAGCAGAAGCAGTCCTGAACAATACTCCTCAATTATCCAGTCCTTATTAAAATTATTTATAAGTATTTTCATACACTGAATTGTACCTTCCAGATATTTTTGGTAACACTGATGTTATTACGTGTGTTAAAGGGACAATTCTGTTAGGATTTTCCATGTCAGCCAAACTCTATAAAAGAGAAACAAATACAAATACTGTATATACGCACACATGCACACATACATTATATATACACACAGTATATATAAGTAATAAATGAAAAGTAATTACTCAATAACAACACCAAGAATGATTACAATTCTGATATTGAGACTACCAATAAGTTTGTGTTACTTATTTCAATTTAAATCTTTGTCCATGGTTTGAGGATTTACAACTTTATCTGCTTTAACAGCACAGACAAGGGAAGCTAAGATGCATCAAAAAAAATGTTTTCTCACCCAGCTTGTAAAAGTGTGAAATACGAAACAGCAAAAAACTCAAACTTATGCTTAAATTTGGTAACATCACATTTACCTGACAGATTTTTTATTAAATTATCTGACATGATGGACAGTTTTAATCCAGTCATGATGTCTCATACTATCATTAATTAACCCCAAGCTAACTTGCACTTAAACTTCCAGTGATGCAATCCAGACATTGCAGACTTTTTTCCCCCTAAGAAGGTAGCTAGCCTTATTTGTCTTTACATATAGATTTGTTTTAGATCACTCTTTTAAAGCTTTTCGTATGAAATGACGTTCACAAAATCTGTGCTAAGCTGATATTTAAAAGCAGCACAGTGGCGTAGAGGTAAGCACTGTTGCCTTGCACCTTCAGGGTCCAGTTGCATTTTCTCTCTGTGCTTGGTGGGTTTCCTCCAGATACTCCGGTTTCCACCCACATTCCAAAGACTAGCATATTAGGCTACTTGGCATTCCCAAATTGGCCATACCAATATAATAATCTCCAGGCCTCCCGCGACCCTGTATACAGGATAAAGCGTTATAGACATTAAGTAAGTGATAGTAAAAAGTGTTTTAAAACTTGACATTAAAACCTGTATATGACAATTTAGATGAGGAGGCCTGAAGCTTGAAGGTTCACAGTCGTATCTCCTAATTTTAATACTTTTTGTTTTACAAAATATATACAAACTAAATAGGTCATGCAACATATTAACTGTTTCCCTAACTACATTTCTGATTAATTATCCTCTAAACTATACTGATTGGGCAAAACAATCAATCAAACAAACAAACAAACAAAAAAAAAACATTTGGATTTAAACAGCATTTCAGCATTTTGATATAAAAATACCTCCAAATTGCAATGATTAATATATTTCAGGTGAAATCAATTCTTTTAACTCTAACTGCTGCAGTAAGAGCTTCTCAGGAAGCTTCACAGAAGCTTCTCATTTTTTAAACAGACATGTCAAAAAAATTATCCCATGGTCATGGAACACGGTGTTTCAGAAACCTTAATTTCAAGCAAAGACAACAACTAAGGAGGTTTCTGAAGTGCCTGGAAATTGGTTAAGAACTGTACAACACATGGTTAAAACCTGGGCGAATAGTGCTGAACTGTGAAATTCATGGAAGAAATGTGGTTGGAAAATTCATTGAGCTCACTTAGACACTTGGTGAAGTCACCTATGTTTAATAGTGAAAGTAAGAGCAATGCTTGTTCCCTAAAAAAAAAAAATAATGCAGTGAGAACTCACATGATTGGAACTTAAGACAGATTTTCTTTCACAAAGAACAAGCATTTCATATCTTCATATTTTAGATCCAATTATGTTCTTCCAGATAGATGATTTAAAAAGCATTTATACTTTAATCATATAGATGAAATTCCTATCTAGTGTGTTGAGTAAGTTGACAGATCCCTAATTGGTTTGTCACACCGAGCGATCACACAGCTGTAAATGACAGTGGAGATGCTCATCTGGTCAAATCCCAGAGCTTTATATCAGTCCCTCATTTACCTCGAGATCTTTTCTCCTCTGCCTATCACTAAATGTATTGGTCCTGCAGTATTGAGTGTGTGTGGTGTGTTTGTCTGCTTCAATTTCTTTCTATTACTTGGGGACAGGAAGGCTGGCAGGGAGAAATAGAGAATGCGTTCTGTGCATGACTGTTTATACAGTGTGTGTGTGTGAAATATTTTTTTTCTACTGATTTTTAAAATAACACACATACAGAACAGCTTATTCAACCTTACATACTTTTTATGCTATACATATAATTATAGCAAAATTACTGCACAAAATAATGTTATTTAATATCTAATAACATTTTTGTGCAGTTTGCAGTATCATGATGTTCAGTGGATCAGACAATGAGTCTTCATTACAATTTCACATATTTAACCATTCATATTTAATGAAACATTTCTTAATTGGTTTAATCACATTTTACATGCTATCAGTTGCTGTACTGAAACAGAATGAACCTTAAGGAGGATTGTACGTTTTTTTCCCTAGTGATAACAGACTCTGGGATAGTTCAGGTACTGTATTTCAACATGATGGCCAAAGACGTGCAAGAGGTTTACTGCAGGAGGGAAAAAGAATCTGGATCTGGTTCCATAAGATAAAATAACATTTCCTTCACTATTACTACCTTCTTATTTCAGTAAATTTTTTAGTAGAATTAGCATTAAAATATTTTATGCAGCATTATTAATATTATGAGATAGAATAATGATATATTCTTTAATAAATAATTAAAATTCTTTGGCATCTACTCAAAATATGCCGCATTGCCTGGCCAAGAAAAAAAAAATCCTTTTTTTTTTTTATACTTTCATCACTCTGGTGTTCAGTTAAAATATGAATAAAAATTAAAATAATGTATCATACACAATATATCACATGTAATAGGCAAAAAACATAGACTTGATGCAAATGATTTTTCTTGTTAGTCTGAAACCTGGTCAAAATCCCAGTAAAACCTATTTGTTTTTATCTTAGAACTTTAGCTTTTTTGCCTTTTTTGGGTTCTCCTTCTGGGCTTTCAGCTCTTTCTTGGTTTCTTGGCATCAGGTTCAATTTATGTTCCTGCTGCTTCCATTGTTCTCTTACATGCACCTGTTGATCTTGCTCTAAATCCAAACTTCCCTCCAGCTGCACGCTGGATTGTGTCTCTTTTGGGCTCTCATCCAGCTCTTTCTGGGAAGACTGCAGCTCAGTGATATTTTGCAGGGGTGCAGCATTCCTTTCCTCCACCTTATTGTTCTGCTCCTTCTTAATCTTTCTGAGATCATCTCTTTTTTCTTTGTCCTTCTCAAGGTCTTTTTTTTTTTTGGCCTTTCTTTCTTTTCCCTTGTGCATAATTTCAGCATCGCCATGGCTTTTGTCTATTTTTTTTCTCTCTCTCTCGCTAGTGCAAAGCTTGTCTTTTCTTCTTTTCTAACTAGACCTTTTCTAGCTGCATTCACTCTAAAACAACAGTGTGAGTATCATCTCCAACATGTCACTGTCCTCCATTCTACTGTATTTTCTCTGTCATGTTCTTTTCTCTTCCGTGCTTCTCTTCAACACCTCCTGCAATCTTGGCACTAGAAGATCCTGCTTGGATTTCTTCTTCTTCTGCATTCGGATTTAGTTCCAGTCTTTTGTGGCATTTCTGTTTCCAAACATTTCTTTATATATACACCCGCTCACATACGTGAGTACACCCCTCTAATTTCAGCAAACATTTTAGTATATCCTCTCAAAGGACAATATTATACTGTAGAAATGAAACTTGGATATATTTTAGAGTACTCAATGTGCAGCTTGTATAAAAATATAGATTTACTGTCCTCTGAAAAGTGACTACACCCTACATGATAACAGCTGTACATCTTTAACCATGCAAAGTCCTATTCATGTGCTATTTATCATGTTCATGTGTTTGCCAGTGGCCAAGTATGTCCCCAGACCTGAACCCTATTGAGCACCTGTGGGGCGTCCACCTCAAGCGGAAGGTGGTGATATACAGTATTTATGTCTTTGTGATGTACAGTATCTCACAAAAGTGAGTACACACACAGATACTGTATACATTTCTGCATGAAATGTCTGAGCAGGGTGATCAACTTAAAGACATGAATAACTATGGCAATCAAAGAGTTTACATTTGATCTCATGTACATTAGGATGTCAACTCCAGTGGTGATTACATAACTGTTTCAGACTATAACTAAACCATTTGGTTAGCATTTATCACTTCCTATTTAGAGCCACCCTGATCTTCATGTACCTTATTTGAACGTTCATCCCTAGCACCCAGATCATGGGTCATAGAAGCTGACACATGAAATGCTGCTATCGGGACCTGGTCTTTATTATACCGAAAGCGCTCTCAGTGATGACAGGCACTTTTGAGTAATTGATGTTTGTGATGTTCATCTCTGACCAGTTGCTTGTACGATGTCAAAAGCCTATGGGGAATTCAAGGCAGGCCTCTCCTACATGCCTGGGGTGCAGTGGGTGCAGCCGTGAATGATAAAGCAATCTGTTCTTCAATATTTTGGAGTCATGCTCTGAACCAGAAAAGTCAACATTAATATCTAGAAACATGGCCCTCTGGTCACTCGAAGCTGTATAGATGTAAATAGCTTTCTGTTGCTGTTACTCCCAGTGTCTGGCTCTCCAGCGGCTTAAATATGGATGTGACATCCCTCAATCCCCTGGCTCTGCAAAAAGCCAGGTTTTGAACAAACCAGGCAAAACAGCGACCAACTGCCTGTTGATCCTTCTCTGTTGCTGGAACACAATAACCCTGCCCAGGACAGACATAAGCTCTCAGGGATAATTCTGCAGATGATGCTGTTTTGGGATGAGCCTTCACTGGCTAGCCAAAATAAAAATATAAGGGTTTCTGTGACCATCTTGATTCAGCAGCCTCATCGAAATAGCAAGCAATTCCCTGCTAAGATGAAAATCTTGGTGATGGCTTGTTTAGTATTAAAAAGCAAACGTTGCAGTGAAATCGAGCAGTTTTGAGAACAGTAATAGGTTGCCAGGTTTTTATTTTGTGATAGAAATTCGATAGAGACTAAGTGTTTTTATACTTTTTAATTTTTGACCCTAGCCTGATGGATGTCTCTTTCAGTAGATTCAGTGCCTTAATATTTTATGACTAAAGACACTATCTTGGCATGGATATAGTCAGCGCTTCAGATGGCTACAAAGAAAATACATTGAGCTGAGAATGGATGTGTTTTGGTTTGCCATCAATAGAAGCTCTGTAGCCTATTATCTGCAACCAATGGTGTATCTATAGCAACTGTCTACAACATTCTCAGCTGTCTCTGTCCAATTAGCTCTGTGCCACACACACAGCTTCTTCTAGTCTCAGATGATAGGTATCCTGCCTGACCCAGGAAATATATCTTTCGCTACAGTGCTCTATTTTACCCAGAAAGATTTTGCATCCAGTTCATATACAGCACAAATAGCTACACTTACCTCCATGAGGATTGGGAAGCTGCTCGATTGAACTACAGCATCTGTGAATGTTGCTCTGGGAAAACTAGCACTTTGACTGCTTCATGCATTTTTTATGCTTTGTATTTGATCACCCCCCTGTCTGGAGAGTGGGAAGAAGCTGCTGAAAAGTTTATACAGAAGTTTATACTGGCATTAGCACTAGTGTAACTTGTTCTGAGTTAGAGAATTTCATGCAACTGTCTTCTGCACTTCACCAACCACCCATTTATTGACAAGAAAGTGAATTGGTGGCCATGTAGAGATTCACATGGTCAGCAGCAATACTCAAATAGGCTGTGGCATTGAAGCACTCAGTGATTGGTATTAAATTGCCCTAACCATGAGAAGAACAGATTCTCCACACCATTCTATGACATTTGTCAGCCTGGACCGATGACACAAGACAGGGTAAGTCCATGAATTTATGCTTGTGGTGCTAAACTTTGACCTTACCATCCATGTACCTTGAGATTTATCAGATCAGGCTATATTGGTCTATAGCATGAGTTGGTCTTCTGATGTTGTACTCCATTCACATCATGTTGTGCTTTCTCAGATGTGTTTCTACTCACCACAAGGGTGAAAAGTTATTATCTGAGTTACTGTGGCCTTTTTGTCAGCTCTAATTATGCTGCATGATTTTATGCATCGCACTCCTGACAAATAATTGGTTAAGTAGGTGTACAGGCATTGTCAAAGAAAGGTCAGTCAAGAGTTCCTCCAAGAATGATCAACGCTTTAGTGGAATAAGGCTTTCTTTGCTATGGTAATGCTCTGAAATATTCCTGTTTATCCCATAAACTCATAAATAGTGGTGTAGTTATTTAAAACATCCGAGGACATGCATTTATTCTGTAAAGTCTTTATAGGAGGCTATCTGATGCAAAGCCGAAATCACCTGGAACTCTAGTCCAAGTTGTCTTCATTTTCACTACTTTTTTCAATTCCACTGTCACTTTCCCTGTCAAAACAATTACATCTTTTTATGTAACCATAAAGTCACAAAGCATAAACTCCTCCATCCTCAAAATATCAGATGACCAAATGTTGCACCACTACCTCAGATTTTAAAAACACATTCAAAGCCGTCAGTGTTAAACTGGTATTTATCTTTTTTGTGTTGGTGTGGTGGTGTTGGGGGGGATTTTCCAGATTTTCAAACTAATTTAGTCATGTCCATTCCTACCCATCACTAGGGGGCTCCTACATAAAGGCTACTACCAGTCAGGGAGGGTCGAAGACTATCAGATGCTACCTCCAAATGACATGACTCCAGGCAACCGCATCTACATTTGTTATGTTCATTCACACATTGTTGGGAATCAGCGGAACACACTCAGAGGAAAGCACTATCCATTCCCTCTGCTTGCGTGACCTCACAGATGCCCAAAATTGGCTGAAAAGCTTGATGTGAGAGCAGTAAGTGCTTCCCATCCCTCCCCTCTGAGTGACCTGTGCCAATCGACCAATCAGCTCTCTCTATGCCCCCAGGTGCAGAAGGCTACAGCATCACCCAGGATTCAAAGTTGCAATCTCCTGGTGATGATGTGGTGAACACTTTACTGCTGCGTCACTTGGGGGCCAAACTGATATCTCATATATTTAAGAAAACCATACAATTTTATTAAAATGCAATTTTTAATAAAAATTGAAAACTCAGCAGTTTTGTAGAAACATATACTACATTATCTCTGTGTTCTTCTTGCTTCTTATTCTTCTTGCTATAGCTTGGGTGCTCACTCAGTGTTTAGGACCTTAATGTTGCTCAATATGATGTGTGGAGAGCACTATAAAATCCTACTAAATGTCAATAAACGGTCCATAGATGTATATGTAAACACCAACTTTTCATCCAGAAAAGACCTAGTTTTACTTTCTTTAAAAGGCTGGGGTTGATTTAACAGTTTGCCCTTTGGCTCTAGTAATGCCAAAGCTGACGGACTTATGCTGGTTTTAAACCCCAGCGCTGTCCATTCCTATCAATTCAGCCATTAATTCCTTACTAAAGGCAGAGAGGGAAAAGGAGTCAACTCCCACAGCTAGCTGATACGCTGAAATGTCCGTTGTCTTTTTGATCCCAGTTTCCACTAGTTCTTCTTAAGGCAACCCACATACACACAAAACACACTCATAAAACGCCATGCAGCACTATCCCCCACAGGCAAATCTTCCTAATAGAAATGACACTGCTCATTTTTTTCTCAATTTGCTCTGTATTATTGCCACTTGTAAGGTTTTCGAGATGATTATTCCCTGCTCAGTGAATAGACTTCACAGTTTTGTTGGTCATACCATCACCACAATCTTCATAACTAGATATTTTGTTTTGCAAATCAGTTTTAGTGCATTCAGCCCACTGTAAACACCTCCATCAATCACACAGGGCGCAAGTTTACTGCAATGATTGCTTATAAATATAATAGCCTAACATAAAAACAAGGCATTTTGAGTAGTATTGTTCTATTAACAGTGAACTCATGAATGCACCATGTACACTTATTGACTCTTATTTTCAGACTCACTTATTTTATTAAGTGTTTTGAATATGAAATCTTTTCCAGAGCAAGCATGTGTGTCACCTGGGTAGAAACCCTGTCACAGGGTTGGATTTGTTTTCCATGAGCTGCCTATTGCGGACATTTTTGTCAAATAAAGTTGGGTCCATTACATCTCCATGCCCGGAGAGGTCTTCCAACATGTAATACAATTCACTTCACTCATGATAACTTCCGATTTGCAGATTACATAAAGCCAGTTAAAACTCAAAATATATATGAAATCTGTCTACGTTCTGAGTCTTATTTCCTATGATTGCTAATATTATGTTCTTGGTGCATGACTTGGGGTTTTTGTTTCTCTTTGGGTTTATCCGTGTCTGCAATTCATACACATTACAGTTTTGTTATTTATAGCAATAAAACATAAAACTAACAGATCTGCCATTTTTTTCCTTTGCTTGGTTAATAAACCATCCATTTTTCCTCTGGTATTTATAAAGTTCTTTGAATCATAGTGCGAATGAAATCTGCACTAAGTGTAAATATAACATCTGTCTGACACCACGGTCAGTGATAGGCTGTGTGAATCTACAGGCTCAGCCAGAAAGAAATCAGTCTCAGCATCACTTCCTCCAACCATTCTTGGTTTTTCCTTACAACCAGTCAGTGCTGTGGGTTGTAGCTTGGGATGAATTGGACTTGTTTGTCCACAGCATTTCATGGGCGCATGATTGGAATGAGATCTGGGGAGTTTGAAGGCTGAGTTGGCAGCCATGAGCTCTTTTCCTGCTGGGCCTCATCTGTGGTGGGCTGTGGTTCACTGGATGTTCTGGTGCATTTGCATCAGGGCCAACATGGAATTTTTTCTTTTGTTTTTGATTTGTGGTGCATTAGCTTTTCTGTAGGATTGGACCAGGCAGCCTGGCCTTTGCACCCCCATAAATACATTAGGTCTTGATGTTATTGGTGATCAGTGTATGTATAGGTACATATAAACACAGCATAGGTCAATGATGTAAAAAAAAAAAATAGTATGATGTATATTATTTTAATATAATATTAATAATATCATCTTTAATATTAAATTTTACCACTACTGGATTATGGGAATGACATTGCAAAAATGTAAAACAACCAAAAACAACCAGGAAAATAGTTAAACAATGCAAAATCCTGCACAATCCAGAGACCTATATATGTTTATTAAAAACAGCAAAACAAATAATGGCTAATGTTCTCAAAATTTTAAGGACTGCGGATATTAATAATAGCCACTCTTGATCCTAGACTAAGACCAGACTAAATTCATCAACTGATTATCTCAGATAAGCCTGAAGGAACTTTAGTGGAACTTTGGGCTTTGATTATACACGAGTATGCAGTAACTGCTCTGCGCCTCTCTTTTTACTCTCAGAGAAGCATTTATCTCCATCAATACCTGTCACTCTCGGATTAAAGACAAGATGCAGACTCAGACCTAATCGCTTTCTGAAAATTTCCACCAGCACTGAATCACATCATGAGGAAACATAATAATTTCAATATCATTATCAACAATTATCAACGTTACTGTTTTTCTTATTCACGTTATGTACTTAACTGCTTACTTTTCTTTATGTTCCTGATGGATGTAAATAACTGATTGCAGAACAGTTTTTTTTCAAGATGTTCCTAAACACCAAAAAGTGATAATGAAAATGACAATCACCTTTTTTTTTTTTTTTTTAAAGGAAATCGGACATGAGTGAAAATGTATTACTGCTAAAACCTTGTTCTTGAACCCAAACACAGCACAATATTTCAGATTTTGTCAGCCACAATACCCTTCTTATGATATTTCCATGATGGCTAATGGAGAAGATAAAGACCATTCAGGTTTTACATTTGAAATCACCGGTCATTATTTGATTTAAAGAAAATAAGAGCTTGGCTATTTAAGGACAGTAAAAGTTTTCACACAAGAGAACAGTACAAGGTGAATGTCTCATTGTAATTCAGAGTTAGTGTCTAAATAAATACTGCATCTCTTTTCTCTCCAGACGGTTTAATCACATTATGTTAGCGAGTGAATCCTTATTAACTGTCTCTCTTTGCCGAGTGTGGCATTTTATTCACAATAAAAGAATCAATAATCTCGTCCGTGTCATGAATTTGTTCAGTTGATAAAGTGATGCAACCTGAAACTTGTCCAAATCAGTTAACAACAATCTAATTGGTCCTGAAGGAAATAGAGATTACAAAGGATGTGAGAAATCTACTCCCCCCAACTGTAGGGTTTTTGTTTTAAACACACTTACTATCCTGGATAGTTTCATCTAATAACACATCTGTGCTTTCTGATGTCTGTCATGTTTGTGCTGATTGTCTTGGCGCTCTTTTGGAGCCATGGCAGCTCCTCAGCCGTGATTTTCTTCGCTCATCCAAAGATGTTTGACAGCTGTTTCACTTCTGAAAAATACAAACCAAAAAAAAAAAACATGAGGAGCTCTCTTGTTACTAAAACTGCCACTACGGTTCTGGGATTTGAAACCCTGCCTGAAGTCTCTGGTGTTTTGTCCAAATCTATGAGTCAGCCTGAGTTTCTAGAGCTGGATGACACACAGATTGATTGCTGGGACACTTTGTTTGGGTGACGTTTGCAATACAAATCAGCAGATGAAGATTCAAAGCTGCAGTAATTGATTGTATTTCAGTGTTGCTAGTGATTTAAAGGTTATGGATTAAATGCTTTTATGCAGGTGCAATCAGTCTTATTTGCATTGAACCAGGGGACTTATAGCTGTTAATATTTGGAGAACTTGTTGTAATTTTGAAAGGGTTTGTGCTGTTATAGGAAAATAATCAATGACAAGGTGACATATTGGTGAAGTGCATTTACTCTATATACACCACTGCTTATTTTTTACAATAAAAGCATAAAACTGACTTAACAATTAATACTTAAAATCAGTTTATGGTTACATTTAGTCAAAGGTGGAAGGTAACTAAGTAAATTTACTTCATTACTGTACACGTTTTATTGACATGTTTTACTATTACTTAACTAGTTTTATTAGAGGATTCTTTTTACTGTTACTCCACTACATCATACAGCCATGGACAAAAGTTTTGAGAATGACACAAATATTAATTTTCACAACGTCTGTTGATTTTGTGTTTTAAGATTTTTTTTGTCAGATGTTACTATGGTATACTTAAGTATAATTACAAGCATTTTATAAGTGTCAAAGGCTTTTATTGACAATTACATTAAGTTTATTCAGTGTTGACCCTTTCTTTTTAAGACCTCTGCAGTTCGCCCTGGCATGCTGTCAATCAACTTCTGGGCCACACCCTGAGGATTGACCATAAGTTCTCAATATGATTAAGGTCTGGGGAGTTTCCTGGCTACAAACCCCAAATTTTGGTATTTTGTTCATTAAGCCACTTAGTTATTATTTTTGCCTTATAACAAGGAGCTCCATCATGCTGGAAAAAAAAAAACTTGCCTGCACTGGGGATGGGGATTGTAACAAAATATAAAAGTCAACCACTTTGGGACCTCCGAGTGGCGCAGTGGTAAAGCGCTCGCCCTATCATCCGGAGATCGATGGTTCGATCCCCGGGTGATGCTGTTACCTCTCACAGCCGGAGGCCTAGAGAGAGCTGATTGGCCGAGCCCTCTCAGAGGGGAGGAATGAGAGGTACTTAGTGCTCCCACATTAATCACGGCTCTACTAGCCAATCAGGGGCGTCTGTGAGCTCGCGCACGCAGAAGGAGCGGCTAGCGCTGTCCTCCGAGTGTGTTACTCCGCCCCTAACGGTGCGTGAGCAAGAAGTTCGAAAAGATGCGGTCGGCTGGCGTCACATGGTTCGGAGGAAACACGTGATAGTCTTCGGCCCTCCCGACTGAGTGGTAGTAGTAGCCTTAATGTGGGAGCCCCCTAGTGACGGGGCGGAATTGGCCACGACTAAATTAGGGAGAAAATCGGGGAAAAAAAAGAAAAGAAAAAAAAAAATCAACCTCTGCCATAAAACATGGTAAAGTCAACCTCTACCGTTAAACATGGTAAAGTGGTTGACTTTCTCTATTCAATGTAAATAGCAAGCGAATAAGAACATCCCCCCTGCCCCAGTGTGAGACTTGGGTGTGTCCTCATGGTCTTCTCAATCATGCAGCAATTACTTTCACAATGAGAAAAGGAGAAGTAAAGGACCAGCCAACTATTTTATATTAAAAAAATAAAATTTATTTAAAAAAAGTAAAATGTCATCACAATAAGGCTACATCTGTAGCTGTACCACTTATAAGTGAAATATAGAAATGAAAATCTTATTTCCAGCTCTCATTGTGTTACTGTGAACTGTAAGCTACTGTATAACTAGACTTACAACTACTTTTTGGAGCTACTAGTCCTTTAAAATCTGAAAAATCCAAAGTTACGCCCTTGATTCCAGCTTATTAACATTTATTTCTAAATTCTTTTTTTCCTTTCTCAGAAATGCTGGTACAGTAACTGACACCCAGTGTGTAATCATTACTCGGATAGCACTGGTGTATGTTTTACCTGCACGGCTTTTCACACATCCAACCCACAATGCCTTAGATCCTGCAGAGCTTTTGATGGTTCTCTGTCTTAGTGTGTTTTTTAAAAGGCCAGGCTCTGGTACACAAGCTCACATCTCTGTTTGAAGCTTGAAAAACAACAAAGTCTCTGCAGTGTAACAGATCTAAAGTTTTTGTAAAAAAATGGGCCACAAACATCTGGAGATCAGAACATCTGTCAGCCCTAGTTATTTGTATACCTTATACTTGTTTACTCCTAATGTAATTTATCATGCTTAATGTATCATGCTATTTGTCTAGCGAGACAGCCATGACTCACTGTTCAGGTAGTGATTGTATAAGCTTCTTGCACTTGGTTAAGATTTTGGTGTACGTCTGAATTACTGACTCTTTAAGGTAACTTTATGAATATCTGCATATTACCATTGCCCTCAAATTTATCATGACAGCATCTCCAAGAAATAATAGTGTCTGGCATCTTGATTGATCTAGGCTTGCAACTATAATTAGCAACTTAAGGGTGCTCTGATCTGGAACAATGCTAGTGAGCCATTATAGTTTCAAAACTTTTAGGTTTTTCCACTTTGCCTAATTTAAGCAGAAGATAATGAAATTCATCCATGCGCATTCCCTCTGTAATACTGTAGCTGTGTAAAAGCGCAAGTAAGCTGTGTATTGTTTTACTGTGTTGTTGGATATGTTTTGTGAAAAGCTTGTATTAAGTGACAGTTTCAAATACATCAGCTTTCCGAAGATAATAAAGCGAGTGGACCATTTGCACTAATGCATGAGAGTGAATAGAGCATAAAGCCTGTTATTTTGTATCCATCACTTTCTGAAGCTCACTAAGTAAAAACAAAACCCATGTGGAATAGGCTTTTTTGCATAACTGCAAGTGCATGAAAATACAGTGGTGTGAAAAACTATTTGCCCCCTTCCTGATTTCTTATTCTTTTGCATGTTTGTCACACTTAAATGTT
>JAOVVA010000010.1:19556041-19578853 GCA_028565275.1 Leiocassis micropogon | reverse complement strand
AGGAAGGGCATCCGGCGTAAAACCTGTGCCAAGTTGTAGTGCGGACTGGATATTCCGCTGTGGCGACCCCTTGCCGGAAGCAGCCGAAAGACCAACAACAACATGCAAGCCAATAATTTGCTTTTTTACAGGCACATTTAATTAATAACTAACATAAAATAAAGAGGATACAATGGACCCTCAAGGGAGGCACAAATAAGCAGCTGATAAGCTATAGTGCACTGATGCTTCACTATGTTCAATACTGTATGTAGTTTCACAGTAAGTACTGTAAGTGAACACCTTCACAGTGACCTAAACGATGGTGGACTTAATAAATCACTCAGTAAGCATAACTTATGAGTATTGCTTTAAAATCATATAAAATAAATAAAATGATAAAGTATTTGTGACATGATATAAACTGATATGTGACACATTCTTGTGACTCAAATGCCGCTGTTCCATAACTAATTGCACGCAATTGTGGTGTTGTTATTGGTGTTCAGTTTTAAAGTCATGTCAGGAAATAAAAAGATTTGGAAGGAGTCGTCTCAGGACTTGATGTTGTTTTGAGGACTGGAGCTGGTTTGTGAAGCTCATGTGTTCCATAAGTCAGCCTTTACTACAGATTTTAATACTAAACAAACACTGAAATAACTCTCCTGCCTTTTTATTTTTGCTTCAGAAATTAACACACACACTCACCTGGCAGATGAGTAGCCGGCACTTAATCATGGGCTGGAGCATCACACTGGACATGATTAGGGAATAATTAGAAATAATTGAAGCAGCGGCCTTTCGCACTTCACTCTGGCCTTTATTACTGACAGAAAGGATCCATTTGTATCTGCCTGAACAGGTTTCATGCTATAAAGCGTGTTCAGTATTCAAGCTGTTTCTGGAGCTTAGCACCTAACTCGCTTTCATTTCAATAATTTCTTATTTTCTCATCTTTTTTTGCTCATTCTTTTTCCTTTTTTCTTGTTGGTTACATTTGTATTTCTCTATCCCTGTCCCCCTTTTATTGTTTTTCTTTTTATTGTTTACCTTCTTGTTGTCCACTCTTTTCATTATTATTATTATTTCTCTTATTGATCTCTTCTTATTGTTTCTTTCATTGTTATTTTTCTAATCTTCTCCATTCACGTCCTATTGTTTAGATGTCTTCTCTTCTCTCCTGTCTTCTTTTCTTTGTAGATCTTTTGATAGTGCTTTTAAAACCGGATGAAGTGGAGATCTCTTCTCTTCTCTTCTCTTCTCTTCTCTTCTCTTCTCCCCTGTTCTTTTTGGGTACTTCTTATTGTTTCTCTTCTCTTAATTTCCTCCCTCTTTACTTATCCTTTCTCTTCTCTTTTTTTCTCTTCTCTTAATTTCCTCCCTTTTTACTTGTCATTTCTCGTCTCTTCTCCTTTTTCTCTTCTTTGTAAGTCTCTCACCCTTTGGCAATGGCTGTGCTTTGAATACTGGCTGGAGTGCAGAGCTTTTTTTTTTTTTTTTTTTTTGTATGTACATAATGAGTTTTGTAAGCATGGCACTGTCTGTATTTACTAGAGCGAGGTTAGCCAGTAGATATTTCTAGCTGAGTAGCCCAGTGTGTGTGTTTGTGTGTGTGTGCGTGTGTGTGTGTGTGTATGAGTGTGAAAGAGAGTTTCTTTGTTAAATCCATGTCTGTGTGTTTGGATTGTATTGTGAGAGAGGTGGAACGAGTGGGCATTGAGTCACAGGATGATGGAATTGCTCTCTGTGGCAGAAACAGAAAGCCAGCAGGAGGCCAGTGTTTCCGAGTGACCCCTGCACTGTCATTTCATCATCAACTCTCCTTTCAGTCGGGCTGCATGACTCAGCTTCTGGACGTCATCGGCCAAGCTTTTAATTAGCTTTACAGGCATTCACAAGGAGCGCGGTGCAAGCTGGGAAGCCGAGCGGAAGACAGATTCTGACAGATGGAAAAGGGAACAGAAAGGCCAGAAATCTTCTTTCAGAGCCAACCAGAGGACTTTGTAAAACATTTTCCCCTTTAGTTTGTGTAATTACTGGATGCCTGCATTGCTGCATTCTGTCTGAGATTACCAGCACAGCAATACATACAGTACATGCCTTCTGTGATGCTGAATGCAGTGAAGGAAATGTAATAGATGAAGAAAAAGCGTGATTTTCTTTAACCTAAATACATGTGATTTGATTAAAATTGTAGTTTGCAGCTTCTTTTTATTGTATTGTGGAGCACTAAAGCATTATTATTATTATTATTATTATTAATAATTAATTTTTTTCATTAGTGTCATTTCAAATTATATTTTTGAAATATTCATTTACTTTTAAAATTTTCAATTATTCATTTATTTTCACATTATTTTTTTTGTTTATTTTAAACATTTTAGATTTACACATAGGTTATGAATTTATTTTAAAAAATTATATTTTTTATTTCCTTGTACATGCTCTTATTAACCTAATGTTAATTAGGTTACATTACATTAGTTTATTTTCACATTATCCCCCACCAACACACACACACATTTTATATTTTACAGATACATGCGTTTTTTTTTTTTTTCATCATTCATTTTTATTATTCGTGTTACATATTTAAAAATCCAAACACAATTGTTTTGGATTATTATTCTTCTTCTTATTATTATTATTTGACACACAATTCTTTTATTTTCATTTTTACACTTGTTTAATTTATGTTAATTGCATTCAAATAAAAAAAAAATCAATTGAATTAAAAGTCACATGTGTATCACACACACACATACACACACACACACACACACACACACACACACACACACACATATATATATATATATACACTCTAAAGGGGTTAACCCATGGACGCTGTTTTGACTTAAATTTTGTTGTTTCTTGTCTCCTGATTCATTGCCGGGTCATTCTTTACTGATTGGAAGGTCGGAAGTTTGAGCACCAGCACCAGCAGGTTTCCGTTGTTGGTCCTTGAGCAAGGCCCTTAACCCTATCTGCTCCAGTGGCGCTGTATCATGGCTAACCCTGTGCTCTGACCCCAGTTACGCAGAAAGAATTTCACTGTGCAGTAATGTTTATGTAACAACTAAAGACTTAACTAGCTTAACTAGTCATGCAGTAGGTTGGTTTTCTCAAATCTCTTCTTGTATTGATCTGTGGTCTCTGTTAAGTTTATTCAATTTTGTTTATCGCTCTTGAATTTATCACTGTCTCAATAGTTAATGTTCTTGTTCTTCATGGTTGTTTATATTTCATTAATCGTCTTAACATCTGCATTCACACTGTGCCTGCATGTCATCCATCAAAACTGACACAATGACAAACAAATTCTTACCTCCTCGGCAAAGAGTACTGTGCAAAAGTCTTGAGCCCCCCCCCCCCATTTCTTCATATCAAATTATATTAAATCAAGTAAATCTCAACCTCCACAGGTATGGGGACTAGACTAGAAAATGCAAGACAAAAACTTGCCAATAATGAATGCCAAAAAGTCCTTCAGGACACCTGGAGAAGTTTGGTTGTTTGGAAGCAAAATAGGAAGAAATGAGATCTGACTCAAGACTTTTGCATAGTACTATACAGTAGATTGTAGTTATGCTGCAATACCCTAAGCACCCTTTTTAACACACTGTGTACTTGTCATTACGAACTCAGCTGCTTCATTCTCCTAAACGATGGAGTCCACGATCAGGACTCAGCGTGCTAATGAATGAAACCACATCTCACCTGTGAAAGCTCGATTCACCATATTTATCCACTCAGCTTCCCTAATTGCCAAGGGCATATCAACCACCCTCTGAGGGAGATGGAGAGGATGGACAAAACAAAGAAATATTTCTAATGGCATTTGAGCATTTCTGGTTGATAGTATTATTAACCTTGGAACGAGCATGAGTGAAGCTGGGCAGTGAGCACAGCTGTGTTTGTGTCATCACACTGGCTTTTAAATGAGACTGTGTCAGTCTCCACTGTGCACATGACATATGAGAACGGTTCATCACACATCCAGTTGATATTCCTTTCACCATATTCCCACTTCCTTCATGGTGATTTTGTTTTTCAGTGGCGCAGGTGCAGAAGTTCTTTGAATGAGTGAGTCTTCACTAGGCAATGCATAAGGCCACACAATACCATCTATCCATCCATCCATTCATTCATTATCTACAGTATACCACTTGTCCTGTGTATGGCTGTGAGCACCTGGATCTGATCCCAGGGAACTTAAGGCACGAGGTGGGGTACATCCTGGACAGGATGCCAACCCATCCCCAATCACACACTACGGGCAATCTGGACATACCAATCAACCTACTGTGCATGTCTTAAGACTGTGTGAAGAAACCAGATTTGTACCAGATTTGAACAGATCTTTGTACTTCAAGCAGATTATGAGAAATATCTATATTGTAGATCATCTCATTTTAAATGACAATTTGACTTGTGAAATGTAAAATGCACACAGATTACTTACAAAGGGGTTGTTTTTCAGGTCTTTGCATTTATAAAAAGGCTACTTTGTGTTTGATAAGATAGTACAGTATCTAGCTTCTTGGTCGGTGTGTACATAACTTCTCAGCTAAAAAAAACAAAAAAAACGATTTAACTAAGCGAATAGTTAAGAGCTCTCCATTGGATAATTACTGCAGGGATTAATATGGTTCAGCTGCAACAAGTCATTTAAACTTAACTTAAACAACCATGTCAGAAAACACATCCTGTGGTCATGGAAAAGATTTTACCTTGTTTTAGGAAGGTCAAATTATTGTCCTGCATAAAATAATAACAATAATAATAATAATGAGTGTACTGAAAATAAATTGGGTTTAGAACTGTCCAATGCACAAATAACACATTCCTTCTTTGAGGAAGAAATGTGGTTGGAAAAACATCCTGAATTAAAAGTGATGGTCACTTAAGAACATAAATCAAATTGTAAAAAAATGTTATGCTATGTTTAATTGTAAAAGTAAGAGCATTTCCATACACACAATGTGAAGAGAACTCAAGGGATTGGGACTAAACAGCTGTGTAGCCTTAAAAAACCAGTGAGACTAATCTGAAAAAAAAAAAGGTTTTCTAGGGAGCATGAGAAGCATAAAGCGGAAAAAAAAATTGCTAAGGCTAGGGAGCATAAAAATGAGCTGTGGAGCAACTGTGCCAGATTGATGGGCACATCAGGGTAAGTGGAGAGGCAGATGGAGTGATGCACCTATCATGCCTAGTGCCTTCTATAGAAGCCTGTAGAGGTCATGATCTGGGGTTGTCTCTGTTGGTCAGGTTTAGGTTCAGTAATGTTATGTGCCCAAAAAATTAAGTCAGCTGACCACCTGAATATACTGAATGACCAGGTTCTTCCCATCAATTGATTTTCTTCCTTGATGGCACAGGCACATTCCAAAATGATGATGTCAGGATTCATCAGGCTCAAATTGTGAAAAGGTGGTTCGGCGGGCACAAGACATCTTTTTCCATACATGGATACATAACTGCTGAAAGAACATTTTTCATATCACAACCCCAGTGTTTAGAATAATTTATAATCACACACTCCAGTGTCACCCAATCGAGGATGGGTTACATTTTGAGTCTGATCCCTCTCAAGGTTCCTTCATCATATTATCTAAGGGAGGTTTTACCTTGCCACAGTCGCCTCAAGCTTGCTTACTACGGATGATTTTGTCTAACATCTAGGACTTTTTGCACTATGTGTTTTTGTTTCTTATGTTCTGT
Organism: Leiocassis micropogon; assembly: GCA_028565275.1. Lineage (NCBI taxonomy): Eukaryota > Metazoa > Chordata > Actinopteri > Siluriformes > Bagridae > Leiocassis > Leiocassis micropogon. The sequence continues at coordinate 19,573,150 of JAOVVA010000010.1, read as the reverse complement.
AAAGCTGCTTTGAGACAATGTTCATTGTTAAAAGGGCAAAACAAATTCAATTGAATTTAATTGAATGGATAGCTTATTAAAACGATGCCAAAGCTGTAATCAAAGCAAAAGGGCAGCCTATTGGAACATTAAAGTGTGCATTTTTTTTTGCCTTATTCTGACAGGATTATTTGGCTACATGTGCGTAAAGTTTTTAAAAGGAGGTTTATCTGTAAAATCTTCAGAATACTAAGTGATTCTGGGATAGTGTGTGTAGTTTTGGAAAATGTGTGTATTGTTTGGGGAAATGTGTGTAACCAATTAAAAATATATATAATTAAGTTTTACTCTATAATTAAAAATTTAAGTAAAAATAAAACTTTTTACTCTAAGTTTTATTTTTAATAATAAAATTACCTTGAAATTGAAATATAGTTAGAAATAACTGGATAAGAACCATCATTCTTTACAGTATATAAGCCTCCTCCTCCTTATTCTTCTTGATCCATTTAATTTATATGACATGGGCTTAACATATCATGTCTTTATCTCTTCTCTGTCTCTCATTACAGCTCTAACAGCCTCAGCCTCATTAAAGCCTTCTTTCATCAGGTCTTCAATCCATCTCGCTACTTAGACAGGCTTGCTGTTATTGTCACACATCCTTGGTTACTGAGCTTGACATCTCTTGTCCTAAATGCCACAACCATGCCATCCAATTCCCCTCCGGAGTGAACTTTGGATCTTGTGGCTAAAGCGTCAAAAGGGCTAAAGCACAATAGCAATGTCGGAATGTCTGCACGTACCGTATCACTTACAGGGCACCAGCGAGACAGTGATTGATTTGGTACAAAATGTTACTGACATGACTTTTCCAGTATGTTGTTTCTCTAGTCATGTACATCATATGCAATGGTGGGCAAAAAATGCTGTAATTCAGGAAAAGTAGAGATACCAAGGTACGATATTACCTAAGTAAAAATAAGTCCTCTGTTTATATTTCTACTTGAGTAAAAGTACAAAAGTAGTTTCTCTCTGCAACCAGCTCTGCTATAGATTTCAAACACCTGCAGTATTGTTAAGCATTCCATGGAGGGAAGGCAAATCATGCAAATTACACAGATGGCAATGTTAGTGCTTCAAATACTACGTGGGTATGTAACATAGCGCCATGCAGAAATGTAGACAGATATTTGCTGTTGGATGTAGTGGAGAAAACCTAAAAATGATCTTTTAATAAAATGATTAAGTTAAGTACAGATATTTGGGAAATATGTACTTTACGCATGTAGTTCATTTCTGTTCATTAGTTACCTTCCGTCTCGGATCACATGATAAAATATCAGTTTCATTCTCTACAGTGGGAACATTTAAATGGACACACTTACTTTGTATTGTCTTTGTATTGTATTGCTGGAGAACGGAATCAGTAGAATCATGTACAATTACTGCATAACTGCCAGCTTCCAGCTCCATCAGCAAAAAAGATGTCAGTTTAAGTTAAATCAAGCATTTAAGTTTAATCTTGGTTGATATTATGCTTGAAGCTACATATGGCTATTTTATCCTCCAAGACCAGGATCTTCCTTTTTTATAACTTAGCTCTATAGCATACACAGTTGCCAGGTTACTTGGTACAGTACATATATATCTATTATCGAATAAACTGTCATCTCAGTGTGTATATAGAAAAGTATTCTATAGATGTACCTCATAAACTCCAGCTCAGCGGATTTGCTGTAATCCCAGCTGATTTCTGCTCTTATTTCAAGTATGAACTGTACTGCTAAGAGCTAACTTTTCTTGATTTTCTTTCCCAGACCTGGTGCACCATATCACAAAGTTATTGAACTGAGGGGTCTTGTATCTTATGATATGTGAGCCCTTCAGTACAGTAAGTACAGCGCTATAAATTTTAACCTTGCCATAGCTGGGAAAGAAGTACCCTTTTACTTTTACTTTCATTTCATTTCAGGCTTATCGAAATGAGCCATGTTCTTCTGTTTGTCTCTCCAAGCGATCTTGTTGTGTTTCGTCTCAGCATGAGGTTGTGACCTTAAAGAACAGCCACGTTTGTGTTTCTTCTCACTGCCACCTCACTAACAGTGCAGAAATGATGGCTGGATGAGTCACGCTGCTACTGTAAGTTAGCAAAGCAAATGTCACATTTGGAGAATGTGTGTCAGATTGAATGGGGCAAATGTCAGGGGACCGTAAGGAAGCTTTCAAAAAACAGAGCTGCATACAAATGGGCTAAATTCACTTTTTAATTAGATTGTAATTTGCTCTAGTTATAGACGCATTAAATATGTTTGAGTAAATATGTACAGTATGTGAACAATTTCACTCATGTTTTATATTATCTAGAAGAAACTCTTAAAATGATGAAACAACATCGTTATTGATGTAAACATGCATTACATGACAAAGCAAAGTTTCTTTAATTTTCCTTTTTTTTTGTGCAGTAGGATCAATCGCAGCTTCAGTTACAGATTATCAACTACATAAAAAAAAAATCATGCCCCAACCCAAATTCAGACAAGTTAACCAGTTTATATAAAATCATTATAATCTCTAAAAAGTCCCATATTTTACTTGTTCTTTAACACAGCTTTATTTCACTTCTTCTCTAAATGCACCAATTCGGTGTCTACTGAGCCATGCCTCTCCGGAGAATAGCACAGCTGAGTAATAAGCCAGAGAAGGGTATCATCTTTTATGAGGTTACATCACAGAGATAAATTTAATTGGGTTGTTTAACCTTACCAATACAAAAATAAAAAACATGTCTTTTCTGTTTGTACTGGTCCTCTCTACAGGGTATCTTAGTGGTCAAGGCATTGGACTCCTATTCAGAAGGTACTAGATTCGAACCCAACCACCACCATGTTGCGCCTGTTGGGGCCTTGAGCAAACTCCACAGCTCAGACGTATAAGTCTGACAAATACTGTACATGTAAAGTTTAGAATCTTCTGAATGTTTAAAAAACAACTAAAACTAAATTTTGCATCATATTTAGTGGTCATGTTTAAAATAATTCCTGCACAAAACAAGAGTTGAGAATAAGTTTCAATAATTTGCTGCAAAGAGTTTAGTTTCCAGTTTGTTCTTAAACTTTCTTTCAATCTAATTATATTCCCTTCCAACACCACTACCTGAAACTCCCAGGCCACCAAAATCTTTATCAAGCACATTTAATTCTCCTGCCTCTTTCTGAAAGACAGAAACATAAAACTTCTGAAAAAAAAAAATGTTTTAGTCACGTACAACATCCTCGTGGGTTACTGTGCATATAATAACCCTAATGGAGGGAAAGCCCTGAGGCCTGGAAACATCCTGAGTTGAAAATAATAGGTTTCTAAGCTTTTATTCCAATCTTGGTTATTACTGTGTTTTGTATGAATTTGGGAATCAATTTTAAATATTTAATTAAACGTTCGTGACTGGCCCAGTTAGCTCAGATCACTTTAACTCCCATCAATTTATAACCGATTTATTTAGTATGACATAAATAGATTCTGCACCCTGATTAGTTAGGATCTTTTGCAGGATCTCAATCTGGTAGATCAGAGATTGTCTTTGTAGGTTAGAGATATCACCTTGGGTAGTCCAATCTGCATGGGCTGACACGCCTATCAAGATCCATAATGAGTCTCTTTAGGAGGATTTTGAATAAGAGTGATAGAGAGTGTAAATGCCCTCTATCAGTGGATGTTATCTCTTTCCTGGCCCTGGGAAGGAAATACTGTATAATGAGCCATATGCAACTGAAGCATTTCCCTATGGGTTTTTGAAATTATCAATTGCATTACAATTTATCCTGATTGAATATAGTGTAGCTTATGGTGGTTTAGTAGTTAGCACTGTCGCCTTGCACCTCCAGGGTTGAGTGTTCGATTCCCACTTTGTGTCTGCGTGCATGGAGCTTGCATGTCCTCCTCGTGCTTGGTGGGTTGGTACTGGGTGAATGAGTGTGTGTGCCCTACAATGAATTAGCATCCTGTCCAGGGTGTACCCTGCCCCATGCCCTAACTCTCCTGGGGTAGGCTCCAGGCCCAGCGGCCGTGAATACACGATAAAGTGTTAGTGAATATGGCTTGTCATTAATATTTTAAAATCTAGGCAATATATTTAAGCACATACTGTAATTGTACTGTATACCTCTGTGGCGAACAGCTGTCACACTTGAGGTTAGCCAGGGAATACACCTCAGGACCAGGGCAAGAGGACTGTACATTTTCTTGTTTAGGTTTCGGAGTTTGACCATTTCAGCAGCACATTCCACTGAGAACACAGACCTAGTGTAAGAGGAACTATTGTAAAACTTGTGAAAGAAGAAACAAAGTTGGAGCTTCTCAGCTCTCTGACATTTATACCCCTTAATGCTCTTCAGAGTCGAAATGAGGGAACTTTCTGTTAAGCTCTATGAGAGCCAGTCATTGACATTGAGTTTGAATACATTTTGGGGAGAAAACAACAGTGTTAAAGATACAGTACAATATAAACAAAGGGTTTTTGATTCTGAATACAGAACACATTTATGAGAGTAAAATCTCCCTTTATTTTTCTATATAATTCCCTGCTACACTAATGCTCTTATCTCAGTGTTTCACCAGTGCATGGATACCATAAAGGTAGGCCTTTTTTCAGTATGCCAGAGCCATGATCGGACTGCCTGCTTAATGCCTAAAACGCCGGCCTCCCAGGAACTCCTTTAATGCACCAAACATGTGGAAATGGCTTGGAGTAAGTAAGGACTGTATTGGGGATGGGGCAATAACTCCCAGCTGTAATGTCCAAGTGGTGGTGCTGAATGATTGCGTGTACATTTCCCACAGACAGATGTGTCTCTACCGCAAGTTAGCGACAATATATCCATCGATATTTTTTTCAAGCATCAGGTTTTCCACTTGCAGAATGTTCATGGGAATGACTGCATTGGGCTTCAAGGATCATTCATGGACATACGACCTTGTTTAAAACATTTGCACCTTCCAAAGCTCTAATGAGCTTAGAGTCTCATCACTGTATTGTGCTTAAATACTTTTGTAAATGTTAACTGGTTTTATGGCTTCATTCATGAGAAATGTCAACACAAGTCCCAGTTTGAATTGAACACTCCTTATACATATATATTATAGAAGTCAAAGATTTATATTTGAGTATGAGAATACAAACCTTTGTTTGGCTGTTATATTCACATCTCTTCAATGAGACACTACATAAAAGAAGATATAAAGCTTTCCCCATATGAGGTCATGAGATCAGTTACCGTAATACTTCGGGCGAGACCTCAGTCTGTTAACAGGCAATTAACCAGATTGGGATCTTTGGAAAGTGAGATCTATACATACAGACCAGAAGGGCATGGGTTTATATCTGATCGTCACAAAGCTATCACTTTTAGGTTCTTGAGGACTTAACACTCAATGGCTCAAGTCACTCTGGATAAAGACTTTTGCCAATTGCCATAAATGTAAAGTAGGTTTAATTTTAATGGTACAGCAGTTCTAAAAACATAAGCGATTGTTTGGATTAGGTACAACACAAGTGTCCGTCCAAATTTCCATATTTCACACCAATTTTACACAACATCACAGATGTGAATCATACTGTATAAAAATGCCATATAACTGATCTGTATTCTGTTTTTATTGTTTCTCAGATGTCTCTTCCTATGTATAAATATTTTTGTTATTGTAAAGCAACCTTGAGTTTTTTGAAAGGCGCTATATAAAATAAACGTATTATTAATTATTATTATTAAGAATGAACAGAAGAATGTTGAAATATATTGAATATTAAAACAAAAGAACATGCCTTTAAGGCATTTGTATTGCCTTTATTGGACTAAAGAGAATTGATGTTAAAATGCATGGACTTTGGAAATTTCTTATCTGGCAGTTGAGTTTTATATGGTAAAATATTTCGGCATTTTGTATTGCTTCACATTTCCCCCACATCCAGTCCTGACTACATGTATATACAGTATGTGCCAAGCCAAAATGAATATACTGTAGAAAGTAAACACAGTATGTGATTTGAGACACAGCTGATTTACTGCACGATGATCCTTTCTTTCTGCAACCTTACCAAAGCTTGATATCTAATGTAATGCAAAATATCAAATATGAAAAGCTAAAAATCGAAGACTGAATCCAGTCTGGTTTTGTTCAACTCACTCCCAGCATGCACCGCTCTTCATCTTGCCTACTCTGATATGACGCAATGCATTTTGTTTCCATGGTTGTAGTATGAGATACAAAGATGGACATTGGTAAAGACATCAATACAGCATACATGACTGTGAGATCATGTGTGATTAGTGCATCTCTAGGGGGCACTGTTACACTTCTTGCATTCTGACTGCTGGTTCTTTATTTATTTATTTATTTATTTTCTCAATTTCCTGTCTCGATTTTCTTTCCTCTTTTAACCTTTAATTCTCTTTCACCTATTCTCATTCTCACTTTCCCACCTTCTGCTGTTACCCTCCTTCATTTCTCTGTTTGTTTCTCCTTCAGTTTCACTCATTCTGTATCACCAATACACAGACAACCCACAGACTGAATCTCATCCATGACCTATCGGTACTGACTCTATTATTCCTCGAGTCTCAAAACATTTAGAAATTTATAAACATACATCTTCATAATAGATTGAAACTTGTTTGAACTAAAAGCAGTAACTATCTCGCCAACAAATCGGAGAACAATTAATGTTGTTTCTGTGCAGTGCAGTGACTCAGAAGGAAGTGTTAACAGCTCACAGGTCCAGGATACCTTGTTCAATCCTGAACAAAGGCTAACGTGTGTGGAGTTTTACAGGTTCTCACTGTGTCGGCATGAGTTCTCCCGTTACTTCCCACCTCCCGAAAACAAAGAGGTTGACAACACCCAATTTCACCTAGGTGTGAATGAATGTGGCTGCCCTGTACTGACCTGACATCTCATCCATGTGTATTCCTGCCTTCCTGCACCCACTATTCTTGGTACAAGCTCTGGACCAGGTGTGACCCTGACCAGGATAAAGCACTTACATAGAACATAAGTTCTTAGCAGTATTCCTGATGAAACATTGCACGGTCTTGGCATTTTTCTCGGTATGAACCCTCTAGTGCAGAGCTGTCCAAATCTAGGATACGAGATAATGAATCCTCGCAGGAGTCAGTGATAAGAATGCATTGCATTGAGCAACGCTGTGGTCCTACACGGCGGGATTCGAAGCACATCACGCTTTATTTTGTGAAAGTTCCATTATTTCAGGGTAGGGATGTTGAGGCTCATTTCCCTTGCTCTGGGCTGCGCTGATTGATGAGAACTCCAGTTGATACCTTGGTGTTGCACCTCCTGCAGTACTCTACTTAAAATAAAATTTTTCGTCAAGAGCATGAAAATCACAGTCAAGGACATCCTTTAACATTTAACCTGATTGGATGTATAGTCACTATTTCTAACCGTCATGCATTATACACTTTGACTTTTTATCCAGTTTTCTTATTTTCTTTCTCACACTTCTTCAGATGGCCTTCTGGCTGTCAGCAAACCAGGCATTTCTGCACATATAATACTCGCAGGAGGCTCTGAGTGTCCGTAACTCAAACCGCATGGCTCTATTTTGAAGAATATCACTGCACGGATAGGTGTGAATCTGTTTGCCTGATTCCCCAACCCTACTATCATCCTGATGCCAGGTTTTCAAAGGAAAATTTCACTTTGAAATCTTGACAGGATTTCAGCTTTCAATCCAATGCAAGTGTGCAAACAAAAAATTCCTTGCAGACAGAAAATACCCTCAAATACATTAACATTTGCCAATGGCTTCATGCTAACAGGATTAGAATAAACATCATTAATGCCAAACAGATAACTATAGATGTGCCAACTTGTTTTCTATTGGGTAAAGAAATAAAATAAGGTTCAGAGCTGAACAGGTCAAAGGTTAACTAACTTGTTGGGTCAGCTTGATCTGACCACTATTATCTACAGCTGAGATAATAGAGAAATTTTCAGCTAACTCCAGTATTAAGGTCGTTTAGTTGCTCCCATAAGGGGTCACTACAGCAGATTATCTGATCGGCACATTTGATTTTGACACAAGTTATTACATCAGATGTCTTTCCTGACATTACGCTTCCATTTTTGTGGATTGGCATGTGAACCTGGACCCTCTGCATGGCAGGCAAGTTTTCCACTAAGCCATCAGTCCAGTGCCCTATGTATTCAGTATTAATTGAATAAAATCGTAAAAACACTATGGTTAAATTGTACATTTTTAAATTGCCATCTTTTTGTTTTAATCATTTTATGAGACCCCCATTATGGCCACTGAGAACCCTGTAAGGTGAACAAGTCTAAGTGGAGGAATCAGACAGAGCAATCCTGAAGACTTTCATAAAAACTACATGTGATGCACAGTCTTAGACAGATTTGAATCTTGGCATTATATCTTCTGGATAGAGATTCAGGGGCAGACTCAAGACCTGCTGGAGAGATTATTTCTCGCAGTTGGCATCAGATCCTTCTGTAGCTGGGGCTGGAATTTGTGGCTTGGGATAAGAGATGTCTTGGCTGATCTTTTTGATCTCCCTGTCAGGAAAATAGGAAGATGAGATAATGAATGTTTCTGAATTGTTATGTCCTATCCAGGTTATATACAGTACCTGCCTAGCACCTAGTGTTCCTTGAACAGCCCCTGTGATCCTGACCAGGGTAAAGCACATACTAAAGATGAATGAGTGATAGATAGATGATGTCAGTAAAAAGTGATGGCTTTCAAGCATGATAAGCACATATTACGACCTACGCTATGGATTCCAAGAGGAAGTCCTGCTTGTGTGGGTTTCAACAATGGGGATCAGGGAGTCAGTCAGCTGGTGAAAATGCCTCTTCTAGGTCTAGGTTCAAAAATAGAATCCCAGGAGGGGCAATTTAAGAAGGAAGGTTCTCTGAATGTGCAGTAGGTAAATACCAGAACATACCGTATTGGTGGATACAATAATCCTGGAATTGTTACATCAGCCCGTCTGCACACACAAACTCTATTCTCCAGAGCCTTCGAGGCAGATAAGAGAATACAAGACCTATCACCTGATCTGTCACAACATTTTACTCACAGACATGAGTCCTAATTATGTCGGTTCACTACTAATGCACACCAAAAAAACCTAAATTAACTATGAACTGTCACTCTTAGTGATACAATAAATGTTTCCAAGCCTTTACTACTGGGCACATGCTATTTAAATTTTGACCTTGTTTGTCTAGTTTGCATTTTTGTGATCTGAACAGATTGTTTTTTGTCTTGCATTCGACCCCTTGTCCATGTCTGAGAAGGAGAAAGAGATTTCATGACCATGGACAAAATACAATATGCATAATGAAGAAATTGTGGTGTCAGAACTACAGGCATTTAAAAAACTAAAACAATAAAAACAAAACAATAATAATTTTTTTTTTTATAACAAACGTATATGCAGATCAGATGTAACATTAATGCCATTAACATTAAAACCATCCAAAACAAGTTCCATTGAGCCATTGAGACGGCTCTGGTCTCTTCAGGAATGGATCAGACTTGTTTGTCCTGTGCATCATATAAAATAGGTGCTCATTGGATTGGGATCTGGAGAGTTTGTTCGTTGGGCCAGTGTCCTCAAATTATTTCCTTGCAGGGCTCTATGCGCAGCAAGTTCTGGTGCACCGGGTGCTCTGGTGCCTTTCTATCGTAGACATCATAAATTTGTGATGGGCTGGTCTTTGGTCCCTGCAGGCATGGGCGAGCTTAGCCTTGGGTGCCCATGATCCTGTTACTGTTGTGTAGACGGTGACCAGTGTTGTGATCAGTGCTCACCTGGTGTTGATCGTGATAGCTGATCGTTGTATTTTGTTTTTTTTTCTCTTCCTATATTTCCTTAGTGATATTTGAAGAAAATATTTTAGCAGTATACTTCACTGCCAAGGTCATTCTATTGGCAATGTAAGTGAATGGACATAAAAACATCAGATTATGGGTCTTTATAATTCTGGATCATCATGTTGACTAAATAGCAATTTTCCGCCTCTTTCTGTGACAAATTTAGTCATTAGACCTCAGCTGTGCGAACTTTAAAGCATTCCATCAAAATCACAAATCCCAGTTATTGCTTCGAGCTCGGCTAACAGATTGAGGCTTGAGCTCGTTTTAAAAAGGAACAATGTCAGAAAGGGCATGCGTACTCTCCAGCTGCAGCATACAACCTGGGGAATTGCTGTTTTCACATGACGAGTGATGAGTTATTACGCTGACAGCTGCTTGACGCACTCACAGGGTGTAGGGTGAGCTCTTAAAAGAGTGGTTTGGAAAAGAAATCAAACTTCCTCCTTCAATTAAATTTAACCAACAAAAACAAGAACAACAACAACAAAAAAAGGACATATTTACACTGCGGTAACATTGTCAGGAGCTCAGCAACTTTCTCAGGATCTCACAAACTTTGGGGAAGTTCCCACTGGAAAAAGCAGCGCTAATTTTACCTCCTGGGTAGTACTTCCAAAAATATTCAGTGCCTGAATTTTGCAGAGGCAAATGCAGCTAAAAATGAATGCGTGTAAATGAATAACAAGGAATGAATTTGAATTTATGAGCAACAATTAGCATAATTCAAGGAACAATTGTAGAGTAAAATAATATAATTTCGTTAATTACAATAAATTAGGTCTGTGTAGGATTGGCAGGGGGTCTGTGATTTTTTTTTTTTTTTTTTAAAGTGATGGAAATCAAAACCCACTGTTATCAAAGTTACTTGAAGGTGAGTAATTGTCTATTTCCTTGATTTGAATGAATAATCCAAATGCCAATAAGTCATAACTGAGTTGTCCTGTAAACAAAACTGACTTGGACATAATGAGTCTTTTGGGGTGCAGAAATTTAAAAAGCAATTAAATAAATAGGCAGTATAATACTCATAACATTTAAATAGCAATGCAACAATTTTGAGAACCCTTAGTAAAATAATGTGCTGTTTTAGGAAAATAGTCAATGACAGATATCTCATAATGTTTCTACCTCATAACTGATTATTTTCAAAGACAGCAGGTAACAAATGGTACAACTACTCCAAATATGTCCTGTACAATTTTTTTTTTTTTTACTCTATTCTTCTTTTATTTGTTACTTTTCGACTCTTAAAAGTTTCTTAAAGACAATCATTACTGGTGACGAGACATGGATTCATCACTACAAGCCAAATGGTTACAAAGTTAACCATCAGCTGGAAAATTCATCAACACTTACAGTTTTCTGAGATTCTCATCTCAAGGGCCAGTATTGGAACATCAGAAAAAGGGTTCAACTATCAACAGTGCTCATTACAGTGAGACGCTTATTGAAGAGCTGGAGCCTAAATTTCAGATTAATCACAGAGGACCGCTATCCGAGGGCGTCGTGATCTCACACTATGATGCATGTCCATGAACTTCTGCCCACACTGTCAACACTCTGCAAAAACTTTGTCTTTAAATGTTAAAGCATTCTCTCTATAGTCCTGTATTTCACCTGTTTGGTTCCCTGAAAGCAGCCCTATGAGGATGAAGATACACTTCTGATGAAGAAGTGAAGACAGCAGTGCATTCGTGATTTGCAGCTCAGCCTAAAAACATTTTTAATGAGGTAATATGAAAGCTTGTTGTAAAATGGACAAACTGTATTGAAAAGCAAGAAGATTATGTTGAAACATTTGTTGCATTTGTCCTTTCTAAAAATGTATTAAAATAAATTTTACAGCCAGAGTACGGAACATTTTCGCTCACTTTGGAGCACATACTTGGTATTTCAACTTGAGTAAAAAATTTGAAGTGGTACTTCGACTTGTATTGGAGTACATATTTAGGCAAGTACTTGTACCTATACTTGAGAATTGAGTTTGTGTACTTCTCCCACCTCTGATTATTTCATTATAAAAATGCTGTAATCCTCAGTTCTCTACAAGGTCATGATTTATTAGTCCAATTTTATGAAGCTTTACACAGTGTACAATAATGTATATACAAAAATGTATAGTTATATTTAATGTTGTAAAACAGGTTAATTTCTATTCTCACTGATGTTACTGCAGCTATTAATTTTATCATCAGTTCTCTTTCCCTAAAACTAAAAATAAGGGACAAATAACGGCAACTTTTCATGGTTTCACAAAGTGCTCCGACTGTAGAATCTGTCGATAAACTTTGTTTAAACGTCTTGTTACAGAAATCTTGACTATAGAAATAAATCCATCTATGAACCAACAAGGGACCGCTGAGGCCAACAGTGACCACTGGAGGTTAATGGTGACCATTAGTACGACCGTGGTAGGACCTCCGGTCAACATTCACATGCGCATTCACAAACTACTGGCAATTTGGGAATGCCAGTTAGCTTAATCTGCATGTCTTTGGACTGTGGGAGAAAACCTGGAGCAAACCCACCAATTACAGGGACAACATGCAAACACTAGGCACTCAGACCCTGAGGTGGAAATCGAACCCAGGACCTGGAGATGCAAGGCGACAGTGCAATCCACTCAGCCACCATGCCGCCATATAAATAAACATGCATTTGTTTACTGAATGTAGAGCATCCTTCACTAAACGTCCTTGGTAATGTTTATACAGATGACAATGTATTAGATCAAAAGCATTAATATTTGCCTGCCTTTAATCGTCTAAGCTGCTGTTATATAAAATCATCCTTTTGACCATCAGAATTGACACATATGTACAGTATACTCTCAAACGTGCATCCTTTATCAGGTGTGTGATTATAAAGATGAACACAATAACTCCCTGTACGTTTTTCCATCACCTGTCTGGATCCACGCAGGGTTCTCGGAGTGTAATCGGGACAAAAGGGTTTGACTGGAGCTCTCGGTTGAAGGTCACTGGGTTGAAAGTGATTGTGCCGGCAGGTGCACAGGTAGGTAACACCTGCTCCTAACGAGCTCATTAGATAAACCTCAGGTCTTGGCAAGCAAGCCGAACAGCTGGGAGTAAAATGATGTGATGGCGCTTGGCTGGAGATCAGGATCAGTCTGTCAGATTAAAGACTGTGTTGTAGTTTTCTTTAGGTCAGATGCATTATATCTAGAGAACTTTTAAACACACTTATCAAGATGTCTCGATTGAATGCATGACTACGTTAATTTTGTGTTAATGCTTTGTGTTAATGCTTCAGCTGAAATATCCCTTAGATAATGCATTTTCTCCATCTTTTCCTACCTCTTATGCCCTCTGTTTGACTCCTTTTCCAAACATACCATTTCAGTGTCTATGTAAATGAGCTCTTGGAGAGCCACGCCCCCAGAGAACAGCAAGGCATATATCTTCATACATGAGGTCATAATAAAGGAAGAATCTAACTGGTTTGTTGGAATCAAACATGGAAAAAGGACAATGGAAAATGGAAGGCTCATCTGAATGAGTAAAAACAACTAAAAAAGTGAATTTGGCATAATAAGTAATCTTTAACTCTTAAAACTCAGGCAGCACTGATACAGCATTGGTCAATGACTGATTTACGAATTTATGTTTACATTTTATTTGCCTTTGTGTTTTTGGATATGTCAGGTAGAACCAAAGCTATTATTACTTTCTATATTTCGCAATTCCGCCCCCCTCATATACAGTTGCATCTCAATAAAACATAGGCTAGTAATGCAAAAAAATGCTCCGGGCTGCTTAGGCTACACGAGGGACTCTATTGTACATACAACTATTCAGCCACTGCTGATCATGGCAATATTTCAATCAGAAATTTCAACTAAACTCTTGCACTCATGAATGAAATTCATGACTTGAAAGATTTTTACAAAACCTTTTTTTTTTCCACTTTTGTCTTTTGTTTTTTTTTTTTTCATTTCATTGTTGTCATTTTCATTTTACAAATTACCATCAGTAAAGCTACCATATAGAGTTTATCTAGGGTAATTCCTTTTTTAAAAGGTGTACGTGTATGTGTATATTTGAACAGGGTGATTCACTCATAATAGGCCCCGAATATTCTGTAATAACTCTCACTAGAATAAAGCACGTCTGAACTAAACAACATACAATGTGCTTCTCAGCACATGCAGCTTTAAACATGTCCCTTCACTCAGTCACTTGACTTCTCATCAAGATAATGAGTAGCATGTCTTCATAGTGTGAACCTATCGGGTCACTAATTCGTTTGAGCAATGTCAGAGTAAATTTTTTTTTTTTAAATATGGTGACGTACCCTCAAAGAGTCTTATTTAGAAGATGGAAGGGAAACTGGAAACAACCGAATCCTTGATCCCTTCTCATGGTGGAGGCCATCCAAGTCAATTTAAGTAGGCTTTTATTGTCACTTCAACAATATACAGTTCAATGCACAGTGAAACGAAACAATGGTCCTCCAGGGCCAAGGTGCTACGTGCAACATAAAATAACAACATACATTAACAAGAAAAATAACTAGCTACTGTAACTTGGAGACCTAATTATCCAGCTAGCTGGGACAGGACAGGTTGACATTTTCACTTAATCAAAGAAGTATCTACATTTTATACAAAAGAGACAACAAAGTGCATGTGCAAATGTGAAAAGAAGAGTGACAAAGTGACAATGCGACAAACATGACATTACAATACTCTGTGGTGATGAGGTGATGAGTTGAGGTAGTGGGAGGAGAAACAGTAAACGTTCCGTATGTAGCAGCAAAGATAAAAATAGTTTGTGCAAATTGTCAATTTATGAATATTGTGCAAAAAGAGCACTTACAGATTGGTGTGTACAATAGTTTGATAGTGTTGATCAGTGTGTTTCGCGTGTTGATTAATCAGTCCAGTCTAAGGCCTTGTTCACACGGGCGTAAAATTTTTGGATAAACGAACGCGCTCTGAACGTCCTAGACGTGTATGTTGCGTTTTGTAGTGGTGCTCGATTGACTTTTACACTGCCGTTCGTTTGTCTCTGTCTAACGTCAGCCTGCAGCCCAAATTGTAGTTTGTGTGTTAACCTGTGGAGGCAGTGTTGGGAACTGGATATGAAAGCCCTTGTCGTTTTATTTGAGGTGCCTCCTTTTAATGTGGACCATTTTGCTATATTAGACATGAATCTTCTTGTTTTAAAAATTCTATATATATAATATATAAAAAAATATATATAATTTTTATATAATATATAAAAAATATAAAAAAATAATACGGCGACATAGGGAGAGAAAAAATCGCCACCGCTACTGGGTTCACCCTCTGACTGCACAATGTCGGATTAAAGGAAGTTTTTTGTGGTTTATAAAGAAATGCAAAAATTTCCACGCAAATTTTAGTTTTTAAGCATTTTATTTTTGCTTTTGTTCCGCATTTCCCTATGTATAGCATGTAGGATCATGGGATATATCCGGTCCTCCGAAGCGTCAAATGAACGCGGAGAAAACGTAATAGAAGCGTTTTCCTTGCGTTCATTGGGATTTAAACGGCAAGAAAAAGCTGCATGCAACGTTTTTTTGACGCCGTATAAAAGCGCAGCCGGACAAACGCACGTCACCAAAGCCCGTGTGAACACTTTCATTGACTCCTACTGTATGTGTAGAAAACACTTGGCGCTTCATCCGCACTCACTGGACGCTACAAACGCCAGAAAAACGCTTGATTTTAACGCCCGTGTGAACAAGGCCTAAGTGTTTTGAGGTAGTTGAGTTAATCTTAGGGTTAATGTGTGTGTGTGTGTGTGTGTGTGTATTATTAGTCCAGTCCCTTTTTGTTGAGGAGATGGATGGCTTGTGGAAAAGCTACACTGTCTGGTATGTGTGTGCCCGAATGCTTCGGTACCTTTTTCCAGATGGCAGGAGGGTGACGAGTGTGTGTGATGGGTGTGTCCGGTCAACCACAATGCTGGTGGCTTTGCGGATGGACTGTGTGGTGTAGATGTCTTCAATAGAAGGAAGAGAGACCCTGATGATCTTCTCTGCTGTCCTCACTATCCGCTGTAGGGTCTTGCCATCTGACATGGCACAATTCCAAACCAGACAGTGATGCAGCTGCTCAGGATGCTCTTGATAGTCCCTCTATAGAAGGTGGTGAGGATCGGTGTTGGAAGCTGGGCCTTACTCAGCCTTCTCAGGAAGAAAAGAAGCTGTTGGGCTTTCTTGTACAGAGAGCTGGTGTTGAGGGATCAAGTGAGATCTGAAAATGTCACAGGACACAATTGGCTGTGGAAGATTTGAAGAAAAACCTCCAATGTGAATTTGCTGCTCTCTCCCCCCAACCGCCCCGATAACTTTGCCTGAATGTTCAGGAACATAGGGCACTGCATCGAAATGTGTCTGGCAGAAGTCGGATGTAATGCGAAGCGATTACACATACTGTTTATCAAGGTATGTAGCGTACTTTTTTGGATTGCTTCATCATAGTGAGAATTATTACAGAATATTTGGGGCCTCTTTCAAGTGAATGACCCTTTATATACAGTACATAATGTGCAAAAATACGGAAATACTTATTTTCTGCAAAGGTGTTTTTTTTTTCTTGAGGTACTGATTCTGGTACTAACACAGTTACCAAAATGTGGTTCGTCACTTGATTAAGGGTCAACTGCTTACGTCGACCCTGATTAGTTAAGGTGTGCATTGAGATTTATTCAGAGTATGTTTTCTGCTGAAAATATAACAGAAGAAGAAGATGAGTTTTTTTCCCCCAACTTCCCAAAAATCACTACATTCAATAAAAAAATGACCACATTGCACCCTCCTGGTGTCATGGGAACGATATTTGTGTCTTCGCTCTTCTTTCTAATTAAGCGGATATCTCAGAAGCACATACTGCCTGTGTAATCTTTAAACAGGAGGAGAGTGCAAAAGGACCTTTACAGCTTATCCAGCACACAAAACTTCTCTCTCTGAAACACACAAACACATAAACAATATATTTATTCCAACAGGAAATAAATGACCGAATCAGGTGTTTACTAAAGACTAATATGTATCTATTTAAGGGATTATCGAAAATCCATTTAAATTTCCTTCCCATTTGGCTGGATCATGCCAGTCTGTTCTGAATGAGGTGCAGGCATTTTTAAACTAACCAGTTAGTTTTTAAACTAACTGGTCTATTATTCCCAAACACACACACATACATACATATACATACATAT
>JAOVVA010000010.1:19539638-19553628 GCA_028565275.1 Leiocassis micropogon | reverse complement strand
TATACTGATAACAGATGCCATTAATACAGGTAACGAGTGGAGGACAGAGGAGCCTCTTAAAGAAGTTGTTACAGGTCCATGAGAGCCAGAAATTTTCATTGTTTGTAGGTGACCAAATACTTATTTTCCACCATAATTTGCAAATAAATTCTTTAAAAAATCCTACAATGTAATTTCTGCATTTATTTTTCTTATTTTGTCTTTCATAGTTGAGGTATACTTATGATGAAAATTACAGACCTTTTTAATCTTTGTAAGTGGGAGAACTTGCAGAATTGGTGGCTGAATAAATACTTTTTTGCCACACTGTATATTCCATTGTGCTGCAAAAAAAAAAAAAAAAAAAAAAAAAAATCGATGCAGATTAAAATAAAAACACCAGAGACTATTAGGACTATTGAAGGTTCAATGTTAAAGCACCTCTTAATATTAAATCAACTTGATATTTTAAAAGAATGATTTGACATCACTTTATGTAGCTAATGCGTTTTATATTGCATTTAAATGGCTCTCTGAATGGATTTGGATCGGCTAAACATGAAGCCATCACGGGCCATGAAAATCAATCAGGGGGCATTTGGAACAGAGCGATAATCCCTGAGCATTTACTCCGGACAATTACCCCACACCCGTCAGCGAGAAGAGACAAGACATTGATGCTGAAGCTGTTAAATACCTGAATCTGTCCAGATGATTTAGTTTCTGAAACACGTTGCTAGTTTCTAAACACTATTTATAGACTCTATTAAACACTATTACTATCAGTTGGTAGAAAACGTTTAACCTCTATTTTTTCTTATATCACCAAGAAACCAAAAAGACTTGTAACTGGAGAATTTTTCCATGATTGTGAATTAAGGATGCATTACAGAGAACTTTTAAAACCATAACAAAGTAAAACTAGTGTGTAAGAGAAGCCTATTGTCCAGGTTGCCATTAATGCAAATTAGGTAACAACTTCTGATCAATCAGATTTCAGAATATGTGATGTATAGTAAAGGTAGTTCACTCACTGACTCCTTCACTTACTCACTCAACTGTATACAGGGTCGAGTGTGACCCAGCAGACTTAGGGCACAGGGCAGGGTATAGTACACCCTAACCTGGGTGCCAATCCATCACAGGGCACACACACATACGTATGGTGTAAAAGGTAGTTCATCGTGAAAAAAAAAAAAATGGAGCTTGGAGCTTTGGTCTGCCTTTGTTCAGTCATTTTCATATTTGTTTTTTGTTTTCTTTATGATTTATTATAATTTCAAGAAACACAAGTTCTTCTATAAAACTAAAGAATTTAAATATTTTTCAAAAAGACACTTTAATCCATAAAATATCCATTTAAGCAACATTTCAGTTGATTACATCAGAAACGGGTCTGTGTGTGCACAGTGTGAGAGATATACTGGCGCAGTGAGGAGAGCTGTTAACACCAGATGAGATCAAATTCCACCCAAATGCGATAGTTTTTGCCCCCTCGCCAACCAATTGATTGTCCTCATTAGTAGAGCAGGATGTCATCAGCCTCAGCACCAGTGCCCACTATCAATCTGGGGAATGGTGAGAGACGGGAACATGATAAAGATGGAGGGAGTGTTATGAGAGTGACACACACACACACACACACACACACATTGAGCCAGATGGCATGTCCTCCCAGTCACTCCCTCCCTCTCCCGAGCAGTCTCCTTCACTTCCTAGGGTCACTGCCCAGCTCTGCATATCTGAGTGCTCAACTCCGCCTACCCGAATTAGCGGTCCAATTATTTCCCCCATCCTCAGTGCCACAAAGCAACCGAGGGCACAATTGGCAAGAGGTGAAACGTGGAGCTACAACCCAAACAGATGGAAATGCACTCGCTGGCTTTTTATAACCCTTATGAGTGTGTTATGTAACACTGGAATAATCACATCACATGGAAAAGTACCATTTGGTGTAAGACTATAACACAGCACCATCATGAATCACACCAGGCCTACAGGTGTATTTTTAATATCAAGACAGTTGAATTGGTCCCGTTATGCTCTGGAGATAATAAACATGGCTGTTTGTGTTGCACTGACTAATGGACATGTTTACTTTTTATGCAAATTATGTAGGTCAGGTTGAATCGCTGGTAGTACTGTAATAATAACAAGAAATGATAGATAGATAGATAGATAGATAGATAGATAGATAGATAGATAGATAGATAGATAGAGCGCTCCCTCTCTGATTTTTATTTTTTGCATATTTGTCACACATACGAGATCATCACACTAATTTTAAAATTACATAAAGATGGCCCGAGTGAATACAAAATGCAGTTTTTAAATAATGATTCCATTTATTAAGAGAAAAAGCTGTCCAAACCTACCTGTCCCTACGTGTAAAAGTAATTGACCCCTCGCTAAATCATGAATGAACTGTCACGTTACTGAGTTTAACATTTTGGAAGGTGTGCATCCCATTACTGTACATCAGTTGTAAAACTTAAATTTGATTGAGATGCTGTGACATGTCTTTAAAAAGGTTAAACCCTCCAGTGTGTCTGGATTAAAAGAAATCTAAAAAAAAAAAAAAGGAGCGGGCCACAATTCCTCCACAGCAATGTGAAAGACTTATTGCCAGTTAGCACAAAAGCTTGATTGCTGCCAAGGGTGGCACAATTAGTTATTAAGTTTATCATCATTTAAAAACTGCATTTTGTATTTACTCTGGTTATCTTTTTGTAATTTTTTTGTTTGAATTTGTTTGATGATCTAAAGTATTTAAGCAGGAAGGGGCAAATAAGGGGGCTTTTTCATTACACAGTAGCTAGATGGATGGATGGATGGATGGATGGATGGATGGATGGATGGATGGATGGATGGATAGATAGATAGATAATATCAAAATCAAAAGGAAAAACGTGTAAGGAAATTGGGAGACTTGCGTTTGGAAGAGAGAAAAGAAAGAAGCTGAGCACATTTTTTGGGTGTTTGTTAATTCTATGCTATAAAACTCCATAGTTTACGAGCAGTATGTAAGCCTATATTTATTTATATATAAATAAATAAACAAATTAATTCAATAATTTTTGGCTGAGATAAATTATTGAATTCTAATTCATTTAAATTTTATTTCATTTAATGATTTCTTAGAAACAATGTTTGACAGATTTTTTCCCTTCCTGTTTTTTTTTTTTTTTTTTTATAATAATAAAAGTAAGTTTAAATTTGCTAAATTGTACCTGCACATCAGGCAGAGTTTTACCCACGTCACTAATCTGAAACAAAGCTGAATAGAGATATTTTTATTTTGTTTTATAATTTGTTACAAGATTGCGATTTCATAAATCGACTCTTTAATGAGGAAGTAAATGTTGTTTAAAATTCAGCGCCGTCCACAGCATTAACACTTACCCTCAAGGTCAGGCAATGATTTCACCTCATACAGAATAAACTCTTAGCACATTTTGCCTTGAATCAATTCAATCTCTCCCTCTCTCTCTCTTTCACACACAATTCATGAGAACGATGCCAATTTTACACATCAATGTTTGAGCACTGGCAGATGGTTTCATGGCTTTTTTTTTTCTCTTTTCCTGTCTGATAGGGAAGCGTGTTAATGATAAGTGCTCGCTTTTTTAACCTCCAAAACAAAACAATATGAACAGCTGCACTTGCTCAAAGGAAAACACAATCCACTGAATATGAGCAAAACAAATTATTAATAATGAGAGAGAGAGAGAGAGAGAGAGAGAGAGAGAGATTGGGGTGGATATTAATGTGAATTGGTATACCCGTATGGTGGTTTTACAGCAGGATGGATGTCGTGTCGTCTCATTGCTTTTCTAGCTTTGCAGATATTTTATTTTTTTTTTTATCCTTCTGGGGGAAACACGGATCATGAAGCCGATCAGGATCAACATTCCAAATCCACTCGAAGCAAAAGGCAGAGAATCTTCTGTTCATAGCTGCTTTAACATAACAAATCACAGGAAACGACTCGTTTAGCAGAAGTTCCACAACATTAAATGCAGTCATAATCAGATGTAAAATATATATATATATATATATATATATATATATATACAGTATATGATGTCATTCTTTAATTAATTTATTTAAAAATATATTTTTTTGGAACGTATCTGAGGTATAAGACGAATTAACACTTAGGGACACTAAGTCACACACTCTAATATTTCGTTGGATTGCCTTTGCGTTTATTAAGTTTATGCAAAGTCACAACATTTATTTACATCCAGAGTCGCATCAATTTCTCTACCACATGTTGTATTGATGATGAGAGAGTCGGACCGCCGCGTAAAGTCTTCTTCAACACATCCCAAAGATTCTCAATGGCGTTAAGGTCTGGACCGGTCCATTTGCAAAAATCATGTCTCATGCTCCCTGAGAGCATGAGACATTTTTTTTTACAATTTGAGTCCGAGTCAGCTGATATAATTTTTTGGGCACGTAACCTTGCTGAACCTAGACCTGACCAAAAGAAGCAACCTTAAGTCATACCACTGGCCACACAGGCTTGTATAGTAGGCACTATGCATGGTGGGTACATCACTTCATCTACCTCTCTCCTTACACCGATGTGGAGTCATCAAACCACATGACCTTTTTTCCAATGCTTCACAGTCCATTCTTAATGCTCCCTAGAAAATTGAAGTTTATTTTTCAAATTAACTTCACCGATAAGTGGTTTTCTTGAAGCTACACAGCTGTTTAGTTCCAATCCCTGGAGTTGTCGTTGCATTGTCTGTGTGTGTGGAAATGGTCTTACTTTTACAATTAAACATAGCCGTGAGTCCTGCTGTTGCTTTTAACATGAATTGATGTCATGAAATGTTTAAGTGATCTCTGAATATGATCATTTAAGATTTTTTTTCGAACACATCTTATCCTCGAAGGTGATGGTTCAGCAGTAACCCTCTAGGTGTGAGTAATGTGTTGGACAGTTTGGACAAAAGTTGGACAATTTTTTTATTTATTCATATACTTATACACAGTGGTAGAAGTGTAAAAAAAATTCAACGGAGATGGTGTGGTCAAGTATGTTTTTTGGCGGGGGGGGGGGGGGGGTGTGGGGGGGGCGGGGGGATTCGTGGGGAGCTACAACTAATCACACAAATTGAGTTCGAAATATATACAATTTTTAAGAACAGTTTTATTAATAAAATATAAGCTTAATTAAATCAACTTGGAACCACAAAAACAAAACCCTCATTTACACATGCAGTTGTCAAAACTATCATTTGATCATTTTCTTGGCTTTCATCAGGGGAGGATTATATAAGGGTAGAATAAAAATCTACATAAACATTAGTAATGAAATAATTTAATAGTACTTTGCATTGTATGACTACTCACCAGTCTCTCTCTCTCTCTCTCTCTCTGTCACACAAAAATCAAATCATCAAATTACTATTATGGCATTTAAAAATCAATTTTTTTACCCTTTTGCACAAGTATATATGTGAAGCCACAAAATCTAATAATAAAAAAAAAAAAAAAACCTCTTCTTTAAATTGAGAATGAAATTTCACAAATTGGGTAAAGAACTCGTCTTTTATAATCATTAAAGCTGTCAGTCATTTCCTAAACTCCCGTGTTAAACTGAATCCTTCGTTTTCATCGCATCTCCGCTGAGAGGATTTGTGGCTGTGTATCATACCATACCGTCAGTTCTCTTCTTTTTGAAATATATCAAAAGCTGTGCTTGAACTGTTCTCTTGGTCATTGCGACCAGCACAAGAAATGCCACAAATTTGCGTGAGCTTGTGAGCAGCGCGTTACAATATTGAATTCTGATTGGCTAATCGATGTTATTTATAGTTCATTGATGATTATACTGTTCGTAGAGAGTTTTAATATTTCATTTTCATGACAAATTTTACAGCATTATGAATCTTAAGGGGAATATAAGGGGGGATGGTGGTTTCACGGAGGGGATGGGTTTTTTTTCATTTTTTTCAACTAGGGGTATACCATCCCCCCACATCCCCCCTCAAATCGAGCCCTGCTTATACACATATTTATACCCATACGTCCTGTGTTTCCAAATGCTTGCCTGATTATGTCATTCAATTTACATTTAAAAGACTTTAAGAATACTATCTTGCCATGTGAAAGGCAAAACTCCTGCCTGGACTGAAAGGCATATGTTTGCTGGATTGTTTATTTCTACTCAACATGAGCTTCATTATTTTTTGAGTGTGTAAATATCACCAGCAGGAATGACTCCTGCTTGCCTCAGCATTCTTTCAGCTCGCTGGCTGACAGATTGCTTTTACCTCTCTTTCTTAGCCAACGTCACACAGCCAGTGTCAGACTGTGACTGTTACAGATGCAGCCGTGTTTCTTCAGTTCTGCTGGTGAACTTGTCCCTGTTCCGTCTCTAATAAGGAGGAGGGCGTGAAGCTGGTGGAGCAGCTGGAGAGCGTGTCCCATCAGGTACACTAATTCCCACCTCACTCTGTCATGCCCTCTGCCATCTTTTTCATCTCCACTTTAATTACTCCCATTTATCCTGCTATTTCCATCCCAACAAATGAGGCTCATTGGTACAAAAAAACAGGTCGTGATTAATTGCTAGTGCTTCAAAAATGGTGAACAACAATTTTGTTTTTTTATAAAGCAGAGGATAAAAGAAGTGGAAACAACAAGGAGGATGGAAAGGAAAGAGAGTGTGTGTGTGCTTGAACCTATTTTTTGCTCACTAAATTACAGGATAATTGGTTATAATTGTTAATTGGAGGTGATTATAGGGGCTCTGGCTCTGGATGCCAAACCCATCGGCAAGGTGGCCCAAGATAACATGATGCACATGCTCTCTCGCTCTCTCTCTCTCTCTCTGTTTGTAAGTTTGCTTCTGCACAAGAAAGATCTCACATTATTCTGTAAATGTCCAAATGTTTGTGAAACATCACTAAGTAAGAGTATGCAGCAGGATATGCAAAGCAACATATAACATACAGTACATCCCAGTTTGGTATTAATTTGGTAGCAATTAGTTTCAGAATTAATGCATTACAAAATGTTGCCAAACTTTATAAGCAAGTATATTTATTTTGCATATTTTAAAAAACTGCAAAAGTCTTGAGCCACTTTTCATGCATTCATTCATTCGTCTTCTATCCCACTTATCCTGTGTGGTAGCCTGCAAAGTGCTCAAAGACACAATTTAAAAACTGGTTGTTTATGTACCAACCTCAGCAGCAACCTTATTTCCCCTCTCGTCTGTTCGAAACGCTCAGCATTCAGCATCAGCCGTATACTAATCACCGCCTGATCATCTGGCATCATCTGCACCTGTTAGATGTTTTTTATGCTTAAATGATTCATATGTTTTAAACAAAGAACATCACTATTACTTTTGCTAGATTTGGAAGCCATGATGCACTTCAAGGTAATATTTACATCAGTTAGTCAAAGAGATCACACCACAACACTCAAGAGATGCAAAATCCCTTTGTGTACAAACGACATGAAATACACACACACTGCCATGGGAAGCTGTTTCATTCCCTAAAGTTGCGACACGCACTGCGACCTATAATGACACTATGTTACCCAGCATAACAATATTAATATAAAACCAAACCAAACCAAATGGCCTGAGCCATTGGGATCATTACATTAAATGTGTGTACATTACAATGGGCTCCACAAACACTATGTACAGTAAGGTAATTTGGGAGCTAGGATGTGATGAAACAGAAAGTTAACATAACATCACTAAGAGATGCCTGACATGAGACACACGCTCCGTGTGTGCAAGCTGTCGTGTCCGTCCCAAGCTCCGATCAGAATCACATCAGGGAGTATGGATGTGGTCGGATGCTGTGTGAATGCTGATGATGGTAATCAGCACAATTGCTCCAAATAAGAGTAGCAGTTACGCTGCACTGAGGTTGTATTTGCATTGTTGTGTTTAAGTTGTTTATTCAAAATTATCTCAACATCATTTTTATCAACTTTCAAAAACAATGCTGTCTATTGCAAAGTCAGTAAAACTATATCACAGCTCACGGCCCTATGGGTTGTTGGGCATGTTTGGGTTGCAGACGGGTTGTTATCAAAACCTAAAGTGAAACTGAAACTAGTACTTTTTAAAAATTGTTTTTAATGTTTTTCATGATTTTTTAACTTTATAATATCTGAGGACTGGCACAAAAAAAACTTAAAGTTTGTGAGTTTGAGTTTTGTTCTGTATAGTCTCCGTGTTGTTTTATGGTCCACCGTGGTTTTAAATGTTCGTTCATTTGAGTGTGAACTGAAAGGTTGAGATTAATAACAAAATATGTTGAATATATAATTTTTGCTCTCTGGCATCAGTGTTTGCTTTTGTGTGAATGTATAGGTGTGAACAGCTGAGGCGTCAATAGGAGTCCTGAGGAAACCTTGGTTTCGCTTGAGCCAAGTGTCAGTAGGTCTTACATATTCATGAACTAATGTATATTCAGTGAAAAGAAAGCCCTGCTAAAAAAAAAAGTTAGGCACATCGAAAATTTTGCTGTTATGCTCTGGACACACACCCAAGCCTTTCACGCACTCAGTTCTGTGTTCAAAAATATCTGTGAGCTTCATTTATTCTGCATTCTCATTGTTTTTCTGCTTGAGTTCTAAATTACATTTTCTTACATGTGTACTTCGACATGCGTTTAAGAGTCGCACATGATCCTGACATATGTACATAAATGATATTATGAAAGACCAGTTCGTGTTCTATATAAGTAAAACTGTTCTAGCTAAAACATTGGCAAAGATTTTAATTTTTACAAAAACATAAGAGGAATGCTGAATCACGGCAGGCCCTCAGACCCCAGAGGGTTTAAAAAAATAAAAAATAAAAAAAAAAACAGAGGGTTTTGTGTGCACTCTTTTCCTTGTTCCAGTTTGCTGCCAGTGATTTACAAGAGAATAAATAAAATGTAATAAAACAAAAATACACAATAAAAGACTGAGTTCTTTCTTTCTTTCTTTCTTTCATTCTTAAAGGCATCATACGATTAATACTAAATTGCATATTTACATTGCGGACAAACAGGATTGCACTTTCGAGGTAAAGTTACAGTGGTTTAAAAAATGGTAAACAATTCACATGGATATAGCCAAGTTTTATCTACATATTTGTACAAGTTCCTACTGTAAATAGATGGATGGATATTTTGTTTTACCAATATTTTTTATATTAATAAGCAAATTTCTGCTTGATTATTATTATTATTATTATTATTATTATTATTATAGAAAAAAATATGGCACACCAGCAGTGAGTGTGGTGAAGTCTGCTTAACATGCGTCCTATGTCACCTTTTCTTCTTGTGCCCTCTTCTCCTTTTGTATTAGAAAGAGATTTGATATCCTTTTTTTACACTGCTCCTCTCTCACACTAAAGCACAACAGAGCACTTTAGCTTTCTTGCATTACTGCCTGCAGAGAAGAAAAGGCTTTTAAGAGCAATTAACTCAATGGAGCTGCTCTGTAATTTGTCTTCATTGGGCTCTGAATAACGATTTTGTTAGTGTCTAGTCAGCTGCATAAAGCTCTCTTGAACGTGTGTACTACATATGAAGTGCTTTATTAGCATCGCAGAGGGAAAAAAAAGCTGATGAGGAGATTCACAACGTTCAGGCAGATTTTCAGAAGATGTGTGAAGAGACGAGAGATGGACAAGTCTTTAACAGGGTGGAAGCAAAAAACAGATTTCGAGTTTTATCTCAGTGTGTGTTATAAGTGAATGTGTTTGTGATGAGGTGGTATGCTGACTTCATGGTTAGCACTGTCGTCTTGCAGCTCCGGGGTCCGAGTTCGATTCCCAGCCAGGTTTGATTCTCGTCTCTGTGTGCATGGAGTTTGGGGAGAATGTTCTCCCCGTGCTTGGTGGGTTTCCTCCCCGTACTCCGGTTTTCTCCCACAGTCCAAAGACATGCAAATTAGGCTAATTGGCGTTCCCAAATTGCCCATATTGTGTAAATGAGTGTGTGGCCTGCGATGGAAACCCACCAAGCACAAGGAGAACATTCTAACACACAGTGGCAGGAATCAAACCTAGCCAGGACTTGGACTCTGACGGGGCAAGGCAACAGTGCTAGGCACTAAGCCACTGTTCCACCACCAAATATCCAAATACTGTACATGGAAACCAACCATATGAGGTCCCAGAAGTCCCAGAAGTTTAAAATAAAGAAGTGATTCTAACTGACCTGTTTATGTCTCCTGGGACCCTGCGTCCTCATATGGAGGTATTACTTTTTGGGTTCGCAGCACCTTACACTTCATTCTGTCTAGTTTAGACCAGTTGACCTGTTGTCCTCAGACACTTTATAGTATTATCTAATGGTAGCAAAAGCGCAATACACTAATTAGTGGAAACGCAAGAGCGTGTCAAACATATTTTCATGTTCAAAGACAATGATTAGATTTTATACTCATCAGGTCCTACTAATCCCAAATATACTGTATAGGGAAAAAAAATGCATGCAAAATTAAAGCTCGGGTCTTATGAGGTTAAAAATGTGAAATGCCAGAATAATAGTAGAGAGAGACAAAAGTATTTGAGCTTTTTTTTCATTGGATTTCCAGTGGGTCTCCATTGGATTTCCATTATTTTGGTACTAATACATTTAAATTATTTAATTTGAGTCAAACAGTTCAGGTCGCCTTCCACAAGATTCTTACAATAATTTGCTGGAATATTAACCCATTCCTCCTGACAGAGCTGGTGTAACTGAGTCGGATTTGTAGACTTCCTTTCCTGCACACACTTTTTTAGTTCTGTCCACTATTTTTTATTTTTTTTATATTGGAATTGTGGTCAGGGCCAGTCCAATACCCCAACCATAATGTCCTTAAGCCATGTTGTTATAATTTTCCAATTGGAAGTCCCATTTGTAACCAAGCTTTAACTGTTGTTGGTTCAGTATATCCACTTTATCTTCCTTTCTTATGATGCCATCTATTTTATAGCCTTTTCTATAGCAAAGCCATGCCTGTACTTCATGGCTTCTTCCTTGCTGAACAGCTTTTCAAGTTACATCAATATCAGTCTTATTTTACTGTAGACACAAGATACTTTTGTACCTGTTTCCTCCAGTGCCTTCACAAGGTCCTTTGCTGTTGTTCTGGAATTAATTTGTACTTTTTGTACCAAATTACAGTACACATCTCCTTTCTCAGCCGTACAATGATTTCATGGTCCCATTTTTTTTTTATACTTGTTTGTACAGATGAATGTAGTGCCTTTAGGCATTTGGAAATTTTTCACAAGGATGAATCAGACTTGTGGAGATCTAAATTTATTTCTTTATGTTTAGATTTCTTTCTTTCTTTCTTTAATTATTATTTCTTAAGTCTTTTCTGATTTCCTTTGATTGATCTGATTTCTTGTCAAATTGCTAAGAATGTTTTAATGACCCCAAATTTCCATCCATGAAGCAAGTTGGCATTTTCATTTCTGGTTAAATTTGTGTCATAAAAACTTTCAATATTTTAATTTTGAATGTAAATATTCCAGCTCAATTCAACATTGAAAGATGAGATAAAATGTTTATTTGGATTTTTTTTTAAAAGTATTCACAATGACACACACATATGGTGTCCATTTACTCTGTTATATTTAGACTGTACTTACTGTAGTACTAATGCAGGTCCAGGTTAGCAACAGGATGGCGGGAAAGACATGAGAAATAAATTGCGTGTGACACTCAGGTTTAGCAAAATTTAATCCTAGTTTGAAAATAAAAAAAAAGTAAAAAAAAAAAAAAAAGTTTAAAAAAAAACCCTGCAGCATGCCCTCCAACCAGCCTTTGGGCTTTTCTCTCTTTTTCTCTCTCTCCCTTGTACAGATTTTTTACATTTTTAAATACATAGGAAACCATATGAACTTATTTCCCAAAGTGGTTAAGTGAATCATATACTGTAGCTCATTGCTAAATAAGATCATTAGAGTTTCGTCTTGGTGATCAAATCACTGAATGCAAGGGCATTTGTTTTTCTCCAATATGTCCCAATCTCACTTT
Organism: Leiocassis micropogon; assembly: GCA_028565275.1. Taxonomy (NCBI): domain Eukaryota; kingdom Metazoa; phylum Chordata; class Actinopteri; order Siluriformes; family Bagridae; genus Leiocassis; species Leiocassis micropogon. The sequence continues at coordinate 19,541,629 of JAOVVA010000010.1, read as the reverse complement.
GCCCATATTCTGTATCAGGCAGATGCAGAGGAAATGGCAAGGATTCAACTTAGCCATAAAAGCTTTTTCATAATCATCCAGTAAAGTCCAATCTATTATTAAGGAGACGACATGTTTGTCCATTTTATCACTAAACTTGTTTGACCCTCTATTGTATTGTATAGAAACCAACAGAAAAAGATGGTCAAGTCACGTGTTTTCTTAAAAACTTTGTCAGTATGTTAGCTCACTATAATGTGCCCTAATATGTCTAAATTAAGGCAGCTGTATCAGCATCTACTGTATAGTACAAGGCTGTGTGTGGGTGTAATTGCCACCCGTCATTTAACTGATTAATAGAAACATACAGACTTAAGAGCGCTTTCATCTGCTCTTTCTGGCTGTAAAAGGAAGCTGATTAAAAGTTCGCCACAAGTGCTCATTAAGCTCCAGAAACCAGCCGGCCCTCAGTAAATCACAAGGCAATGTTAGAGACGTCTCACTGCAGCAAATTCACACAGCATGAACAGAACTCATAACTTAGTCAGGGGAACCTACTGTAGATGTCTATTCTGATGCAGATTGATATATAATATGGCTTGGTCTGTGCTCCTTATATAGATTCCTTTTAAAATCATGTCCAATCAACTGAATTTACCATTTATTTTGTTTGTACTTAGTTGTTTTTTTTTGTTGCTTGTTTAAAACGAAGTAATAATTAATTAAATAATGATGCTTATATATTATTATTAATATACTTATATATTATAACAAATGTCATTATTATTATTATTATTATTATTATTATTATTATTATTATTATTATTATATATGTATTTATTTATTTATTTGCTTATGTCATAATTACATAAATGATTATATAAAGTAGTTATATACTTGATTTGTATAAGGATTTTAGTTATATACCTATTTAGTTATTTATTTGAGTCTTTGTTTAATGTTATTTAATCTATTCAAGTTTATACCTTTCTTCACTGAACAACATTCTTTTTGTGTGTCTTCATTTTCCTGGATTATATCTATTAATTGTCTATTTTTTTTTTTATTTAACCACAGGTGGGAATTATTTTCTAACAAGTTTCAAATAAACTGTTGCACTATTGAAATGCACTATTTCAAGAGGTTTCTATAGAAGAAAAATGTAAAATCTTAAAAAAACAGCAAACAAAAATATTCAAGACAATGATTAGTTCTTTTTTTTGTAAAGACATTTTCTTTCAAATTAGATAAAAACACTGTGCTGGACTGTACCCTCTGACGGTCACTTAAATAAGCCTAAACCTTTTACTGCAGTCAGGATAATATGTCCCTATCTGCCCTCAAGTCTCTTACCTTTTCAAAATATATATTTTCAGTCAAGTTTTTGCTTAGGGTTATGAGTCAGAGTTATGATGTACTCGCTTTGTATTCAGTGCAGGAATCACTGGGTGGTAAATGGATAAGGTTACTTCATTAAACATGATCTTTCCTCCCAGTTCCTCTCTCTCTCTCTATCTCCCTCTCCCTGTTGCTGCCTCTCTTTCTCTAAGATTAGAGATAAATGGGACTCTGATACGTTTTACTCCCCTGTTCACTCTCTCTGGCTCACAGTCTCAACCGGCCTAATTTAAATTCATTGGCTGTGAGTTAGATTTGATTTCCAGAAGTGTTTGTAGGTCACCGTTGCTCAACCATGAGCAAGGGGATGATAAACATCTACTCCAGACATCTAACTGAGCTGAACCGAGAACTGAGCATTCATCATCATGGATCATAAATTATCTGTGGTATTTCAGAATTTGTATTGCAAAAAAAAAAGAAAGGAAACGAAAAAAAAACTTGATTTTTGTTAAACATTTATTGCGGCATGAAATTAATGGCAGGATATGAGCGCTACATGCATGTTTACGTCAATACATAAACAAGTACAGTGGTGTGAAAAACTATTTTCCCCCTTCCTGATTTCTTATTCTTTTGCATGTTTGTCACACAAAATGTTTCTGATCATCAAA
>JAOVVA010000010.1:19513368-19534479 GCA_028565275.1 Leiocassis micropogon | reverse complement strand
TGCAATAGGTAAGCAGCTTGGTGTGAAGAAATCAACTGTGGGAGCAATTATTAGAAAATGGAAGACATACAAGACTACTGATAATCTCCCTCGATCTGGGGCTCCACGCAAGATCTCACCCCGTGAGGTTGAAAAGATCACAAGAACTGTGAGCAAAAAGCCCAGAACCACACGGGGGGACGGACCTGGTGAATGACCTGCAGAGAGCTGGGACCAAAGTAACAAAGGCTACCATCAGTAACACCCTGAGCCACCAGGGACTCAAATCCTGCAGTGCCAGACGTGTCCCCCTGCTTAAGCCAGTACATGTCCAGGCGCGCCTGAAGTTTGCTAGAGAGCATTTGGATGATCCAGAAGAGGATTGGAAGAATGTTATATGGCTAGATGAAACCAAAATAGAACTTCATGTTTGGAGGAGAAAGAATGCTCAATTGCATCCAAAGAACACCATACCTACTGTGAAGCATGGGGGTGGAAACATCATGCTTTGGGGCTATTTTTCTGCAAAGGGACCAGGACGACTGATCCATGTAAAGGAAAGAATGAATGGGGCCATGTATCGTGAAATTTTGAGTGAAAACCTCCTTCCATCAGCAAGGGCATTGAAGATGAAACGTGGCTGGGTCTTTCAGCATGACAATGATACCAAACACACCGCTCGGGCAACAAAGGAGTGGCTTTATAAGAAGCATTTCAAGGTCCTGGAGTGGCCTAGCCAGTCTCCAGATCTCAACCCTATAGAAAATCTTTGGAGGGAGTTGACAGTCCGTGTTGCCCAGCGACAGCCCCAGAACATCAACAGGAATGTGCCAAAATACCAGCAACAGTGTGTGAAAACCTTGTGAAAACTTACAGAAAACTTTGACCTCTGTTATTGCCAACAAAGAGTATATAAAAAAGTACTCAGATGAAATTTTGACATTGATCAAATACTTATTTTCCACCATAATTTGCAAATAAATTCTTTAAACGTCCTACAATGTGATTTTCTGGATTTTTATTATTATTTTGTCTCTCATAGTTGAGGTATACCTATGATGAAAATTACAGGCCTCTCTCATCTTTTTAAGTCGGAGAACTTGCACAATTGCTGGCTGACTGAATACTTTTGCCCTACTGTACAGTAGATCCGTGAATCCCAGAAATCTGTCCGTAGATGCATTCGTTCCCTTGAACATTTAGTCAAGTCGTCAAGTAGGCTTTCATTATCACTTCAACCATATACAGTTTAGTACACAGTGAAATGATACAACGTGAGTTGAATGCCTGATCCTTAAAAATCATGTGGAACCTGTAGAAGAAACGCATGCGTCTATAGGAACTGTACACACATCATCATCATTCACCAACCCCACTTGCACATTACAGGAACTCAGCTGGGAGTTATTGCCACGTCCACCATACAGTCCTGAACTCACTCCAAGCCATTTCTACATGTTTGAGCCATTTAAGGAGTTCCTGGGAGGCCAGCGTTTCAAACATAAAGCAGTCAGTCTGATCATGGCTCTGGGGGACTGAGAAAACGTTCTACTGTACCTTGATAAAATTCAAGCACTAGTGAAACACTGGGATAAGTGCATTAGTGTAGCAGAGGATTATATAGAGAAATAAAGTAAGTTTTTACTTTCATTATTGTGTTCTGTTATTCTTTACATTCTTTACATATTCTTTACAATCAAAAGTCCCTGTTAGACTCGAATGATCTGTGTATATGGGATGGTAAATTAACATCACCATCAGTGTTGCACAATGACCCACTTTAATGAATGTGTGAGTTTTGTAATTATGAATTACTGGTTATTTAAAAAAAAAAAAAAAAAAAAAAAACATAATGCATGGTATCTGGTTATTTGAATTTGTAGTTTAAAACTTAACACCGTCTGACTAATCAGAAGTTAGAATCTAAGACCACCGATATAGCCTCACAAGTGATTTTACTTTTTTACCATAAAAAATGTATAAAAAATATATATTTATGTTATTTGGCAGAGTGACTTATATTTTTATCTCATAGTACGCCTGAGCACTTGAGGGCCTTGCTCAAGGGCCCTACAGTGGTCACTTGGTTTGAACCTGGGACTTTGCAAACAGGAGTCAAATGTCTTAACCACTGAAAAATAAATGATTTAACTATTTCAATCAAGCTATTAAAAAAACAATCTGTTTGGAACACAGTTCCTGGTTTAGACTGATGTAAGACCCCAGTCTGGTTATGAGAAAGTGTGCTGTGTTACACAGAAGAGAAAACAATAAAGGTATTGAGCTTGTCACTTTTTACTTTGGGCCATTATATGAAAACACAAAGAGGATTTTTGGAGGTTTTAGTTTATGAAAAGACATCAAACGTGTACTAAGGTGCGCAATTTCATGAGGCTTCACGGTGTTTGACTTTTAAAAGAGTTGATTAATTAGAGTAGGGCTTTTACTACGTGGCACTAAAGATGGAGACACATTTAGAGAGAGAGAGAGAGAGAGAGAGAGAGAAAGAGAGAGACATTTATAGTCTTTGTTCAGCACTTTTTTTTTACATACTTAAAAGAATCTATTCTCTCTGCAACAGCAAAATCCCTAGAGATGGATTCTTGGTGCATTTTCCCCCATTTAAAACTCTTCCCCATAAAATAGATGATGTACAAAATGTGTAATTTCCATTTTAGTCCCAGCGGAGAGAATACACAGAAGTCGACTGCAGATGTATCAATCACATGTTTTAAATTGGATCTGCGGTGTTAGGGTCCTTCCTCATATAAGCTGTTTAGTCAGTTTGAACAGGAACCCTGGTGTGTTCTCTTTCCTGGCGTGATTCTTTAGGTGGGTGAGAACAAAGCAGTCTTTAAGGTTGTGGAACAAAACAAGGCCACTGGCTGCCACAATGCTGTATGCATTTGCATCCTTTTTTGTTAATGATTTTGGTCAGTTTTTACGTCACTGGCATCTGGTGGTCAATGCACATTTCTAGCCTTTTTTCACATTTAGCAAGCAAATACATGGCTTAGAAATCAGGGAAAAAAGAAAACAACTATTAAAAAAAAAGAAAAAAAAAAAGCTTTTAAAAAAAGAAAGTGAATTGCTGTTTGCAATTAAGATTCTACCAAGAGCATCTGTAGCATCAAGTCTGGATTTTGAAATGCATGCGATAGCGTAAAATTTATGGTAGCATGTGCAAGAAAACCTGAATCAATCGCCCTCACTCCTGTTTGCTCACTCACTTGATGAGTAGCTTTTTGAACCTATACATTCAAGGTATATAATACAGATGGTTCTTGTATGTACTATAAAATACAGTATGATCCTGCCATCGCACCTTGAACAAAGCAACAACTCCAAGAGCATCTGAGCGAGATGGTCATAATCAACTTTTCCAGGTGAAACCATTGCAGCTAACTCAGAGTAGGAAGTGAATCCAATATAATGTATGATTTAGTTTGCAATTGATCTTTTTGGAAATTTAGTGCTGTAGTTATTTTAAAGCTATAGTTCTGTAGGAATGTCATGTGTTTTAGAAATTTAGATTTCTTGCTCAGGTATGGATCAAAACAACCAGTCTGTAAGAAGATGGTTAGAATCGACTCTTCTATGTGAACTCTACTGCAGTCAACTCACTGCAGGAAGTAAATACAACATGCTGTAGGTTTTTTTCTTTTTTTTCGTTGCAAGTCTGTTCAATTGAGCTCAAAGGGCAAAGCTGTCGAAACACCCTGTGTTTTGTAGATTAGAACTGAGAAACTTCAATAATAATAATAAACACTGGATGTAATACAAAATGTGCCTCGCTTTTGGTTGCCTTGCACCTAATGTACAGGGGGTCAGGGTTCGATTCCCGTTTCGGGTCTGTGTGCATGGAGTTTGCATGTTCTCCCCGTGCTTGGTAGGTTTCCTCCAAAGCCATGAAGGTTAGGTTAATTGGCATTCCCAAATTGCCCGTAGTGTGTGGATGACAATTGGGTGTCGAGCTGGCAACCCGACCCCTCATGTTATTGCCACAAAAATGACGGATATATATCCAGGGTGGGGAGTATCTGTCCCCCAATGTGCCATCCAGATACAGAAAAACAATAAACATTTACTCTTCAATGAATTAAGGGACTTGCTATGAGTATGCACCATTGCTTTCTGGTTGATTGAATTACTGTATGTGCTCTTGAAAATAAAATCAAATAGCAAATGAGCTTAAGATAAGAGTATCCTCTGCCCTTAAAGCATTCCCATTAAGGGAATACACATTGTTTTCACTCACTCAACTCCATCAACATTGCAGACGAGCTCATGCTGCCTGACACCGCGCTATAAAACCAGACCTGTCATAGACTAGAAGACGGTCAATTCTGATTGGCTGGCAAAGGAACAGGCAATCATCAAAATTAACCCATCTTCCATTATTTCTTCTTCTGAAAGAATTTGAGGAAGCCAAAATACAATTTGAACATGTGTGTGTGTGTGTGTGTGTGTGTGTGTGAGTGTGAGAGAGAGAGAGAGAGAGAGAGAGAGAGAGAGAATTTAAGTGAGCAAAAATTCTCTTCTGTGTGCCTTGAAAGTTTTGCTCTGAATACATGACTAACTAATTTAAGAGTTTGGGAGTGTGTGCTCAAACGCAGACACTAATAATAAACTAATACATTTAATGTACATCTTCTCTTTTTATGCTTGAAGCCTGATAATTTTGGTCTTTTAGGCATGACGACGATGATAATGATGATGATTCTGTTAATTATTAGTCAATATCAGTTAGTGTAGCAATGAGAAATATGAACATTATAAAATCTTTTCCATTTACTAGTAGATCTTTTTAAAACTCTAAATCATTTAATATAGGGACAGGTAATATATAGAGAAATCTATTTTCTTTGCATAAGGGATTGCTTAGTTCACCTAAATGGATGTAGTGGTGCTGGATGAAGGAATGATAGTTGGCATTCATGGGGCAGGTAGAACATTACTTAGAACTGGCCTCGTTCCCATATCAGAACACACTGGATGTGTTAAAGTCCTGACCCTGGAAACTCCCATAATAAACAATGTCCTGACAGAAAACTTTACTGTGACCAGCAGTGTGGTAATAAGTAATAATGTTAACATTAACGTTAATATTAATATCTGTGAATTTAGTGTGAGGTGGAGCTTTTGGTTGGCTAAAAAGCCTCAGATCAAGAAGGCCCATCTACTCTTTACTCCATATGTAGACCCTACCCTTTATTAAACAAACAAACCAACAAACAAACATCAATTGCTTACAATGTTCATTAACATCTTATTCGTACATGATATGGCACACTATTAATAAACTACATGCATATTAATAAACTACAAATTGTAAAGCAATTTGATTATACAGTGACATGTACTGTAAAAACAACACCGAACTTCTTAACACATCTCTGCACACACACACACACACACACACACACACACACACACACACTTAGTAATTGCAATGCATGCACTTGCAAGAAAAAAAAATGGATTCAAATGCAAAGCATGTCATTGTGACGTGTTCCCGTTCCATATGGAGACATAAGGAATATAAGTGAACATAAAAACACTCATTTAATGGCTTATGGACAATTATCCCATGAAAGGGTCATAAAAATGACTCAGCATTGATTTTTTTTTTCCCCTTCATCCTTCCTACCAGAAAAAGAAACATGATTTTTCTGCATGAAACAAATTAACCTCAGTAAAGGTTAAAAGAAAAAAAAAAAAAGTTGTTCAGAGCATCACTTCTTTCTTCACTTTAACCTGACAGAGGAAAAGAGAAAGAGCACAGAAAGCGCCAGCTGAGTCTTTTATACCCATTATATCACCTCTGCAAACACATCAAGTAGATGAGGTAAGAAGAGACAGATTTCAGTTTATTTATATGGTGCTTTTAAACAGTCAGGGTCATGATGGAGGGCTACAGAAATTAAACTTACAGTAAGAAGAGAACAGGGCTCCTTTGAATCCTTTCAAGTTTCAGACAAGATTAGGTGGTCATGGGAAACAATGAGATTGGGAAGGTGTTATGGTGATTTTGAATCTGGGTGAGGAATTCATGGACAGAACACAAGTCAACCATAGGAAAACAAACATATACACAATCTTCAAATGTGAGTTTCAAAACCATATTCCTATATGCTGTATCCCTGGATACAGATTTCTATTTAAATTCCATGCATGATTTAAAAAAAATATATATTATTATTATTATTATTATTATTATTATTATTATTATTATTGGATTCCTGTGTAGCTTTTAGGGTGAAACAGATCTTAATAAACTGTAAAATAAAGTGTTACTTTATTGTTTATTTATAGCTGCATTGGTAGTACATTTGATAGAAAACTGTGATACCTGTGCATTTTCACTGGCTTTTAGAATGAAAGAAAAACACATGTGGTGTAGTAAAAATAAATTTTTTGACACAGGAAGTGTTTCATATGTGACAAGATACATATAGTACACTTTTTGTACCTTTTTTATTGTTTGGATGTTTGGAGCTTCCTCATGGTTCATGGCATTTGAACAAAACATTAAGGTGGTATAAATTCCAACCACCAGACACTTGTTACATTTCATAACATTTGATATGGTGTCACAACCCGAGGTTCTGCAGAGCAGCGACGCTGCTGGAATGGTTTCCGCTGATAAGAAACCAAATCAGGTGAGATCATTGGGATTTCAAAACCACTTCCTGACAGCATGCCTGGAGCTGGTGTTCTATTTTGAGGAACACACCTCTGGTTGTGATTCATAGGACTTGGTTAAATTGCTCACATGTTGCAGGGACCTAAATCACTGTAGAGCAAGAGCCCTGGAGGCCGAACTTTTCGCCGCTGGGGAAATTTGTGAAAGTCAATGAAACATGACCGTGGTAGCAAAATTCCCTTCACCATCACCCTTTAAACCAGATCACATAAACCACTGGGGAGGACACGGCCCAGAGGTCTGAAACACCATCAGTCTTAATTCATTTCAGCCTACAGTCTAATGACACAAGCTGAACAAGTAAAACTTGTACAAGTTTCCTGACATTGTAAGTCAACAAAATAATGGATGACTGCGAACCAAGACAAGAGGAAAGACCATAGGAAAGATCATAGGCTGTTAACATCTGCATTGATTATTCTCAAAGCCAGATCTCTTAAATGTGCAAGAATGAAACGCTTTACACTTGCTTAGATGTTTCTGCACAACTAAGTATGATTACATAGAGTTTAATTGTATGAGTTGAGATAAGCATGTGAGAATGTAACGCTGAGCTCAGTGTTCCCATCTCAGATATTAACCATAGACAAATGACCAAAATATTTCATACTGAATGCTATTCAGGACCAATAATTGATACACAAGTATTGCACACATTAATGAACTAAACTAATTCATAAATTAATCCATTCATAATTCATAAAACTAAATTAATTCATAGTTTCATCCATTTGAAGTTACAAAATAATCATTATTTTGAGGCAGTGATGACATTTAACTTGGATGGATGAAGTTAGAAATGGTGAGCTGTAAGTGTAGCAGGATGGCTGCTTGGTCAGATTATCCCTAAAAATGTGGTCATGTTTTCTTTACACACACAAAAACAACAACTTCAAATTAACCAAAATAGTGACATCATTTTATTATTTCTACAACAGAATAGCACATTAAATAAATGATAAAAGTGGATTATTCGTTATGAATGAAGTTATATTTTATAAGCTGCTGAATAATGGATATAAAACCATCAATCCAAACTTGCACTGCTTACTGTAATGATTAAGGCAAAGGTTGGTCATATATATACAACTAGACTCTATTTATGTTTATTCTAATACTTCCTATCTCTATTTTATCTTATTATGGTCATGGTTGAAAATGAGGGTGCTAGAGGTGTAAATCATAGATAGGTTGTTGATTCAATTTCATTTTGTTGTGCTGCGATTTTGAAGTTGATTCAACAGCACTTATGTTTGTCTGATTTGTCTCAAGCACCTATATATTTCTTACAGGTTTAAAGAATTGAAAACTACTTAAAGTTTCTAATAAACTTTAAAACATCCTGTATACAGGATAAAGTGGTATACACGATGAGTAAGTGGGAGCGATGCTATGCAACTTGTGTTCTTGTGATCATTTTAAATGGCATGTCTCATACAAAGTGGCAATCTTTTTTTTTCTTCTTCTTTTTTTAATCTAGAAGGTGATCTGCTCGACACTCAATTTCAACAAGTGAACAAGTGATACTCTCAAAGAAATCGTGGGCATTTTCAGAAGATATAAGCAGATTGAAAACCTGAACGTCTCCAAAACACCAGCAAAAATGACAAATGTATTAATTCAACTTTAGGGGAACTGGTGGCTCAGTGGTAAGTGTTTCTCCTGGCATGTGGAAGGCCCGGGTTCGATTCTCAGTCATTGGATGCAGTGCGGGTCACAATCCCAGATAAAACGGGAGTATTGCATCAGGAAGGGCATCTTGGGTAAACGCCTGTTTCAAACTTGTATGTGTGACCCCTTGCCGGGAGCAGCCAAAAGACCAACATGTCAATTCAACTTTACTTATATAGTGGAGACCGTAACAAAGCAACTTTACAGAAATACATAGGAAGGTCCAGTACTGTGGATTACGATATTCAATTACAGTTACGGAAGCACTTTCAGTAAGAAAACACATCTGATGATGTTATGTCATCTTAAACATCACATTGTCTCTAATTGCCTCTAAGTCGTTCAAAATTGTCTTTGAACTGTCCAGGTTGTCCTGTTCACAGCTACTAAGCTAACTAGCACAAGGCTGAATTCCAAATCCTTCTCTAACCCCGATCAAGGGCAAGGGAACTAGCTTTCTATTGAACACTATATGGGATTCAACCACAGAATTTTGGAGACATAGCAAGGAACTTTACAGGACTGTCCACCACCTTCCTATTCTCCTCATCTTTTGGCTACATAGTTCAGGAAAGAACTTTTTAAATCCCTGGTTATAAGGAAATTAGTGACCATGACTTATAGAGCATAACCATTAGTAAAGCGCATTTAGATTATTAATTGTTGTGTTAAATTGAGGAAGGTGAACATCAAAGATACTGAATATGCCATGCATTTTTGAATGCTGTTTTCAAAATAACCTCATCAATGCAGTAAGTCTTTGATGCAGTAAAAGTACAAACCATAGATGCAACAAAGAGCCTCTAATACATTACAATATTTTATGATATTACATGTTAGAGCCAGTGGCTTGATTTAGAATGATTCTTTTTAGGGACCATATGAATAAAAAAGTTCAAGGGAAAGCAGGCTGTAACTTTCATGTCTAGAACTAGGTGAATAGCCAGACTGCTATATTAAGTCCTATGATCAAAGTCTGTCTGGTTGTCTGCATTGTCATGGCAACAAGACCACACACTGGGGATGCACTGATACCTATATGTGGTTAAATACTGTGATGATTTACTTATGCATTTACAAAAAAGTTCTGATATCAATATTGAGTGTAAAGTGGTGCCATAAGCATAAGTTAAAGAATGCCTCTTTTATTCAAAATTAACCAGTGGTAAAAATCTGGACAATGGTAAAAATCTGTATGATTTATGATTTAAATTATTATGGTTGAACATGATAATTCAAGGGAAGCAGTAAAAATCTCAGAACTTGCAGAACTCAATATAAAGGCAAGAGTTTTCAAAGAATAATAAAATGACCTTTATAATAAGCTTAAATAGTGAATAAACCAATAGAGTGTATGCAGTTGATGCTATTGCTCCGCTATGATCCACTTGTCTCCACATAATTTGCTTTGTGTCCTTAAAACCATAAAAAAAACTGTTGCGCTTTCCAATGCTTTCAGCAAATAGAGTAAGCAAAAAACAAACAAACAAAAAAAAAAACAACAAAAACATGTATTTGTACAGAATCCCTGCTGAGTTTGACCAAGACTACAGATCCAGGTGGAAAGCAGCGATAAAATAGTGCTATCATGACCCCCTGTTGAGCTCAAAATCAGTCAAGATGTGAGAGCATTCTTGACTTTGCAGCAAATATCTATTTCAGCTGTGTAAGCTCGAACGTCGTTATAAACCATTTATCCATAAAATAGCTTTTCATGATTACAACTTCTGTACTGCATTACAATATAATGTATACAGCACTTGGTGTCAGGTTATAATACTGCAATAATAGTTGCATTTAAATAATAGTTCAAATTTATAAATACCAAAACAAGACCACAGTTCATATTAATGATTGAATGAGTAAAGATATTTCTCATCACTTTGCCATTTTTTAACCGAAATAAGTTTATGAAAAATACTAATTTTAAAACACATCTGGCGAACAGCACCTGTGATTCATTGTAGGGCTCTTAAAAAGTTAATCCAGGGACTTTGGATTCATATCTCTGTCTCTGAGTGAAATTTCACTAGCTTGCAACTTCAGCATGAATAATGATGTTATATTTATTGGTTGTGCTGTTGCAAATTTCCTGGTGGTTAGACATTGTTGGATCATCACGGTAGCGGAACCGCCACGTCCAATCACGTGACTGCAGGAAATGAGCAACTGACTAGAATTCAGCAGACACTGACCTCTGTTGGTGGGGAGGAGTACTGCCCTCGTCTATAACTATATGAGATCTGTAATTTATTATATAAACAAAAATGGATCAAGAACTGATCCCGGGGACAGGGGGACTCCTGATATATTCCAGGAAACCTCAGGGTGTGAGGTAAAAATAAACTGAATAAAATGCCAGTCTATTGCAAAGGACCATGCACACTCTCACTGGGATAAAACCTGAGGGACACTGACATGGATAAGAGGTAAAGATGCACAAAAACCTAATAGAGTGGGTAACTCAAACTCAGAATCGAACCGGGAACCTGTGAACCTGTGGCAACAACACTATTTGCAAGGTAAAAATAAAAACCTAAATGAAAGGAAAACACACACACACACACGCACACACCACGTTATATATATTATATACGTTATATAATTAATGCTATAACTAATTATAAAAATGGTATTTATCAATATATATATATAATTTTTTAATATGGTCAACAATTTAACCAATCTGTATTAAAATGACTCCACCAGAGATGGAAATGTAAATGAGTTCCACAGGAAGGCATAGCTGCACCACACACACGCACACACACACACACACACACACGCTCGCGCACGCACATATCTCTAATGAGAGACCAGCTGACTAGATGGGAGATAGGCAGTAAGAGAATTACAGTGATCGTTTAAGCTGTGATTTTTTTCTTTACACAACAAGCTGAAATGATCAATATTCAGAAGATGATGCGTCAAAGAAAATAAATGCAGAGGAAAGACTGAATCAGACGGGCAAGCATATTGCAAGTGTGAGGCAGAACGCAAGTGAGAAAGGGAGTGGAGAGACAGCGCGCGAGAGAGAAAGAGCACGAGCCAGAATGAGCAAGCGAGAGAGGGATAAATGGCATGGATGATCGACAACACTTCGCTCTCTGCAGCTCGCTATCTTCCAGCCCCACAGCTCTGGATAAAGATAAAAAGACATCATGGAATCTCTTAATTTGTTTCAGATCAGAAGGCTTTGTGTTTCTTTAATTCTTTTTGCGTTTACTCCACTGGCTTTTTTCCCCTTGGATTTGTCCTTCGTCTGGCTTTTCCAGAAGTCCGCAGAAAAGGACAGTTGAATGCAGTCACTGATGTTCACAAAAGAATGGGTAAGTTCGCTCTTTGATTTACACAGTCTGGACCTGAATAGGAAATGAATAGCGAATTGAAAAGACGGCAGGGAGAGAGTGAGGCAGTAGACTGCCCGTGCTCTAAAAATGTTGTTTTTCTTACGCCATTTCACGATTCTGAAGCAGCCAAACTTGGTATTTAGACTTCCACTTAATAAAGATTTGATGATGATAAGTAAAATGTTGCTAATAAATTCATTCCAATATGATTCCCAAATGCAGCAAAAATATAGAGAAAATAGAATGAAATGAACATGGAATCTATTCAGAAATCTGTAAATGAGCAACAGATTTAGCATCTGCAACAGCTTAATGTATAATTCATGCATTCAAGCATTTGGCAAAATTATTTTTAATGATTGTATTAATAAAACACTACAAACATCAAATTCTGTATTTTGCATAAACATTAATATTTGCTGGTATACATCAAACAGGGTAGACGCAGTGATGCATGTATCCCCTTTCCCCTCTGTGTGAGATCAGATCAGATATGCTTTATCTTTAAACCCATACAGGTTTTCATTTCAAGGTGGCCATTGGTGGGACAAGCACCAGCAGCACTTTGTGTGATCAGCATGCTACTGTGCCTCCCTCCTGCGTCATGCACAGCCTGCCCTCAGAAATGCCGCTGCGAGGACCTGCAGTTTTACTGCGACACACAGGGACTCCTGGCGCCCCCAGACGGCGTGGACACTGGAGCCCTGGGACTCTCGCTCCGCCACAACAGTTTCACTGAGCTGAGCCCTGAACAGTTTTTTGGCTTCACCCAGTTAACCTGGCTACACTTGGACCACAATCAAATACTCACTGTGCATGAGGATGCCTTCCAGGGGCTGTACAAGCTCAAGGACCTGAATCTGAGTTCCAACCGCATCACCAAACTGCCCAACACAACCTTCAGCCACCTCATTAACCTTCAGATCCTGGATCTATCCTTTAACCAGATGACGGCGCTGGAGCCCGAGCTATTTCATGGGCTTCGGAAGCTCCAGATCCTCCACCTGAGGTCAAATTTACTGAGGACTATGCCTGTGCGAGCCTTCTGGGACTGCTGGAGCCTGGAATATCTTGGTTTAAGCAACAACCGGCTACGCAGCCTGGCTCGGAACGGATTCGCTGGACTAATAAAGCTGCAGGAACTTCATTTGGAACACAACCACTTGACCAAGATTAATTTGGCCCACTTCCCACGTCTTGTCACGCTCCAGTACCTCTATCTGCAGTGGAACAAGATTAACAATTTAACATGTACCATGGAGTGGGAGTGGACCACTCTGGAGAAACTGGATCTAACTGGGAATGAAATACGAACTCTAACCCCCGAAGTGTTTGAAACTTTACCGAACCTTAAAGTTCTGCTGCTGGACAACAACAAGTTGACCAGCCTTGATACCCAAACCATGGATATGTGGAGATCCCTGAACATCATCGGGTTGTCGAGCAACCTTTGGGAATGTACCAACAGAATCTGCAACTTGGCCAGTTGGCTTAGTAAGTTCAAGGGTCGATGGGAGCAACCCATCCTATGCCATAGCCCTGAGTTCACACAAGGTGAGGAAATACTTGACGCAGTTCATGGATTCCAACTCTGTGAAAACATTTTAGCACCTGTTGCTCTGACTAGCACCACAGTGGAGGCCACGTTACCCCAACAGTTCACAAGATCTTTGTTTGGGAATATGCAGACACCGACGCAGGACTTCTATGCAGAGAATTTGGGGAGTTTTAGCATTTTCACAACTTCTGTTACAACCTCAAAAAACCCACAAACCACAATGGCTACCACCACTATGGCTGAGTTGGAAGATGTTACTGATGACTCTGCTTTGATGGACAACATGGTAGTAACCCAGACAATTATTGTAGGTACCATGGCCCTTTTGTTTTTCTTCTTTCTCATCATTTTCATGGTGTACATCTCATGGAAGTGCTGCCCACACTCTATACGACGAACCCACCACTGCTTGACCATTCAGAACAGGCAACAGAACCAGACACAGGAACGGCAGCCCATGGCGGACCCGGCCACACAGCTGCCCTATAACGAGTATGAGATGACTCACAATGATGGTGCACTTGTAATCATAAATGGCTATGGGCAGTGCAAGTGTCAGCAATCATCTTATAAAGAGTGTGAAGTATAAACACTATTTATTTACAAATGATCATTTTGAACAGATTAAATAATACATGGATTGTTTATGAATATTTCAGTTTGTAAAGAAAAATGAAATACATGCTCCCCCCAACCCCCCACCCCCAGCTTTGAACTTCAATAAATATGTCGAGGTCATATATGGTATTTTTTAGAGAAATATGAAAAACATAACAATAAAAAAGAATGTGATAGCAGGATAATATCACATGTTATTGCCTTATATAGTTTACAACATTTCAGTATAAATAAGTAAAATTATTTAGCAAACAAAAAATAGGGGAAAATAAGTTACCAATTATTAATAGAAAGCAATTTTGCACTGTTACTGCAATAAATAAAGACTGCTAGAAGGAGCCATGACATTTGAAGAGACCAATATTAAAAAAAAAAGGACTGATCATGGAATTTTTAAACCATTTCTTGGAAAGGCCAGAAACATTAGTCTGTCCTTCTTCATTATATAACCAAGATTGTTATACTGTACACAATCTGTACACAGTTATACTGTGCAAAAGTCTTGAGCCCCCTTCATTTGTTTTTTATTTTGCTTGTAAAAAAAAAACAGATTTTTTTTGTATTTTTAGTTTTGACGGATAGTTCTCCAGTT
This sequence comes from Leiocassis micropogon, assembly GCA_028565275.1. Taxonomy (NCBI): domain Eukaryota; kingdom Metazoa; phylum Chordata; class Actinopteri; order Siluriformes; family Bagridae; genus Leiocassis; species Leiocassis micropogon. The sequence goes on along the minus strand of JAOVVA010000010.1, from coordinate 19,520,005 downwards.
TTTGGCTCTCATTTTTAGTCTAGCCCCTGTGACTGAGCAGTTTTAGAGGATTTTTTTCTTTTTTAAGTCACACAGTGACCTATGAATCATTCAAGTATTAAAAAAAAACAATAAAAACATCTAACTTAAGGCATGAGCCAGTGAGAAACAGGTGCAGATGATGACAGATGATCAGGCCGGTGATTAGTATACTGATGAAGCTGAATGCTAAATGGTTGGAACAGACGAGAGGGGAAATGAGGTTGCTGCTGACGTTGTAACATAAACAAATTATTTTTAATGTCTTGTCATTTTTCAGCCTGTCACAGTAAAACATTTATTAAATTTTTTAATATGAAGAAATGAGGTGGAGGTGCACAAAACTTTTGCACAGTATATATACAGTATATATATAATAAATAATATAATTTATATTATTCTCCCAGATTAAAGTTGCATTAAATGTCGTGAAACATGGGAAACAAGCTACTCCTGTTATAACCTTATAGAAGTTTTCAACAGCGTTTCTTTTGTCTCTATCCTAAAATTCTTTAGACAAAAACCAACAACAAGAATCCGGAAGGTCTTCGGTCACAAAAACTTTACCAAGTGAATGATTAGAGGTTTTTCTTTGCTAAATAACAGCACATTTTTAAATACTGTTTTTGATTACATTTAGTATCTTTCATACGTGTCCCATACCAGTCTCTGTGAATGAGCTGGTACTATGGAAACGAACAGATTGATATTTGTATAGAGGTGGCAATGAAACAATCCTTGTGTGTGAAACCAGTATTTTCATTGAGGTGGTGGTAAAAAAGGTGACCAGGTTTTAAGTCTGATGGATAAAACTTATGAAAATCACTTTAAGTCATTGCATGATTGTTTTCATGCAAGTAGGAAGTGTGGATTCTAATTGCAGATTTTTCTTTTTTTTAACATAGTGAAAAAGAGAAAGCTGTAAGCATGACGCCATGTAAAGTCATATTCTATTATACTTTATTCGTGGTAATACTTTAATTAAGGTTATTGCTCAGGACACATACATAGGCTCCTCATGACATGAACCCCCATAAGTATTTAACATCAGCTGTAAAAATGCTTTCATTAACTTTGGTGTGAAGGTATGAGGTCACATCATTTGTTTGGTATAGATCTCATATTTTTTTCAAGTCTGTCAAGAAAATTGACTTTTTTCCCCAGTTTGTAGTGTTTCTCTGTGGTTTTAGGTTCAGTGTCGACTAATCAGATATACAGTACATGAAAAACACCTGGGGTTAATATTAAGCATAGATTTACAACACTACAACTTGCTGAAAAGGAATGTAGTTTATACACCAACATTACTGACTTTTGCTTGTAGATTACAGAAGGAAGACACACTTGAAACAAAAAGAAAGACAATCAGCTGCAGATAAAACAATGCCTAGGTACAGGATGGTGAAAAGTACATCAAACATTTATTACTGAGTAGACAGAAGAGTGCTTAAAAAATGTAAGCAGTTTGATGAAATGAGCAAGCTTAATTTTGCAAAGAATGAAACAAAATTCAGTTTGATGGACTTGCCTGCTCTGTCTGTAATTATACCAAGCTCAGCATCATTAAACTTCAACAACAATGCACTATTTAGATAATTTTGTCTTGTCTGTTTCATATAATAGACTACTGATCACATCAAAAAATATCATGAAGAAGGTACAGTACAAGGAATGACAATGTACAGTTGTAAAGAGCTGTGGATGTATAAAAAGAAATTATGTAAAATGCTGATCGATTATCCCAAAGTCAGGGGCAAAAAAGGTATTTCAAAGGGAATTTATCTCTATGTCAAATAATAAAAACAAATCATAAAAGTGTCACATTGAAGTGCAAGAAAATCATGGGTCATAGTCATAGAAAAAAATCATATTATTAATTTGATATTATATAAAATGATAAAATATCAACTTTCAATAATTATTTATCCAAACTAACTAAAATTCAAGTGTTAAATAATTATTTTCCAAAAACTGATAGGGTTAGGGTTAGGGTTAGAGATTCAAACAGTCTGTGCCATGCTGTTTTAGGGAAATAATCAAAGATGGGATGCTGTAATGGAGCATAGTATCTCCTACACAAAGAAACTGATTCTTTTTTAAAAGACAAAAGTCTTGAGCCTCTTTTCAATTTTTTTTTATATTAAATTGAATTTACTGCCACAGGCTGCAAAGTGCCTAAAGATAGAATATAAAAATTGCTTTGTTTATGTAACAATCACCTTAAAAACATCACTGGCCTGATCATCTGCCATAATCTACACCTGTTTCTCACTTGTACATGCCTTTAGAATTTAGTTTTTTTGCTTGAATAATGTATACGTCACTTTGTGGCTTAACAAACAAAAACATTTCTTACCTAGGACAGAAAATGAGAACCAAAATTTGGGAGGGCTCAAGACTTCTACTGTATATTCATATGTATAGAATTAGAAAATTTATAAAATTGTGATACCAAATTTACAATACGATGATATCATATCGGGTGATCCCTGGTGATTCAAGGTCTCTAATGTGTATCGCTGTCTGAGAAAGTATTGTGGATTCAGAATAAATATATCTACACAGTCATTGCTTGCAAATTTACTACAAGCTGATATACATTATTGTGCAAAAGTTGCATGCAAATAAATTCTGTAGAGCAAGGATCCATAAAAAAAAAAAACTAATAATAAAACAAATATATAAAGCCCAGTAAACAGGAATTAATGAAAGAAAGTCAGTATTTGGTGTGAAAACATGCTGAGAATCCTTTGGTCTGAAGTACAATTTTTGGATTTTTTTAACTAAAAATCATAAATGTTTTTGTTCTGACTCAATAATAAAGTCCTTAGGAAAGTTCTCAAAAAACAACAACAAAACCAGCAAACAAACAAATTAACAAAAAACAGGGTGCCTATGATTTTCCTACACTACTGTAAACAGTATGGATGGATGAGTGGGTGGATGCATACAAGTCCTTCATTGCTTACTTTTTTTGTCAGTCTCTCCCGTCTCTAATAGTGTTTATGCATCACTCCATTCATGTGTCTATTAATAATATATATATATTTTTTTCCTTTAGCTCTGCACTGTAAAATGTGATGTATTGTACCACTGCAGTATGTTTAGGATCACAAAGACACACTGTGCTGCTCCTACTACAGTATGTCTTAGTGGAAGCATATACTGTACATGTAACGATACATGGGAAGCACAGGTTAAAAGTAAACTTAAAATAGCTTAATAGTCCCCAAAGCCTTTGATAGGGGTAGGTATAAAAAACATTTATTAAGGCAAAACACTCAGACACACACACACACACACACACACACACACTAAAAGAAGAAGAGTTATTTAATTCATGTAAAAGGTGCAACACTCTATGCTCGTTTTAGTAAATTAGTATGGAGTTTTGTTTGAACATGTACTCTTTCAAATATCATCGCTTGATCTCAAAATTTAAAGAGCGTATTAAGAGGTAGAATAAAGGGAAACAATTTGTCAAAATGTGACGGAAGGGAGGATTCGAGGGCAATAAATTGCACTACAAAAACCTTTTTCCCTCTTCCAGATCATATTTATTAAAAGCATGAACTCATTAAACAAGAAATCACTTTTTTTGTCGTATTTGTAGTTTTTGATTCTATTTCCTATATTTCACGTTTAATAAAATGATAAATGACTGCTCTGTTTCCTCCAGAGGCTCGGAAATATGGCGAAAAGCCCAAAGCAACCCACATCAAGATCCTGTCAATAACGTCACTTTATCTTAAATGTCATTATGAGCATTGGATTTTTCCACCAGGCAAAACAAAGATGTGTGACATGGAACCATCGCATCCAACCCGACTTCACCTGATCCTCCGTTTCAAATTAAAAAAAGAGCAAAGTCTGGTAGAAAATGACAGTTTTTTTCCTTTAGAGGATTTTTGTAAAATTCTAGCAGGACTATTATGAGCTGCCAGAGAAACATTCTGTGTCTAATTTGCTGCAGTTTAATGAATTTGCACTTTGAGGTTTGGTCCATGTTTCGGTGCTGAGCTCTGACAATCCTCAGTGACGGTATACTTTAGCAGGATTTCTTTTTTTCCTGTCTGTGAATCACCTTATAAACTTTAAGAAACGTGAAAAAAGTCAAATTCGGGAAATGATGAGTGTAAAATGCTGACTAATTTCTTCTTCTTCTTCTTTTAATTTAAGAATATAATAAAAAACCATTCCAAAATCCCCACTTTCAAAACAAAGGAGGAGAATTTAATTAACAAGGGATGTTTTTTTTCTCTTCAATGATTTGTGACATTGACTTTACATAATGAGTTTCTTTCCATGAGGAACACCTGTATTAGTGTGCAGATTTATTTCCTCAAGACCATCTGCCTGTTATTTGCACACAATTGATGTGAGCATGCAGGTGAGTACAGTAGGTGGAACAACAATACACACAGTACAGTAGGTGCTGGACCATAAGTAAGAACAAGGGCTTACTTTGTTTCACGTATGTTCACATATGCTAAATGTAAGTCAAGTCAAGTCAAACTAGAACTTTTGATGGCACAGATTAATAGAACACAGTTTCCCTTTATTTCTTGATTTTCTCCATGTTTCACTTGTGCTGGGATACCATCAAAGTAGAAAGTTCTTTCAATGATCAAACTGCCTGCTTCATGTCTGAAACACCAGCCTCCCAGGAACTCCTTCAATATTCCAGACATGTGGAAATGGCATGGAGTAAGGTGAGGACTATACAGGGGATGTGGCAATAACTCCCAGATGAGTTCCTGTAATGTGCAAGGGGTGTTCATAAATAATTGAAAGAATTACAGGATTAAAGAAAATAGGCTCCATCACACCATACATTTGATGATTAGTTTCCTATAACAATGCACCCCTAAAGTATTCATATAAAAAGATGAATCCTTAATTATATTGTCTATTTCAATGCAATTTAGAATGCAATTGCCTGTGAAATATTGATGATTATTATTATCATTATTACACATTTTCTTTTAAACAGATTTCTTTTAAACATATCCCTTATTCCCACAAAAAAAAAAACCTGGAAAGGTGATCTTCAAAGAAGACAACAATATACAGTATACTTTGTGACTTCGTATTACACTCCTGTGTGGGACCAAGCTGGCTGATGACGGAGAACTCAACAAAGAGCCATTAGTGGAACCTCGGGCTTTGATTATACCTGAGCATGCAGTAACTCCCCTGTGCCTCTCTTTCTACTCTTAAAGGAGTATTTATCTCCATCAATACCTCTGATAAAAGACAAGATGCAGACTCAGCCCTAATGGCTTTCTTGGAGATTTCCACCAGCACCTAATCACACCATTTGCACTCCATTACACAGAGGGAACAACGTAATGCAGATATCAAAGTAACCTCCTTACCTACCTACATTGATTTTTAAGGTGAAAAATAAAAGACAAAGCAAGAAGAGTTTCATATTAAAGAAGCTAAGGCATTTTTTCCCCCTGAACACATCGTAGAACTGCAAAGAACATACACTAACAGCTTGACGGCAGAACAAGATAACCCACTTTATTCAGACTTTTTACTGATTTTGATAATTTCTTGTTTTGTTTATAACAAAATTATGAATTTGAAAGCCATTATATTATCCCATTTTAGAATCTTTAAACCACATTTTTTTGACCAAAGCACCATATGTATGCACCAGATTTGCCAATTGCCTTGCTTGTTTCCGTCAGTTGATTAGCACTAGAAGCGCCGAGTACCGGTCATTTGACCGCAATGGGGAAAAAAAAAAAAAAAAAAAAAGAAAAAAAAACACTTCACACTCGATCTGTAAGGGGCGCTGCGCGTGGGCTTGGGAAAAGGCATATATGCAGAGGTGAAATGCTAGGAAGTCTTTTAATAAAGGAACCAGAACATAAACAGACAAACTCACAATGAAACTAGGAGAAAAATAGCAACTTAACTAAACCAGACAAAACAGAACCTTTATCAGAATGTACACAGAAGTTAACTTACACTAGCAAGACATAAAACCTTCAGCTTACAAAAACAGAACAGGAACTGAACAGAATAGGAACAGTACCAAAACAGAAGCTAAACTAAACAAGCTAGGAGCTAACCTAACAGGCTAGGAGCTAAACATAGCAGCATTCAACTGGACGGCATGACGCAGATACATGGAGTATTCACAGAATATGTAACGAAACAGAATCAAACGTGAAACAGACCAGGAGCTTAGAGAAGTGACTTGACACCAAGAACAAGGAACATTCACAACGTAGCTAAACAGAACAGCACTTTAAGACAACAACCTAAATAAACAGATGCCAGACAAAGAGCAACTGAACAAAAGGCTATTTATAACTAAACTAATTAGCTACCTTAGTTCAGGTGAGTGCTCCCATCACCTGACCGAGGTGCATTCTGGGACATGAAGTTCAAAACACAGAAAACAGAAATAAACTCAAAATGGAGTCTCTGCGCATGGCGCCCTCTGGTGTTTACCCGTGGCACGATTAAATTCCAGGACCCTCCTTTCATGACTTTTCCTAGATCTGCTTAATTAGAGCTTAATTACCCAGCATGCTTACATTTTCAAAATCGCACCAGTAAAAGCCAGTATAAAGCTATTTTGCTCTTATTTACGTGAAAT